>OZ010688.1:849179-1449179 GCA_963932265.1 Thymelicus lineola | reverse complement strand
TGCTCGGATGCCTCCCAGATTATCCCGACGCAAAATTCCACTTTTGGGTGAAGAACTGAGGGGGGGGGGGTAATAGGGGGAGGCGAGGGGTTGTGAAAAAAATGAGAGAGTGATAAGGCCCAAAGATAGACAATAATTAAAAAATATTTTTGTCACTCTAATAAAGGTACCCACACTAAAATTAAAAGAAAACAATAAAAATGAAATATATATTTATATGTATATACTATTTACCTATACTATATACCACTACTTATATAACATACCTCCTACCACCATACAACCTTCTAACATGCTAGAATTATACAAGATACCTACATAAATAGGAAAGAAATAGTTACCTAATTTCTCTTGCTTTTTTTAAGGCTTCATAATTATGATGTTTTCTTTTTTTAATGCATCTATAATATACATTTTTGCCCTTTCGACCCATTGCACTATAATCAAACAAAATTGCATAAAACTAAAAGTAATAGATAATATTACATAAAATTTACTGTAACCAAAATAAAGCTCACATGATCAAGACTTTAAAATCACGGTATAAATGTATTATTTTTACGTAACCTATTCCTTAAATGGCTACAGCAAAAATTGACATAGGTCCGACCTCCGTGAATGCCGAAGCTGGACTGGAAAATTTGCGCGCGTTTGTTTATTTATATTGTAATTTACGGTAAAAGTATATTCGTTGTTTTAAATTATTTTTTGCAGTAAGATAAAAAAAAAACTTACGTGTCATATTCAACAAAGACCATATTTTATTACTACATAAATTTTTGATGGGAAATACGCTTTATTGAATACAAAAATCGATGGTAAAGTCATGGCATAAACCATGAAAATTGGTAATGTTATTGAATTAATTTTGAAACGAATATTATAGTAATCGTATATCCCTTGTAATAAATGCAAAATATAATATATGAGTGTTCTCTAGACATTTTTTTTTACTCAATTTAATAAAACTTAATAAAGAAAATCAGTGTTTGAAATTGACTCTGTCGTCCTTTTGCTGAAAAATAGTTATGCTAGATTGACAGTTACGCAGAAACAAATTAATATTTTCAAAATTCCGGTAAATGAAGATCCAAGATGAAGGATTGATCTATTTTATGAGTTCATTTGCCAGCATTAATATCTTTCTTATGATACTAATTTTTGACATCAAATTCTTCATTCCGCGCGTCTAACCGCGAAATGGCTCTTAACGCGGCGTCCAGTAAACTTGACGGTGTATGCCACGGTATGGCTATCTATATAAACATAGTCATATAACTATGTCATGCAAATTGGATGCCGCGTCAAGTTCGCTGCAAACTTGACAAGTACACTTGATAGTGTAATGGCCAGCTTTAGAGGCGAAAGCCAGCCTTCCTGCATCGAGGTAGCGTTCAACGAAACCACAAAGTATCTATGCATTACGTTATGACACTAATAATAAGTAAATAAATAAATAACGCTTCACACTCATAACCCCACACTAGGATTCCCTGTGTCGTGGGTGCCATGGACACCACACAAGACAAGGACATTCACACCCAGACCGAGAACAGAAATTCAAACTCATCATTCAAATTTCCGCCTCGCTGGGAATCGAACCCAGGACCCTTGGCGCGGCGATCCGGCATGGTAACCATTGCGCCACACGGGTCGTCATAATGTTATTAAGGCATCAATATTGATAATACTGGTATTATCTTTCCATGTAACCTGCCTGACGATACGAGCCAAACGTCTCGTCGTGTTCCGGCTGGAGCTAATTTTTCCCTTAGACTTCTCTAAGAGACAGCATTAGGTTAGGTGTTGCTTGGCCTTGGCGCTTGGGCGACGGTAACCACTTCCCATCAGATCGGCGATGGCTGGTCTACTCTTTCCCGTCAATAACATAACCTACCACCTCGCATGGACCTACCAACCTTGTGCGATTATAGTAACCGAATCTTGGGAGATTGATCTTGACTTCTTACAAGTTATTTCGCTCATCCTTGTCCCTATTACTCGTCAATAACAGAAGTGACATACGCTACCTATTTCCCCGGGGTGCACGGTAAAAGAGAGCCAAGAGCACTGGTAGAGGCACTCGGGCGGCGGCGCCAGCTGCCACTGCTTGCGGCCGCGGATCTGCGCCTGCCAGGACACGTGTCGCACGGAGTCCACCTGACGACAGACAAAATAAACAGAAGGATAACTCTGTACAAGCTTACTGATAGCCACCGTTCACACAAAGTACTTAAAAGCTCACGGATATGAAAAATAAGAATAATCCGCTCAGTATCTCTTCGTGGGTTCCGACTGGACGTGCGGTATGCACGCTTGGTTGGATAGCTTGAGTGAGCCGCCAAACGGTCCATCGAGTCCGGTTTTCGATTCAATTCCATTTTTCGTGAGTCCTAATTACGTGCTTGACGTCGCCACGACTATCAGGTGGAATTCTAGTCAAACACAAACAATATACTCGTAAATCTATCCAATCTCTAAATACGGTAATTCTGAAAGGTAACTGTAGGAAAACAAAAGTACCTAAGTCAAAAAAATCTTTTATCCTCCTCGAAATATAAAAGACTGCAGCCAGTAGCCCAAGTGGTAACATAGCCAACTCACATGCATATGCGCGCCCTGCCCCGGGCCGCCCATAAAGATCCAATCGACAGCATCGCTCTCCGAGGAGGGCGGCAGGAAGTAGGGGCGGCCGTAGTACTGGCGCAGGCGCCGCGTCTCCCCCTCGTAGCAGGTGCTCCAGCCCACGTACCACGGCGCCCCCGACAGGTTGGCGCGCGCGCGCTCCATGCTGAACACCTCGTGCAGCGACCGCAGTCCCGACTTGTACGCGAAGTAGAAACAGTCGTTGATCTTACGACCCATCTTTACAGTGCGGTAGAAGTTCGCGAAGAAGTCAAAGTTGAACTCCTGGAAGATGTTTTATGTAAGTAGTCGATAAACAAGCAGAAGAACAACCTGATAGTCAGTGAAATGTTTGGAACGTATGTACCTACGATCCTATCCAGATGCCACTATTTCTATGCTTTACTTGTAACTTGAATTAGGTAGAATATGTTTGTAGAATTTGAATAGTTGATGAGGTCATCGTCTTAAAGCTGGCCATACACGATCAAGTGTACTTGTCAAGTTTGCAGTTTTACTTGATGTGGCATCCAGTTTGCAAGAGATAGCTATATAGCCAGATACGCGGTCAAGTTTACTGGATGCCGCGTCAAGTCCGCTGCACACTTGACAAGTATACCTACTATTGTAGATTGTGTGGCCAGCATATGCTGCTCGTGTTCTGCTGTCGATTATCGATGTCGATATAACATGCTGAATGTATGTAATATCAATATCGACCTATACACCTATCATGATACAAATCAGGACTGGACCCGTATACGCATAGCATAGCATAACAGGTAATATTCATCCTACCGTCCTACGTCCAGGAGTGGAACCTTAAAGGATGACGATTGGACATATCATCATCACATCATATTGGACGTCCGTCAATCCAGTGCATGTACGGGCACATACTTCGATAGCTCTCCAGTCAGTGGTAGCGTCGGTGATGATAACAGGCACGATGCCGGCCGCGTACCGCCGCTCGAACTCGCGCTCAGACACGTTGGCCAGCCGCAGCGCCCGCGTCACGCCTGTACACATCGAGCAGTCCTCTGGCGGACGGAACAGCGCCTTCGAGGACGACGGTAGCTCGAACAGACAACCCTGGGGAATGTGGAACGAGGGACTGGCGAGGTTATTTTTGAGGGGAAAATACGGATATTCGGATTTTGAAGAAGGCTCTCCAAAAAGGAGTGAATTAATTAATTAGAGAAATTCAAAGTCACAAGTTTTCGCACCGTGTAAGAAAAGTCTACTTTACGCATGGAAAAACCACGGAATACAGAGACAAGAGGGGAAAAACAATACAACATCACCTATTGCGGCGATAGGTCACAGTGTGTTACTAACAATTTTAGTATATAAATTGACCATGATAATATAAAACATACCTTTAATTCACTTCCAAACCACCATACCACAAAAAATGTCACAATTATGCTTGATAAATAAGAAGCACGAATTAAAATTTTGGATTTTTCTTCCATACACTTCATAAAGAAGCTTCGTTTGTTATTGAATAGGGATAATCGAGAAATATTGGCATCACTAAGTTTTAAACTGTTAATTTTATTTAAAATTTTCTGTAGTTTTATTTCAGCCGATTTGATTTTTTTATCACATGTTTTACTTCGATTTGAATTCATCGTCGTTTGTAGTCCTCGGTCCTGTTATGGAATGAAAGAGTTTTAATCTGTTCCAGAGCTTTTATATCCATGTTGTAACAGTATAGAGTGGATGTTCCAGTATAGTGTTGATATTCCCTATTATTTTTGTATAATGGTTTATTAAAAAATGGTATAAAACGATATACCATTGAAGCGTTCATAGCCCTGCGGCTTGCGTCGATCTTAAGTGATCGGCAAAGTTAAGCAACAGCGGGCGCGGTCGGTAGTTGGATGGGTGACCGCTAGTGGTAAAAAAAAAAATTTTGAGCGTTTCCGTGCTTCGGAGGGCACGTAAAGCCGTCGGTCCCGGTTCTTTTCATAATATAACAGTCGTTAAGCCATGTCGGAGGCCCTCGGGCGGTTTGAAAACTTCCGACAATCGGGTTGGCCACTAACCCCTCCACCAATCCGCACTGGAGCAGCGTGGTGGAGTATGCTCTAGGCCTCCTCAAGAGGAGAGACCCGTGCCCAGTAGTGGGCCATTAATGGGTTGAAGCCCCATAAAACGATATTAAAATTTTTGTCATCGACTACCTAGATCAGCTGAGTGTGGTACTAAAACTCTGGGTTTAAGATATTGGGTAAGTAGGGGGTCAATTAAAGCTACTGTGTTATTTATTTAAAAAAAGTTTATAAGCATCCTATTTGGCAATTTCATTAAAATCCATCTCTAAATTCGTAATACAGGGGATTCAAAAACACAACAATATGCAGGCAGGCAGGTATTAAAATAGTTAAATATTTAGCACATAATATTTTTTTTTCAGAACTCCTTTAGATTAAAGAAGCATTGATTATAAGTTAATTGGAATCAACTAGAGAAGGTAAGTGTGTCAACATAAAAACCATCAAAGACAGAACAAAAAACCAATACTGCAGAATTTTTGTAAAAAGCTCAGGGTATGTCCTCAAGACTTACCCCTGAAGTAGTTAAATAGCGAGACATAAAGCGCATCGGGTATGAAATTGAAATTCATTATCGCGCCGCGACACCGCAGCTGTGGCCCCAAGCCCAACCTATCACACGCATGGTGCGTCCTTCTTACACGCCAATTTGTCTTATCACAATAATTATCAGTCTTCGCAAAAACATTGCGACCTCTTCTATTAAAGAATCGAATTATCAGTTAAATATTATTTTTACCGGGATCGTGATGATCATGTTGCGTGCGTCTGGGCGACTACCGTTCATAGCACTTCGAAACTATTGGGCCAGATAAATTGAAATTTGGTACTCATGTACTTTTTGTGACCCAAAGACGAAGGTAACTATAATAAACAACAGAATTTTGAAAAAAAAAACAAATCAAAATTAAACAAAAACGCGTTCGCGAAACGCAAATCGTATCGTGTAGTATGTCAAATGAAAGGATCTCAAATATACATATTTTTGTTATAGTTCTATAATAGTACTTTGGAAAACTTACATACTTAGATATAAACAGACTTTAACATCATAACGAGGAAAGAAAGCCAATTACTTAGCCGTATTGGGGCGGCTTACAATACTAACCCCAATCGCACGCCGGATGGGTGTTGTAAGAGGCGACTAAATCTGGCTCGCTGGTGGTAGGGCTCCTCGAGGGAATATGTTGGTAATATTGATTTTAATTGTTAATATCATTATTACTATTATTATTCTCCATGGGGTTCGCCTGGATAGCTACCACCCTTGAGCATGAGTCAGCCGCCAAACGACTCGTCGTGTTCTGGCTGGGGGCTTGAGAGCTAGTTCTTGCTTTCTTTTTCTTCTCTCTATGGACCATAAGTTAGGTAGTCCCTCATGAAGTTGACATAAGCTTTCCTATAATCAGAACAATCAGAATTTAAATTTATCTTTCGCTCTGACGACGAAAATCTTTTCAAAACTATTTCGCGAGAGTTCGGAAAGATACTACAAATCAATCATCAAGATTACGATACGAATTTTCTACAAAATATGTTTCACATGCCTATTCCTCCTTCGACAAAATTTTATTATTGGGAGAACAGACATCTTCCAGTTCCCAAAACTTTTTTAAGGAATTTTCTAACGACAAATTCGACAATAGTGAAACGAAAAAACAATTTTTATAATTATTATACATATAACTATGTCGAGAGGAGAGGGATGTCAACACTTCCCATCAATATCCAACCGAAAATTTTAATGCATTTGGTTCACCTCACCCACCATGCTTAAGACCAGGCAGTAACGAAGACGAGAAAATATCTACATTCAAAAGCATGTCTATAGGACCAGGCATAGCAAAATCAGGATCAGCAAGATGCAAGTTCTGTATGTGTGATTGATGTTTGAAAAGTCAATAATTTCAGAAGGTTGGTCAGCACGTATTGATGGCAACACTAAAGCTTCGAATTTTAATTGATTTCTTGAATGTGAGTACCTATTTAATTGTTTGATGTTATAAGTTACTGAACATCAAACACATGAACATTCAACACCAAATGTTCGGTCACGGAATGGCCACTAACCCCATTCACAGGGAGTATACCTATTTTGTTTTATGGGTAACCCCGATAGCTAACCGTTTACCGCATGTCGTGCCAAATATGGGGCACTTACAGATAACAGTGAAATATCCGACAAGCATTATCTGTATACTGTGATTAAAACTCCGACAGTAGTGCAGTGTGTATCCGAACATATAACGATACGAATGGACCTCTCGGTTGTCTCTGATTCTATATTTCAATGACAGAACTTGTCAACACAGTGTTTTGTACGGTATGCAAAGTTGGGCTGTTAGTGACACTGATTTCTACGAGATTTGTTGTTCAAAATAAAATTATTCTGGTTTCAATAGAAGAAGAATGGATCCCAGAAAATTTTATGGTATAACGCGTAAGTAAAACTAATTGCTTGTTGATAAATAACAGCTTTAAACTTTGTTCCTAATGTGGAACACTATGCGCTTATGACTATACTGACTGGACAAATATGGAACATTATCTGTTCAAATCATGAAATTAACAGTTTTCGACGGTAAACGCTACATATTCCATTGCAGGAAAGAATAGTAGCAGACGTGTTTTTGCACTACCCGACGACTCTGAAGACGAAAATTTGTCAGACGATGAGGATTATAAGTTACCGCCAAAAATAATTGAAGAAACAGACTGTGAATCTGAATTGGAATCTGATTCAGAAGTAATAGAAAATGAAGTGATTTATTTAGATGAATTTGAATTGGAAGATACTGAAGAGATATTGGGAGAATCCTCAAATTCTGCAAAAAATGTAACGAAACCAAAAACAACAAAGAAACAACAAAGAAACAATTATGGACTGAATATTCGATTGAATACGAGAATCAAAATACATATATCATTTTTAGGATGTGAAGATCTTCCAGAAGATATTCTAACATTGGACACACCGATGCGCTTTTTTAAGCTCCTTTTTCCAACAGGGGCCTTAAACCTCATCCATGAACAAAGTAACTTATATGCAGAACAAATACAGCCAGAAAAGGCAAATTCTATAACTAGAGATGACATTAGCAAATTTATAGGCATTATCATTTACATGTCTGTTGTCCAGCTACCTTCTACGCGTCATTACTGGCGAAAAGGTACGTATGTAGAAAAAGTAGCATTTACCATGACTTGTAACAAATTCGAAGAAGTTAAAAGGTTTTTACATTTTTTTGATAAAACCAAGGAACTTCAGCACAGTGATCCAAAATATGATAGACTCCAAAAAATTAGACCTTTGCTTGTTATTTTGAGAGATCAATTAATAAAAATCTCTAAAGAAGAGTATTTAGCTGTTGATGAGCAAATGATCCCCACAAAATCAAAAACATCAGGTATGCGTCAATATAACGCAAAAAAGCCACATAAGTGGGGGTATTTGAATTACGCATTGAGTGGAGCTACCGGCTTTTGCTATGATTTTGACATCTTTACAGGTAAACACCGAACAGATTTGCCAGAAAATTGCCCTAATCTTGGTGCTACGGGCAATGTAGTTACTAGATTGATAGATACAGTGCCAAAGAATTTAAACCACAAACTTTTTATTGATAACTGGTACACAAGTCTACCACTTATGGCGTTTTTGCATAATATTGGAATTCTTCCATTAGGGACAATTCAACTCAACAGAGCAAAAGATATAAATTTGCCAACCTCGAAAGAACTTTTAAAACGTGGTAGAGGGTATTGCATGGAAAAATGTACCGACGTCGATGACGTAAAACTAAGTGTTACAACATGGGTGGACAATAAAGTGGTTAATTTGTGCTCCTCATATGTTGGGACGAATCCTGTTTCAGTTGTAAAAAGGTATTCAAAAAGAAAAAAAAGCAAAAATTGATGTCACTCGTCCAAAAGCTGTCGAAATTTACCATAAATATATGGGTGGGGTTGACCTATTGGACTCAATGCTAGGGTTTTACCGAATACAAATCAGAAGTAAGAAATGGTACCATCGCATATTTTTCCATATGGTAGATTTGGTATGTGTAAACAGTTGGCTGTTATTCCGAAGACGAAATAAACAAAAATACGATGGTACTTATATGCCTTTGCTGGATTTTAAGTTATATATCGCAGATGTGCTGATGAGGGAGACAACAGGCGTTTTCACACCAACTACCCGTGGTAGAGGGAGGCCTGTTCTCAACGAAAACATTGAAAACGTTAAAAAGCCAAAAAGACGGCGTTTAGAGCTTCCTCCACGGGAAGTCGCTGAAGATGGGCTTGGACACTGGCCTAGTTGGGCAAATGAACGTCAGCGTTGTAAAACTTGCGGACAAAAATCTCACATATATTGCAGTAAATGTACATGTTACTTATGTATCAACAAAGATCGTAATTGCTTTAAGAGTTTCCATTGTACGACAAATTAATACAGCATTTCTATTTTAAAATCTACCTACCACCTATTTACCACCGATATTTGATTTTTACTTACTCAAATAAAAAAATATTAATAATAAAAAAATGTTTTTGTTATTATTTACTTGAAGTGCATGTTGTCCCAAATAAGGAACGTTGTTCCAAATATGGATTCGGTGGTTTTTCTATATTATGTATAAAATAAACAGTACAATTATTTTTTAAATATTTTTATACGATATCTTTAACGGTAAGACATGTCATAAATTAATTTGAAGTGATTTAAAAAATCCATGCGGTAAAGGGTTAACACATGATTCAGTAATAAAATTGCATGCATTAGCACAATCAAGTAATACTCGAATGGAATGTCGACATTTGTGGAGTGTGCCACCGACGTTAAAACAATGCTATTTTTAAAGAAAAGTTATATTTTTTGGTAATATTACCCAAGAATCCAGAGATATTTGGCAAAATTTGACATAAGAATGACATTGACATTTGACACTAAAGACCAAAGTCCGCGAAACGTCAAAAGTTTAAAAAAACTTCCAACAGGACACCAGTGTTGCAAAAGTTCCCGATTTATCGGGAGATCTACTGATTTTGGCTATAATCTCCCGATATCCCGATTTGGCGACCGTTTCTCCCGATTTTTTGCATTTTCTAGCAATAACATAATATTTAAAGTTAAAAATAGAAAATAATGTTCTAAATACAATAGATATAGAAAACTTAATTTCTTTCCGTAAAAATATTGAAAAAACACAAAAAACCCGACTGCGTACATAATAAAATGCTATAATAAAAATGAGAAAACAAGCAACAACAAGTAGTTTAGCAGCCATTTATATTTCACAGGGCTCTTTGGGAAGATGTGATTGGTTGAAAAATGGGTTCCGACTGCTTTACAGAACTACTGGGCTTGTTTTTTCATTTTTAGTATTTTATACGCAGTCGTGTTTTTTGTGTTATTTAATATTTTTTTTATTTTACACTTTTAGTCAGGATTCATTGACTTCTTTATTAGGATTAAAAGACGGTAAAATTCTCAATAATGTCATTTCATTGAAGGAATTAATAAATTAGCAAGAATGCTTGTTGAATAATTATATATCCTAAACTATTACTTAAAATGAAAAATTGTGAAGGGAACCTAAATATCATTTTTGAATACCTATTCAACGACATCCCACTTAGTTCGTCAATATATTATTTTCTTACATTTTGACAATTTGGCGTAGATTAAGGTAAATCGATTGACGTAAGAATCATCAAAATCGGTCAACACGTTTGATCTCTACAATGCCACATAGGAACAAACATACATAGACTGATAAACATATTTACCCTCCCTTGGGTCGCACAGTCGAGTAAAAAGATGATCAAACTTGTTACAATTTTATTTTAATATAAATAAAGACATGTTTGCAAAAATGGCTAGTAATATGGTGCGAAGATGTAAATGAATGATAAATTATTTTTATAAACAAAAAATATTGTGATAATAACATAAAATAACTCATGCTTTATTCAGATTAAGAATCTCCCGATTTCTCCCGATTTTTAGCTGGCAATGCTACCGATTTTTGGTATTTCATTTTTGCAACACTGCAGGACACCAAAACAAAATATCAGTCAGCGGTGTGCATGTATTTATGAAAATTATTTTGAACTATAAAATAAATTAACAATTATTATAATTGAGCTCAAAAACTTATGTTACTAAGCATTTCTCTTTGAAGAAACTAACGGTATGGCTGCTATACTAGGCGGCGGCCTCGGCGGTCTTTCTACATGCTACTATTTGTTAAAAAATAACATTGCTTCGAACAATAATTTAAAGTTATTTCTCTTGGAAGCCTCAAAAAGTTGCGGCGGATGGATCAAAACAATTCGGACGAAGGACTACGTGTTCGAGCAGGGGCCGAGGACAATCAGACCGAAAGGTATTGTAGGACTGAACACATTAAATATGTTGGAAGACTTGGGTCTCAGTGAGCACATCGCACCAATAAAACCCAGTCATCCGGCTGCCAAGAACCGAATGATATACGTCAATAATACACTTCATCTATTGCCGTCGAGCTTGAAAGGAGTGTTTCAGAAAAACGAACCGTTTTCCAAGCCTCTCATTTACGCCGTATTCAACGACCTGAAGCAGCCCTTCAAAGAAATGAAGGATGATTCCATCTACAATTTTGTCGAGCGCAGGTTCGGCAAGGAAATTGCAGATTATGCAATTTCTCCAATGATATGTGGCATCTGTGCAGGTGATGCTAAAGAAATTACTGTGAAGTTTCTTATGAAAACCTTGTTTGAGTATGAACAGACCCATGGAGGTGTTATTAAAGGAATGATGAAGTCAATGTTTAAGACGAAGAATGGAGAGGAGCTAGAATTGACAGATTTAGCAAGAAGAGCTCAGGAGGAGAAGTGGAATGTTTACACGATAAGAGGAGGTCTTGAAATATTTCCAATTACGCTGTGTGATCACCTTAAGGAGAGCAAAGTAGAAGTTAATGTCAATAGTAAAGTAGAGGAAATAGATTTTGTAGATTCTGGCTCAGTCACTTTAAGGAAAAGTAATGGAGAATTAATATGTGCAAATCATGTTTATTCTTCCATACCATCACATGCCTTGGCCAAGCTCGTGGGAGTACAGCATCCTGAACTCGCAAAACTATTAGCAGACATTCCGTTTGTGACAGTTGCAATTGTTAATTTATATTTCAACACTAGCAAAACACTGATAACACCTGCATTTGGATTTCTCGTGCCTCCAGTTGAAAATTCTCCTATTCTTGGAGTTGTATTTGATTCATGCTGCCTACCTGACCAAAAAGGGACTGTGTTAACAGTCATGTTAGGTGGACGATGGTTCGAGGAGAAGTTTGGGAAGGATATTACTAAGTCAAGATTACTAGAAATAGCTACCAAAGAAGTAGACACAATTTTGAATATCAAAGAAAAACCAACAGCTCACTATGTGAATATTTTGAATCAATGCATTCCTCAATATGTGGTGGGTCATTATGACCGTGTAGACAAGATAAGAAGTTACATAAAGGATAAGAATCTACCTCTTTCAGTGATTGGCAGTAGCTATGATGGAATAGGCGTCAATGATGTCATCTACTCAGCTAAAACACAAGTGCAACAAGGTGTTGGCAATAAAAAAGTGGAATGATTAACAAGTTTTAATTTCACGTGGAAGTTTTTGGGTATGTGCAATAAATTTATTTAACTACGAGCAACTCTTATTTCTCTGTGTGGAGTATTTATGGCATTCTGAATGTCGTGTTGTTGACTGTGAAAATTTTTATTACAATTTTATTGAAAACAACTCATGTGACTGTTATTCAAAAACCCTAAATCAAGCTTGCAATTACAAAATGAAATACCAAAATATGTTTATCTGGCTAGTACACTTATTTCTGATAAGTTTTCATATACAGGCTTTTGTTGAATGCACTTTCCATAAAAAATATTGTATCATACTTCAATTTCTTAGAGTGTGTAACAAGCAGCAGGTTTTAAAATGAAAAGAAAAATAAGCTGAAAATAATTTATTTTCAATACATCTGTTCTGTAGTGTTAGGTAAATAAATTCGACTCCAGACGACTAGTGTTGTAGAATAAAAGCACTGGGATATTTTCACTCATTTATTCTTTTGTGCTTAAATCGCCATTTCACAAAGGTGTCTCATTCAAGAGGAGAAGAAATGGCGAAAGAAACTCCTCTACACATCTTTTAAAATAAGGTATTTTACAATTATTTCTTGGAAATACTTATTTGAATTATCAAACTATTTCTGGTGTAGTTATCAGTTCAATAAAGTTCATAATAATTACGAAATTATTCTATGGTATACTTTTTTGTTGTTCATCGGTTTATATATTTATCTGTGCTTTAATTATTGTTTCCTGATAATTTCTGAAAAGCTTTATCTAATTTATAAAAATCTCGTGTCATGGTATTTGTAGTCGTACTCCTTTGAAACGTCTCGACCGAGTTTTTTTTGTGTATATTTTGTAGATATTGTTGGATTTATATAATACAAAAATTAATACCCCTAACAAGGAGTCTTTGTTCTCTATTGTAACCCATAGGTTTGAACTGTTTATTTAACTCTACACACACCGCGTCATGGGATCTTGTAAGACGGATGTAGGTATACTTACTTGCTTCCAAGCAGTGCCGGATTTGTCAATAAGCCGTATAGGCCGCGGCCTAGGGGCGGCAGCGTCCTAGGGGCGGCAGATTTCAGAAGATGATAATTATAGATGATTTTGCTATTAAAAAGTGCCGTAAAAACTTGTAATACTTGTTTTTTTACGCACTTTCTTAGTGACTAATTCAGTGCCTTCCTTACTATGAATAGAAAATTATTATTTTAGAAAGGCGGAAATAAATTGGCCTACACTGATTAAAAATGTAAATCTGGCACTGCTTCCAAGTGAATATAAATAAATATATTTAATATTTATCATCAAAGACAATATTTCATTTCCACCCAAACCTCCTATAGGTTATGGGCCCAGTATAAAATCAGTATAAAACAGTGTGAAAACAAAGTGTAAATTAGTGGTAATTAGTGCAATACAGTGACAATACACTGCATATTTTAGTGATTAAAAGAAAACTGTGAAAAATGGAAAAAGGCAAACGTAACATTAAGCCCTTTGATGGTGAGAAGTATAGTGTATGGAAATTCCGAGTTCGCACATTACTTTCGGAATTGAACTTAACGTTATCGATGACGACATTCCTGCAACGCGATCCGCCGAGTGGGAAAAGAACGACAGGGCTGCCAAAAGTGTTTTAGTCGAATATTTAACCGATTTATATCTAAGTTTCGTTGATGAAAAGAGTACTGCAAAAGCTATATCCAAGCATTTTGATTCTATTTATGAACGAAGAGTATCGCAACTCAATCGGCTTTGAGAAAACAGCTATTAGGGTTGAAACTAAAAGGAGATGTGCCATTATTAAAACATTTTTCTACATTTGATGATTTACTAACAGAATTATCATGTGCTGGAGCCAAATTAGATGAAACAGATAAAGTTGCTCATTTGCTACTTACTCTCCCAAATACGTACAACGGTGTTGTTACGGCAATTGAAACACTTTCAGAAGATAATTTAACTTTAGCATTTGTGAAGACAAGGCTATTAGACCACGAAGTGAAACTGAAAAATGAAAGCAGTGATACAACTCTGAAAGTACTTCATGTCGAACAAAATTATGAAAAGAAGAAATATGAACAGTCAAAACAAGGCCAAAACCCACTCACAACAGAACTACCCCAAAAGAAAATTATTTACAAGAACAAATAAATCAAAACACATAAATTGTCATCACTGTGGTCGTAAGGGACATTAAAAACAGGATTGCTTCTATTTTAAAAGAACGAATGAAGGCAATGTACCTCAAAGAACAAGACAAGTTCAAACTATTGCCTTGCAAGAGGCATCAACATAAAATTTTTCAGATTTTTCAGGATTTGCATTTATGACTGGCGAATATCAAATGAATAATGATGACTCGATGACATTTTTGTTAGACTCTGGAGCATGTGATCATCTCATTAATAAAGATGACATATTTACCTCATACGAGGACTTAAATCCACCCCTAAAAATTTCTATTGCTAAAAATAATCATTTTATTTCAGCAACTAAAAGAGGAACTGTACATGTAATCAGTAATACAGGAGTTCAAGAAGTACTGAGCAACGTTTTATTTTGTAAGGAAGTGCCATATAATATCCTATCGGTGTCAAAGATGCAACAAGCTGGATTTACGGTAACATTCGATGAAAGAGGCACTCATATTACAAAAAAAAGGTAAAACAATCATGGAAGGTAAGCGACTGAATAATTTGTTTGCTGTAGAATTTAAAATACCCTCAATAAAAGGTGAGTCCATTTCCCAAACATGTCATATTAACACAAATAACTATGAATTATGGCATCAACGCTTAGGACATATTAGTAAAGCTAAATTCCTAGAATTAAAAAGCCATAAAATGATAGATGACATTAATGAAATAATTACAGTATCTCCAAATGACAAATTGTGTGAAGCATGTATAGCCTGCCTTTTATTTTATTTATGTATTGTCTGATCAGACTAGTCTGATCAGACAATCGGAAGGCCCTCGTGCCATACATTTGTTTGAATACACAATACACGTCCGATCAGATAGTAGGATCGGACGTCCGAGTCGGAAAGAGCGCCAAGACGTCTACGATTTTATGGCCGATCCGATTGTCTGAAGGTGCGGTCTGCATACTTTTCTACAGAGACCAATACACGTCCGATTCCTCCTTCCGACTTGCCAGTTTACTCTCTAGCGTGACAGTGAACGTACGCATCGAATGGCTTAGGTATTATGAGCGTAGAAAAACGTACTTGGTTATGGGATACTTTTAACCGACTTCAAAAAAAGGAAGGGTTCTTAATTCAACTATAGTTTTAGGGTTCCGCACAAAAAAAACGAAAAACGGAACCCTTATAGGATCACTCGTGCGGGGAAAGGGGGGAGGGCTTATCTCCGAAACTATCGACGCTAGAAAGTTCTCGCTCGAAAGCTGATGCTTTTCATGGGGTGGGACCACATGACAAGCACCTTAGAGCGAGATCTGACGAGTAGTTTTTGATTCATCCCTTACATTGAAGTCAGTTATTTTGTTGTCCAGAATTATTAACATAACAATATTACAACTATAACACATCTATAACTATAACAATCAAAAAACTTCGGGGTATCTCAGTAGTTTTGAATGTTATTATGTAGAAATTACTCTCAGTAAGTCTTGTCAGATTGATACTTAATCAATCTGAACTGAAATTGAATATTGAATCCAATAGCGACGTTATTTCTTCTTTCGCGCTAACACGAGCAAATATGCAATAAGTAACCATAATAGGGATGTTGTCTAATTTTAGGATTCAATTTTATTTTATAGATAGAACCTCAATATTCACGAAAAAAATATTATAAAAATAATAATCTTCAATTTAAAAACAAAAATTGATAAATAAAAATCATTATCAAATTTCCCATCAAAAACGTCACGTGACGTCATTAAACGATATTCAATACTATCTGTCTACTAAGTTTGTTGAATTTCCATATAAAATTGTTCCAATGACGTCATATTCTCAAAATGGCGTTTGAGGTCACGTGACAGTCAGTACAATTTTTAACATTTTAAATTAATGATATTTAATTTATTGTGATTGATTTCAATAAAAGAATCATATTTTAGGCCTTTAAATGTTACCACTAATATTTTAGACATAAATTTATATTAATTTATAATTAGTGTCAACATCCCTTCAATCGCCATCAATCTTTTCTTTCTGGCAAGAGTGGCAAGCAAGCACTTACCGCTCTCACAGTTCGAGAACGACTGTGTTCAGAAAAAGTCTGACGCAAAAATCGGACGTGTATCGAGTAAATACGATCAGATAGTCTGATCAGACAATCGGAAACAAAATCGGACGTGTATTCCCAGGCTAAATCTGATGAATGCAGTATAAGTAAAATTCGTAGAATCGGTAATGATGAAATGCCGAGTGAACCTGAAATTGAATCTGAGAATAGTTTGAACAAAAATCAGGACAAACCTGATGAATCATTCAATTTGCGAAGGAGTGATAGACTCAAAACTCGTACACCAATATCATATAATGAAAATGATTTTGATATCTATAGCGCTATATCAACCACAAATACCATACCTAAATCATTAAATGAAATAAAAACTTTAAATGATAGGGATCAATGGGAAAAAGCAGTAAGCGATGAACTTAATTCTCTTGAAAAGAATAATACTTGGACTTTAGTACCAAAACCAAGTAATAAAAATATTGTTGACTGTAAGTGGATATTTTCAGTTAAAATTCTCGTTGCTAGAGGTTTTAGTCAGGAATATCTTACAGATTACAATGAAACTTTTGCACCAGTCGCAAGAATAGCAAGCTTTCGATTTATAATTAGTTTTGCAAATCAACATGATTTATTGATTCATCATATGGACGTAAAAACAGCATTTTTAAATGGTACACTAAAGGAAAAAATATATATGAAAGTTCCTGAAGGTGTACAAAATAAAAATAATTACGTATGTATACTAAATAAAGCTCTTTACGGTTTAAAACAAGCTGCAAGATGTTGGTACGAAATATTTGAACAAACTCTTAAACAGATTGGTTTTGAAAACTCCCCAGTTGATAGATGTATATATATATTAGATAAGGGAGATATTACGAAAAATATTTACGTCATACTATACGTTGATGATTTAGTAATAGCGTGTGCAAATTTACAAATAATAAATAATTTAAAAAAATATTTAATGAGCAAATTTGAAATGACGGATTTAAAAGACATTAACTTGTTCTTAGGTATTAGAGTAAACAGGTATAAAGACAAAATTACTTTAGACCAGCGGGCTTATTATGAACTTTAAAGAAACCATGCTTTTTACAGGCCATCCTTAAACCAGGCAGGCCGAGTTTCGTATTATGACATACCAAATATTGAATGTCTTCTGTCTTGATCTGCTTTGGGTCTTTTGTCTTTGGCCAGTTTTGTCGTCTAGCGCTATGTTCAAAAACTTGAATCGGTAAGTCTCCAAAAGATTACGGTTTCTTATTATTAATATAATTTAGCTGTAATTAAAATATAATCAGTGAATATTTTGTATTAAAATAAAATTAATAGTTAAAATACATGTTTTATGCTATAAATAATTAAGAAATAACCATTTGGTTTTTATTTATGTGAAATTAAGTTTTTAAACGATTGTTTTTGAACGAATGTCCTCTTGACGTTTGTCAGGACCATGGATGTATTACTCTCACTGGATAAGTAACGTTGTAGAGGTACCTGTGGACGGATGACGTCATAACCGAGGAACCATTTTTCATGTTATCTATAGTCCCAGGATAATTATATCATTCGATTATGATTTTTTATAATGATATAAAAACATCTAACATGAATATTATAAGTAACGTAATTGTGTGGTACTTTGAAACACTACGCCAAAAAGTTAATACAATTTTTCAATGTGGCGATTACGGTCATCGGGGATTTGTGAAGACTAGTGGTCGTCGTTTTTGTTTGTGTTGCTTAAAATGTGGTGATGTACTGTTATCAATTATCAGTGAGCAAATTACAATAAAAACAAATGTAATATTTTAAATTCAGTAATTTTGAAGAAATTTTAATAAAAAGCTTTTAATTCAATATTATGATATTTACTAAGAGAAACATTACCAATAGAAAACATTTTAAAGAACCATATCAAAATAGGACATAATTTTTCTAAGTGTAGACAACCTACAATTATGAAGAACAACCTCAATCCGGACTGTGATTGGTCGAATAGTCCATTTAAGATATGACGTCATCGAACTTCAGGTACCTCTACAAGGTCAGTAATCCAGATAGTATAATATGTCCATGGTGAGGACTATCCACTGACATCTTACGTCAAAACTTAACGTCAAAATAAAAACTTTGCTGACCAAACAGTGTTGCCACTTGATGGATTTCAACAGGCATTATCGGGAAAAAATATATTCTGATTGCTAAAGGATTTCAGGCACGCGCGGACGGCTTAACAGATTTAGATCCACTTTTTATTGTGACAAACCGATTCTGATGTGAATCACTGATACAATAAGATTTTGAAACATGTATTTTATATGGACTAAGAATTCGCTATTACTATTACTATGGCCAAAATAATTCACAAAGTGACATTATTTTCTGTCAAATCGGTCCGGTGGATTAATGATTCTACTAAAGTATAATTATTGTACGCCGCCAAGGACGCCAAGGCCATTGTATAACTGGACAACAAACTTCGACGAGGTGCCTAAAGACGAAGTTACATAGGATGCCCATTTTTCTATGGTGCCCATGTTATCTATAGTCATCCATAGATCATTATAGTGTTATCCATATGTGATTCAATTGTTAAAATTTTTTACACTTGTGGTGAATTTTAAGGAAATGTACTGTAATAAATAATAATATTGTTTAATTTCGTTATCAGCTTATACTAAAATAGTCATATAAAAACATTCCTTTTCATTAAATAAAGATAATTTTGAAAGATTTAGTAGTAAAATATGTTATTTCAATATTATATTTCTTTACCGCCAGAATTTTTTTTATCAAGAAAACATTTTGAAGAACCTTATCAAATTAGGACATAATTCATCTAAGTATGGACACCTTACAGTTATGAAGGACAACCTCATTCCGTCCCGCGATTGGTCGAAAACGGTCATCTAATAGTACGTCATCTGTCTTCAGGTACCTCTATGAAGACTGTTGTCTAGTTATACTATAATATTCTTAATGGATACAAATCTTCGAAGAGAAAACATTTTGAAGAACCAATATATCAAAATAGGACAATTTTTCTAAATAAGTATGGACACCCTACAATTGATTGGTTGAATAGTCCTTCCGATATGACGTCATCGAACTTTGAGTACCTCTGCAAAGTCAGTAATCCAGATAGAGTAATATATGTATCCATGGTCATAATCTTCAAAGATTAGCGTCGTTATTAAGTACTTGGACGGAATATACATGCTTGACGAAATTTTGAAATTACAGCTGGCAACACTTATAACTATCTATATTATATTATAGGGATCTATCTATATTATAGGGATACGCAAAATTTCAAAAGTATCGATACATTACTCGATACCAGTATCGTATCAAAAGTATCGAACCAAAAAAGTATCGGAGCAAAAATATCGATACTAGAAGGTATCGAGTACTTTTTAATACATTTATAAAAAACCTAAATGGAATGTTAATTGTGTTGCAAGTTTCGCAAAGATATCTAGCTGGAATGTGTCTCACAAAATAGACACTAGCAATGATATTATATATTAAAAAGAGGCAGATAGGTCATAAGCACGCGCGTTGTGATGATTGAAAAAGTTCCCAATTGGGAACTTTTGTGATTAGTCTGCGTCGAGCGCAATCACGAGCGTGGCGCATCGTAGGTTAATACGTGGTTATGAAAATATAACAAAATGCCATCCTGTGTGTTTAGAAAGTGCACCAATTATGACTCCAAGGTCAACAAAACACAAGGAATCTCATACCATGCGTGAGTACGCTAAGATACTTAGATTATTTAGTCTATTTCAATTATTTTTCTAAACAATCTAATAACTCGTTCAAAGACGCCATATTCAGATGAAGAAAGAGATAGCGATCTAGTTTTGACGCGAGAGCGATAAAGACCGTAGCGTATATAGATTGACGCGAGCGACAAACACTAGCTGTCTTTTTCACTATTATGGTTTTAGTAATGCCATCCTTTTTACATAATTTGCCAATGTACGAGTGATTGGTGTAGGGAAACAAAAGATAAACGCGTGTGTGTTATAGCTCGGTCGGAACAGATTTTTCGGTCGATTTGTAAGGGCATAACGTATCTGTATTTAGTTCATCTTTAGACACTAGTAAAATTTTATCCAGGCGGTATCCAGTCAAACGATTAAGGCTTTGTTTTCATTATTTTTAATACTTCCACATTTCACTAGTTTCTCCTGCGGCATCTTCTTGAGATTGATTAAACTTTAAATGCATGTTCTATAGCAGTTTACAGTACCAGTAATATATCTTATTATTACATATATTTTTTATTCCAAGTAAGACGAGACGAAAACGAAATAACCATTTTGTACTTCTCTACGACTCACATATTTTGGTGACATAGTGTTATTAAAAAAATACTACACAGATTAATCAATCCGTAAAGATTACTCGTAAAAAAACTTCTAAAATAGTTCAATCAAATAAAATGATAACACACATAAGTGCTCGGCAATGAGTGGGAATTCCCCGAATCATTATCTTAGGTTTGGTAGTAGGTAATGTGACAAAAAAAAATCAATGGATTTAAATAAAATTGTTCAAAATATCGATTAATAATTGTTAAGTTTCAAGTTAGTAATTTATTAGAAATGGGGAAGAGAGTACTTACTCGAATCTTTCTAAAAGTATCGATACCTCAAAAGTATCGATATCTAGAGGTATCGATACGTTTTACGTATCCAATATCCATAGCTAAATAAAATAAACTTTTATTCCTTCCCAAAACTTTCTTTTCAAGTTTACGTAAATAAGCAAAATTGCTTATTCGTTTATTGATATTCTTTACTCAGATAATTCGAATGGCGTAGTTACCTTATTTTTTGTTAGTAAAACTATTCTTGATTAAATCGCGTAACAACCATTCTACGTCCGTAGTAACGACCTAATAAACATTTTATTTTGTTTTAGTTATTGTGGGATTTGTGAATTGTGGGTGATATTCCCGGCGTCATTGTGTAACTTAGCGCCCCAGCCTGCTCAAATACAATGGATCAAATTACCCAAGAGTCAGCCCCGATAACCTCGGTGAAACCTAGGAATATTATTGTATACATGACAATATAATATAGTTTGGAAGCGGATGCTCTGATGACTATTTTAGTCGAAGGTCAGTATAAACAGAAAAAGGGTTATAGTTTTTACAATATCTTTATTTTGTTTCTGAATTATCCAGAGTTGTGTTGGTTTATAGGGTTAGGTGTCTTCTCAGCAGATACCCAAATTACCTGAAATTAAATGAATAAGTTACATTTTCGTGCTTGTAAAATATTTATTTTCTAATCTAATTAAGTCTCCATTACTGACCTAAAATTTTTGTTGTTTCAGGTTAATTTGTCACTGATACATAATTGATGAAGACTATAATAATTGATTTCATGTTGTGATATTTTTTAATAATATAGTGTAATGTGTTTGATTTTGTTTGATGTGTTTATTCTTCTGGTTATGATTTGTTATATCTGTGATTGTATTATAATTGAGTTCATGTGTGATTTTTTAATCCATATTCTAGTTAATAACTTCTTATTAAAAGCAAATCCATTGTATTAAAAGTCTTATATTTTGCACCTGGCTGACATAGAGTACTTTGACCCACTGATCTATAGTAACTTAAAAGCTTTTGTGATGACAATGTTTATTTTATAATTAATTATTTGTTAAATTATTAGAAGAAAACGCTTATACACTCATTCTCCCCGCAATAAGTTTTTACCTGTGTCACGGGTGGCATGGGACACACATAATAAATAACATATCACAATCACACCCATGACCTGAGTATAAATATTTATCTGTTACATAAATATCTGTCCCCGCCGGGAATCGAACCCGGGACCCCTCGTTTCATAGGCAGGACCGCTACCAACTAGGCTACAGGGTCGTCATATTATGTTTGCTACTTAAGTTTATTTCTTTAAAAATGTATAATGTTGATTACAATTTTATATTAAATTTGAAAGGAGGAGGTCCTGTGTTTTTTTTAATAACTCACCAATTGCACATCCAATGACTGGTATTGCTTTCCATTGTAATACTATTCTTTATAGTCAGTAGGACATACAATGGCCACATGAGTGCATTCTATGGAGCCTAGTACACCCGGCATTCCTAAAATTACAGAAGAATATAAAATAAATATATTATGTTAAAATTGTTTTTATAAGTAAAGGATGGGTGTCAATAATATAGGTATATTTTTCCCTGAAGAGTTTTGGATTTTTATTCATGTATTTATCAACTACGGGTAGTTATATTTAAGATACAAGCCAAATAAAGTCAAACATTTTATGATGTTTGTAACAAAAATAGTCAAGTTTAATAAGGCTGGTGACTAAGTTAATAATTAACTAAAAGAGGTTAGATTATCGTTAATGAATAACAAAAATAGTAAAAATAATTAACTCGAGTTCTCTCTATCATTATCATCAAACCACTGTGACGTAGCGGCGTCTAGAATGTAGTCACTGTAAGTGACCGTTTGACTTTTTGTTTTCTCTTTTCATGTACATACCTACTGTATCTTAAATAGCAAAGAACTGCTGCTACATGTGCACAACAGTCCACCACTCGTGCACCCTATTCAGTAAATCTGTTGTCTTAGGTATTATGCCCCAGACGGCTGGCTATGTCTCTGAGTGTGAGCCAATGTCGCCAGTGACATGTTGGTATGATACTGTGGCATAAATAGATAACCTCTAGAACCTGTACAAAGGTTGACATGAAAGAGTATGTTTAAGAATAAAAGGTTTAGCTTTGAATGCTAAAGAATATAACAGGGTGCACCCACATCATTTTAAATCACCGAAGAAAATATTTACTGCAGCAGCGCGATGGAATACAAGGTGGGTAAATAATAGAAATAAAAAAAAACCTACCCTTTGTCTCCACTGTTAAATCAGTGGATTTCGAGGAATTCCGCATTGTGAAGTGAGGCTTTGGTTTATCGCATTTGGTAAAACGGTAAGTATCTTTGGACGACATCCACATCGCTGCCTTCTCTTTTTTTTCAGCCTTTTCTTCCGCTTTTCTTGAGCTGCATTGGCCTCCGTTAATACGAAAATTAAGCAGAAAGTGATAATTTTCCTATATTACAACCACCAACACCATTTCCAGCGGACCGCTCGCTTCTCTTATTTGGAATCTTTGAATCCTTCTTTTTTTCCACCTGCTGCATCAGCCTCGATAAATTAAAAGCTAACGAGTTTTTTTTTTATACCTACAATAAAAAACAAAATAACCAACTACGAAATTCTAATAGAAACACTTGCAAACTATCGCTATTCCAGTGCTCTTGGGCACCTTTTATTGAAGTTTAATTTTTGCCAGCCAAAACTGGCTCCGAAGTGTCAAAAGGGAGCTCATAATACGGTATTGCCAGGCAGAAGATAATTTTAAGCCACCGATGTGTCACGTGACCGCTGCCTGGCTGGCAATAAGAGTTGATAATACGAATTTGCAATGCAACCCAGTTTACGCCGGTAAAATGCCTGGAATTAAGAGTTCATGATAGACCCGCAGAGTTCTTATATTAAAACAATTTTGAATAAATTTAATATGAGTGAGTGCAACCCTATTGGCACTCCGACCGAATTAAAGTTAAACTATGAAGCTTTGAACTCTGATAAGACGTATGACGCACCATGTCGACACCTCATAGGTTGTTTGATGTATGTTATGCTTTGTATGCGTCCGGACTTAAGTACCTGCGTGAATATTCTAAGTCGATACACGAATAAGAATAACAAAGATTTGTGGTTTTGTTTAAAACGAGTTCTAAGATATACTCGTATTAAAGGCACAGTTGATTTGAAGTTAACATATACGAAAAAGAATTACAGTAATATTCTATGTGGATATGTAGATTCCGATTGGAGTGGCCATGATTATAACGATAGGAAAAGCACAACTGGGAATGTGTTTAAACTATTTGACCAATGTACCATAACATGGTGTATATACAAAGAGACAGACATCAGTAGCTGCCTCATCTACTGAAGCTGAGTATATGGCTTTGTATGAAGCTGTTAAGGAAGCATTATGGCTTAAGTCTCTGGCAGAAAGTATTAACTTAAAACTAACTACGCCCATTGTTTTATATGAAGATAATAACGGCTGCATTAGCATTGCTAATAATCCAACAAGTCATAAAAGATCTAAGTAAATACATTGATATAAAATATCATTTCTCAAGAGAAGAGAAAAATGTAGTAAAATTAAACTATATCTCCACAGTATAATATATAGATATTAATACTGTGATATCTCCACAGGTGACCAGTTGGCAGATTTGTTGACAAAGCCGTTACCACCGGTGACTTTTCTAAAGCTAAGAAAAGATTTGGGCTTAGAATAAGTTTTAGTTTTAAGTACAATTTCATTAAATATAATGAAATGGTCTGATTAGGTTTTTCTGGGTTTTCCCTAATCCACATAGCAACAAATGTTGGACCATTATTGTACAGTACAGCTTTCCCAGACCTCACTTGGAAGTAATTGTCATTTTCATAAGTTGGTACTTAATTTATTATGTTGAACTGTAAACCAGATATTGAATTGTAAACCAACGATTAGTTAAAAGTTAAGGATTAATTTTTGAGGGGGCGTCTTGGATTTATACAATACAAAAATTAATACCCCTAACAAGGAGGAGTCTTTGTTCTCTATTGTAATGTAACCCATAGGTTTGAACGAATTTGAACTGTTTATTTAACTCTACACTACACACACCGCGTCAGCGTCACGGGATCTTGTAAGACGGACGTATGCTTGCTTCCAAGTGAATATAAATAAATATATTTAATATTTATCATCAAAGACAATAATATTTCATTTCCACCCAAACCTCCTATAGATATCAAAATAGGTCGTAAAATATATTTCATACCGCTAGGTAATCACGGTAGCTAAGAGTGACTTAAACTTACTTTTATTTCAGTTGGATCACAGTTTAAGAATCTCGTTTAAACATTATTTTCTGGTATAGATGCTGGCTTTCCCGTCATTTTTAAGTAGAGCAATAACTTAGTACGAAAATATTATTGTATTTGACCTTGAATCAAGCAGTAACATCGAATGGGTAAGTACGTGTATGTACGAGATTCATTATAATAATTTACAAAGAATAATTTAACTCCTCTCTCAGAGTTGTCAATCTAGCCCTTTCGGGACTAGATCTAGCCCTTTTTACGATTTTTCAGCCCTTCAAATAAAAAGGATAAATGCAGGTTTTCCACGAACCTTTTCATGCAATCGATCGAAAAAACCAATTTAGGTAGTGAAAGATATCGAAATAATGACCATTATCATACTTGTAGAGCGTCTTAAGACCTTTTTTTACGCTCACCTCTATTAATTAAACAATAGCCCCTATTTCCAACGTATTGGACGAATCTAGCCCTTTTTAAAACTCTGTGTAGCCCGAGAACTGGATACCGATTTGGCAACTTTGCTCTCTATAAATCATCAAACAGAAAATAAGCAATCGGTACTTGATAGGTATATCATATAAATAGATGACCACTTACTGCAAGTTTGTACGATAGGATAATCGTGCACAATTTTGCCACCACCAGTACCAACGCTATCATGAAAATATTTCCTCATTCAACCATCAAAAATCGAACTTTATCAGCTTTATTACAAATTCCTAATATAAAATGAGCAAATGTTGCTGAATTATTTCTTTCTATTTACCTACGAGTATAAGTCAGTTTATTGAGTTATAAAGAATTTAAAATAATTGTTCACCTTCTTTTCTGTTCTAAAATTCGGAGGAAAAACGTATATAACCCTTTTTATTATTATTAAATTAACTAACCCACTAAGTACACGAGTCTCTCCGGAAAACAACTACTAGAGTTTATATTTTTGTAGAGTCGGTACATACGTTCATTAAAATAAGTCTAACTTATTTATATCCACTTACAAGCTTACATGTCACATAAACAAAATAAATTATTGCCCTATTATGTTCGATTCGAAAGTTTTGAATTTCGCTCGCAGTCACGCATTCAAACCACTTGACAAATAAATGCAGTGTTTAGAATTCCTGCATGCTCTTTTAGTGTAGTTTATAGTTAAGTTTAATATTTAAAACTAGTTGACCCGATGGACGTTGTCTTCTTTTGTTTTATTCTTCTTCAGTATGTACATAATTAACTATTATCAATGATATTATATTATAAAACATCATTGACTATTATGATCATAAATAACATCGAACCTATGAGAACAATCCAAAAGCGCCAGTCACCTCATCTTAACACTATTTTATTAAAAGTCAAGATATCAAGTCATTATTTGAAAAAGCAGCAGAATAATCGGCGTCGAAATTTCAAAATGGGTCATTTGACCCCTGTCCGTCTTTCTAGTGTTAAATGAGTCATTTTTTTTAGTTTTACGTAGGATGGGTGTACCAGTCCCAAACCGGGTACCAATGGTTGACCACTCGCACGTTCAATTTAATAAAATAAGAAATGGCGGGCATTTTTGAACAATTCAATTGTTTTGTTATGATGCCTAGTCTGTTACCAAGCTTTCGAACATACTTTCGCAAGAGTAAAAGACAAAATATCGCTATATTGCTCTTTTTGTCGGACCAGTGTCTCGATCACTTGCCTTCTGGCCGCCATTACAGTTAGAAATGCACATCGACATGGTTAGTTAAATCTTTTAAAATCACCCATTATTTCTCAATTACTGTCATCAAGTTGTATAATTTTGGAGACATAGTGTCTACTTATGAGCTAAATACTATTATTTTTAATAAAAAAATGTCAATTTCAAGTATTTTTAATGGTGGTTACCTACTGGAACACACATTGTACTGGGTTCCTATTATTGACCAACTGGTTTGCAACTGGTTCTTTACACTGTTTTCTCTTTTTTTATTTTTTTTTTAAAGTGATGCTTTTGTTTGACAATTTAGAGCTCTAAGTCTATCATTAAAATCGTTTTAAGTCATGTGCCCTAGTAATTGACCACCGGTTTGCTATTGGTACACAGTAGTCAAAAAGATGTTCCTATGGATGACCAGATTACAGTTTTAACTTTATTTCTCGTTGTTTTAGATTAAACATGCCCTCCAAAAAGACATTTTTTAAATATACAGAGGAATATCTGATGAAGTGTCTCGACGAAATTAGTAGAGGCGCTAAAATAAGGCCAACATGCCGAAAATATCATATACCCCACTCGACTGTTATAAACAAACTAAAAATGAGACATCTTGTTCAGTGAAAAATGGGACCACCAACTATCTTGACCCCACAAGAAGAGTTGCTATTAACTAGGTGGATTAACGCTAACGCTATAATAATTTAATTGTAAAGCTTCTTTATGGTAGCTTGAAATAAGTATTGTTAATGTTCTAATTTATTACCTACCTTCGACTGTGCCATTAAAAATTACTTGTAAGTCAAGATATTTTTATATTTTAGTTAATATATGAAAATCAGTTTGTATAAAAATACATATATAATGTTTTATTTTCAACTAGCTACCTTTTCTTTGTTAATTTTTTAGTGGTCAACTATTGGTGCAAAAGTGGTCATTTAATAGAGCGCACTGGTCAAACATAGGCACATTCCCGTTTTTGGTATTATTCTTAAAATATATAAAAAACTTTAATATTTAGATTCCATTTATTTTAATATATTGCAGCTTTAGTAAATAATTCAGAACATTTCAAAGTAAATTTGGTCCTTAACTGGTTTGGGACTGGTACACCCTACAACAAAACGACGAAACCCTAATAGTCGTGCGTCTGTTAGTCTTTTCCTCTGCCGCAGCCAATTTGTTGCGAAACTACTGAGGCTAGAATTTAAAAAGAAATAATAATACTTTACTTAAATATTACAAGTAAGTAAACTCATATGAAGTGTATGGTCTTGAAAGAAAAGGTAATTTATCCCTCGATCGTAGATGATCAACGTGCGGAAACAACTCCACTCAAGTTTAACTCAAACTTTTGCGGTTTGCTCGTTAGTTTGTTAGCATGTATCTAAAATATTCTATGAGTCGAATCTGTCAAACTTAATTAGACTTATTTCATGTTATCCTAAGCAGATATACTCGTAATTTCAGATAATATTTTAGTTCTGGTTGCAATGCTCTTTTTTGTAATAAGCATGACGTCATACTAGACTCAGGCTTGGCTCCAGAAAAAGTAACCTTTTCACGATCAACAGCTCAGTCAATCTTTGCTTGCATTAATTTAAAATGGAGAGAATTACATGACCTTGTTAATATTGTCCAGCGTAGATTTTGCAACTCTCAATATTAGTCCAATAGTCCGGTCAACTGCGTTCTGCGCTGATTGCTGATGCTCATTGTTCCTTGGCGTGCACGTCAGCTAGTTCTTCACGTTGAACTCAGTCTCTTCTGCATAACGAAATACTGGGACCAGGATTATCTCGCTCTTTAGTGACCTGGTCCCAGATCTGTCGATCTGCTTCGAACATTAGCTGGAACGTTTGCATTAAGAGGCAAACAAAAACAAATGGCATTAGTGATCTGATATATGTATGTACATAATTGTGAATGGTATGTTTCAAAATTAACGAACTTTCGATTGTTTCGAACAGAAATAAACAGGACTACGCAAGGAATGCCGCAGAACAAACTTTCACGTTTTTTTTTAACCAATTATAATACACCTATAATCAACTGATTTTTTTGTAGTTCGCATGACTCTGTATAACTCATAAACTCTGTTGAAAGATGAATTGCTTACTCTGGATCATGATACGTAACATTATTTTAGTCAAAATCATAATTTTAGACTAAATAGATACTTTGAGACATAAATTGTTAAATTAAGCCAAAATAACAAAGTAACGAGCGCAGCCGTATGTCAACATGTTATCATAAATCTAATTCTTTGTTCATCGTACTCGTAATCACCCGTAAGGTGATTGTTTTCACAACGTGGTTTGTAACCGGTTCTTTGAATCCCCTTAATATCTACTTAGTCATGTAAATATTTTCTAGAAGCCGCTTATGTAAATAAAAAAAAATATCATCGCTGCTTATATTGCCCAAAACTTAAAAACAAAAACAAGAAACAAGAAGAAAATCTTTCTTTGATTTACAAACTGTAAATATCTCTACTTTAAAAAATAGTCATCTCCTTAAGTGAGGGCTTTTTTTTGTCCCAACTGACTCAATTGTCTAATAAACAAGCACTAAGTTTTACCTGTGTCGCAGGTGGCATGGACAACACATATAACACATCACAATAACACCTTGCACTCGAGTAAAAATATTTATGTGTCACATAAATATCTGCCCCGGCCGGGAATCGAACCCGGGATCCATCACTTCGCAGGCAAGGTCGCTAACACAGAACATCTCTGTGGTCACTACCAACAAGGCTACAGAATTAGATGTCAGTATACATAAACGCTGTCCAATGATAAATATTCATTAAATAATTTTAATGTTTTGTTTAATAGTCTGTATTGTTTGTATCTTTGTTTGTAACAAAATAACAAAATTACTACAGACATTTTGATTTCATCTATAACTCGTATGACCATCACAATCTATACACAAATCATACACGTTTTAAAAAACATGTTCTTGTTTTTTTTATATATATTTAAATATGTTTAAGTGGGCTTTACTTACGTTTTTCTTGGTTATCCCACTTCCGAGATATAAACTCGACTCCAGACGACTAGTGTTGTAGAATAAAAGCACTGGGATATTTTCACTCATTTATTCTTTTGTGCTTAAATCGCCATTTCACAAAGGTGTCTCATTCAAGAGGAGAAGAAATGGCGAAAGAAACTCCTCTACACATCTTTTAAAATAAGGTATTTTACAATTAATTCTTGCTTAAACTATTTCTACAATTTAGAATGATTACATAACACCCGTATTACTCGTTTCCCAGTCTAAGATAGAATGCCCTCCTGGGCCGCTCTCCAGATCGACCAACATCAATCCCTTGTTCATTGTTCTTTCTCACAGTAATATTTCACCCGAAACCCGAAACCAGCCAACTAAGGTGTGTTGACTGATGCCGGCGCCATGGAGTTCGGCGAATTACAAAAATAATGGCGTCTTTGTTCCTAGTATTAATCAAATAGTTTATTGTTAATTCTAAACCCTAACAGGTATAATCTCACTGGAATATCCACATTTAAAACCCAGGTTACAAACAGCTAAGACACAAGTGCAACAAGGTGTTGGCAATAAAAAAGTGGAATGATTAACAAGTTTCAATTTCAGGTGAAGTTTTTGGGTGTGTGCAATAAATTTATTTAACTACGAGCAACTCTTATTTCTGGCTGTCGTGTTGTTGAATGTGAAAATTTTTATTACAATTTTATTGAAAACAACTTATGTGACTGTTATTCAAAAACCCTAAATCAAGCTTGCAATTACAAAATGAAATACCAAAATATGTTTATCTGGCTAGTACACTTATTTCTGATAAGTTTTCATATACAGGCTTTTGTTGAATGCACTTTCCATAAAAAATATTGTATCATACTTCAATTTGTTAGAGTGTGTAACAAGCAGCAGGTTTTAAAATGAAAAGAAAAATAAGCTGAAAATAATTTATTTTCAATACATCTGTTCTGTAGTGTTAGATATAATCTCACTGGAATATCCACATTTAAAACCCAGGTTACAAAATATCAGTAATAAATAGCAGGTAACATAGAATAAAATAATATGCTTGAGCTATTAAACTATTTAGTCCAAGATATGGGATATATGAATACTAATTATCTGTTATTTGATAATGACAAAGGTGTAACCTTAGATAATAATGTAGATTGATAAATTTCAAATAGGTTACCTAAACAATTTAGGGGCCAATATTTATCATTCTCAAATAACATATGAGGGTATATTTTCATATATACCAGATCTTGTACCAATTACATCGTTGACAATTTTAGCTTTGCGTGGCACAAAGGCCTTTCCCAAGGCTGATGCTGACTGTACCGGACTTCTTGCCAATTTCTGCCATTACTATAAAATTGCAGAATAAAAAAACGCTCTTGTAATACTAAAAGCTGATGCATGGATTTGAGCAAGATACATGTGCAACTTACATAGGTTTGTAATTTATAAATGCTTAACTTAATTAAATAAATAAAATATTTTAGTAATACCTATACTTTTATCTAAAGTTACAATAAATAATGGTAGCAATAATATCAATCTATTGATACATTTTTTAATAGTGCCGAAAGCAAAAGTATAAAATTCATGGGCACCTTGCTAATAATATTAATTAAGTCACTTTCAGTGCACCAATCCCTATTTATAAAGTAATTTTTAATATATTTTCCAAAAGGGTTACAATTAGCAGAAAATCCTACTTCAATATTTTCTTTGCTTAAATAACGGTGAACAAAAATACTAGATTTATGGAATGCTCCTTATCTAGTTTAAACAAGATAAATAAATATATGTTACACATTAAAATCCTTATGTCCGTTACAAAATTACTTTGTAACTTCCACACATTATAAAAAGTAATTTTATACTTCTTACTAAGCATACTTTAGGCACAATTTACATTAACCTTAATTTCACGCCATTACTATGGGTAATTTGGGTATTTATAGAAACACCATAACACTGATTGCGTTGTGTTTCTATAGATCACCAAACAATATTAAAATCGAAGCAATTTGTTCATACTCATAAAATAAGCCACTTAAAAGTCACCTTTTTTTATCATAATGAAAATGAGATCGAATGTCATGATAGCGCGAGCGCGTATAATAAAAACCTATTCAAAATTAATTTGTTATTTTGCTATTTTATAACAATATTAATTATTAAATTACTATTTTTGCTCGTGATATAATGAACAGGTGTTAATATAATATCAAAAGTACTAACTAGAAAAAAAGTTTTATTTTAGTTTTTTGTAAGTTTAAATTTCTCAATACAAGAAATTCTCAAAGAAATTCAAAATTTATATTTTAAAGTAAAAAATGGATTGATACAGGTGTTACGGAGTGTATAAGCAAATTGGGGTAAAGCTGCCACTTTCTCATTCTTCACAAACAAATGTCTTTATAACATTGATATAAGACTGGGTAATAATTTATACATATTTATAAATTAATTCAGTAACACATCACATAAGTACCCTACAGGGCACGAGACCCTCACGCTACTCATCGGTAGCCGGAATATTACAAATAGGCCAGGATTGCTTAATATGCATAAACTAGACAGCAAAGTTAAGTTATTCAACCAGTGACTGAATAAAAAAAAACTATTTAAATAACTCGATTCTATGCTTTTTCTTTTCCATCAGCAGAACGCAAGCAAACTCCTTTGCATCGTACAGCCGGCGCCCATAACTTAGAGCCTTCGCACACGGCGTATTTTACAATTGTCCGCGCTTCAAAAATACGCCGTGTGCAGAGGCTCTTAGGATATTTAACATTAAATAATGTTATTATACAGTCAACTAGGTTAACATTCATTTTCATAATAAAAAATTCATACATTTTTGTTACATATAAACAACATCTATTTAAAAAGTTGGACTTGCTGGTACATTGCACATTCAGTAGACCTCAGTAACGACAGCTTGCGGGTAGAACAGGGCAAGTAGGCACCTTAGGGAAGGGAAGGGTAGTTGAAACACCCGGATCAAGTGGAGATACAAGAGCCATGGTGCCGGTGGCCAGCATCAATGGGCCACAGTGCCGAGCTGCAGCAGTAGCTTGGCGTGCAGCGTGTGGTCGCGGTGCGCGGGCGCGCTGCCGGCGGGTACCGTGTTGCGGTACGAGTAGCGCAGCGCCAGCGCCACGGAGGCCGCGCCCCCCGCCGGGGCGGAGGCCGGCGTGCTCACTTGCAGACGGAGGGCTAGCTTGTTCAACTTCCGCCATACGATTATACTGAAACAAATATATAAATTATATTAATTTTAAAATGGATATCTTTGTAATTTGTATAAATGAAGGCTTAGAATACCGACCCCAGTCCCATCCTGGCTTACTACGATATTGTAAGAGGCGACAGAAGCCGACCCGCTTAATGATAAGACTTAAAATAAGGATTGTCTTATCAATATAATGTTCCGTTTTTACTTGGGAACCCTAATAGAGAACTGTAACCTCACTCGTTAGTGTCGTGGTGCGCGTCCTCGTCATACTCGGCGGCGTCATCCCGCTGCGCCAGCGTCAGCGTGACGTCGGGTGGCAGCAGCTCGGAGCTGGCCTGCAGCGCCGCCGGCCGCTCCACCACGCTGCGCCACGACGTGTCCTGAACAACCAGGGGAATAACTTGACAACAGCCGTATTGGGGCGGCTTAGAATACTAACCCCAATCCCACACCGGAAAGGTGTCGTAAAAGGCGACTAAATCCGACCCGCTGGTGGTAGGGCCCTCGGAGGGATTATATTGATAGTATTGATTTTAATTGTTAATTAATACCATTATTACTATTATTATTTCTCCAGGGGTTCGCCTGAATAGCTACCATCCTCGAGCATGAGTCAGCCACCAAACGACTCGTCGTGTTCCGGCTGGCGGCTTGAGAGCCAGTTCTTTCTTTCTTTCTTGGCCGGCAACGCATCAGTGATGCCTTTGGTGTTACCGATGTTCATGGGCGGCGATAGCCACTTACCATCAGGTGGATCGTCAGCTCGTTTGCCGGCTATTTCCATAAAAAAAATAACATACCCGGCTCGAAGGACCAAATTGTCATAATGTCGAAGAATTGGTTTGTGGATGCGGACTGGCTGTCTACACAACAGAGGAAGGTCTAAGTTTTGGTAAGCGCATACCTCTCGGTCTGCTACATGCTTGGATAATCACCTTAGTTCATCGTCACTTACCATCATAATTGTTCATGTCTATGTTCATCTATGTTGTCTATGCAACCGTACTGCGGTAGTATGAGTGTGCAATCGTTTATTATTTTTACTTATCCTTGTCCAGAGTTGTCCATGTAGTAAGTTCTTCACTGAGGCTTAAAGTCACAACCCATAGCTGTCCCACTGCTAGGTTCGGGTTTAATCTCACAATGTGAGGACACACTTATGGATTATGGAGAATTTTCAGGTGTGCAGATTTTCTTCACACCGAGGCTCACCTTTTCCAAGTTAAGCGACTTCTCGAGCTCCCGTTCGATCTCGGGGTCGGGCTGGTCGGGGTCTGGCACGTCCTCCGGCCGCAGCAGCCGCAGCTGCATCTCGTGTCCCGTGGGGTTGGTGAGCTTCACCAGCAGCTCGGTGGTGGCGCCCGCGACCACCGGAGCGAACGAGATGATCTTCACCTCTGGCACGTGGTAGCTGGGTATGGACAGTCAGCAAAAGAGTTGGAAATGCAGTGCATGATACGAAAACGTTTTGTAATGTTTATTATTACAAAGTGCTTGTTTTTATCAATGTTAAATCTGTCTTACATTTAACGTTAGCATTGAATATCGATACTAACGCCCTAACTTAGATAACTCTGAGTTGGGGCGTTAGTAAAGAATCTTTAGTAAAGAATCACTATACATATTCTGTACTACGGAGCGATTCAAGTAACCGTTAGTGACTCTGAGTTGGGGCATAAGACAAAAATTCTGTAATATTAAACATGGAAGGTTTTGTGTCATGCCCTGCATATCTGACTTTTTTGTTTTATGTACGTTTTTTAAAATGGAACAAAGAAAAGTGAAACTGTTATGAGTGTGCCCGCGTTAACTGGCCGACAACATATCAGAAATACCTTTAATGGGCGATCTGAATTATTTGCCAGTTTTTTTGGCCTATTCACGTATCAAAATCTAGAAAAGTATGTCGGATAATTGTGAAGACATGCAATTTTTTAATAAGTTTTATGAAATTGGATTCGACAAAACTAAGACGCCCCTCACACGATGTTCAAGCGGTACAGCTTGAATCAACACTCACAAAGCAAGCAGCTCGATCTTGAACTTGACGGATCCCGGGTTGTACTCGGGCTTGGTGAGGTTGTGGTCGCAGGCGCGGCACCGCTGCGAGCGCTTCACGCTGAGCGGGCGCGCGCGCGGCGCCAGCCGGGACACCTCCGTCGGCTGCCACTCGGGGGACGCCAGCCGCTGCGCCATCGTCGTTACTGACAACCAATGATATTATATACAAGATATGCCAAGACGGCGCTGAAATTATGTCAGTCGAATTTAGACAAGTGTAGCGATTTCAATTCAGACAGTTGATAGCTGCCTCTGAGTGAGGCCGGGTGAATTTTCAAAATCGCCAATTAGGCATGTTATTCAATTTTGCGCTTTGGAATATAAATGTTATTACTAAAAACGCTTATTAAAAGGTTTATTATGTTTTTATCTATAAGTCGTATTTAATTGATTAATATAAATCCGATGCTATAATGTTAAAAAAGTTAAAATAGTGCTCCAAAAATCATTAACCGCTCTGTTATTTCACAGTATGTTTCATAAATATCGCATGGAACTCAAAATACCTACCTAAATTATGCTTGATTAAATTCCATTCGTAATTATGAATATCTAAACTGAATATTACTATATATTTTGAAACGATAACTCATCTGTAATATTATTATTTGACCATTTAGAATTTTGTCACAAGATTTTCACCATTAACTTCTGCGTGTTTTGTTTCGAGAACTTTGTTCAACGAAATTACTAGTCTAAAGTATTGAATGCATTCGGAGCGTACACCCGCCCCGCATCTTGCAGTTACCATTGAGACATATAGGGGAACACAAGTGTTTTGCTGTAAAAGTACATGAAAAGTGTTGGAATTAAGAGTTTGTCAAGAAATCTCGTCATTAAACGAATAAATATATTTGTGGTAAGTATTTTTTTTTATTTTAACGACAAATAACCATGAATGTTAGCTAAGTTTTATTAAATAAATAACTTAATTCCATTTCAAATTATGTGAATTTGAGCAAGTTGGAACGAGTTTTGTATTGTTTCGTCATAAATCGTAACATCATTTACCGCCAAATTCTAGATGAGGTGAATGATTGCTTTAGTAATAAATGATATATCTGTTGTGTTTGATGATGATTGGTAGAGGTTAATGACGTTGATTTAATAATTCTGACATTACAACAGTAATGTAACTAATTCCTTATTGATTTTGATACTATCTTATTCTAGCAAAGCTATCTAGCTTAAACTAGCAATTGATTATTAGATTTTAATTCATGTTTTATGAACTTACTAGATGACTGTGAACTTCGTATTCATACCACCTAAGAACTCTCTCCCTCTCCCTTTCCCCCTCTTTCTCTTCCCACTTTCCTCCTCCCTCTCTTTTTTCTCTTTTCTATTTCCATATTTATAATTAATTCATTCAGTCAGTCATTCATTCATTTATTCAGTCATTCACTCATTAATTCATTCACACACTTATTCATGAAATCTTTCATTCATTCAATCAGTCATTCATTCATTTATTCATCAACATTCGATTTGATTTCTCACTTGTCTTGACAGTTGCCATTTGTTTTGTCAGTTGTCATTTGTTTTAATGGTAGTCATTAGTTTTGACAAATTTTCTTTTTTCGAGTTTTCGTCGATATTTTTAATAGTTATTCTACTATTCGGTATGGTGACTAATGCAACAACTCAAAGATCATTAAAATCGGTACAGCTGTTCTTAAGTTACAAGTGGTGTTACTAACAATACTTTGTTTTATATATATAAATAATTTATGTTAATTCTTTGTTTCACTACGCAGGTAACATCATGGCTAAAACTAAAGCAGAGCGATTAGTCCAACAAGGACTTTATAAAAGTCGTAAGTATTTAGAAACAAAAAATTACCCAGAATTATATGCACTGTTAAAAGAAAAACAACGTGCAAAATACGCAAAACGTAAAGAAGAAAAGAATCTATCTATAACAGAAAAAAGTCCACGTGAACAGAGACAATTACGTAAAAAATGGAAGGAAAATTATAAGAAATATAGAAAGAGTAAGAAAGAACAGACATCAACAGTTTCCAGTATAGTTAATGTCCAAGCTGACGGATTTTCCGAAGACTATATAATGAATGAAGAAACTAACAATACTACAGAAGATCCTATCAAATTATTTACAAAAGAAGATTTACAACAGGCAGAAAGGAAGATATGATATCAAGAATTGACAAAAAGAAGAAGATTGACAGGCATTATTAAAAATCTGCAGAAGATTAATCAAAATCAGAAAATGACAATTATTAGATTAAAATCATTTATCGACAAGAATAATATACACCTTACAAAAAAATGCCGATTATTCATCAAATAAACCTAACAAAACATATATATAGTAGTCCAATATGCAATTTAAGATCAAGGAAGGATCCGTAGATTCACTTATTTCGACAACAGTTATTGGAATCAATTGAAATATTTTACAACGATGATACGGTTAGTACAATTTCCGCTGGTAAGAAAAAATATATCACAAGGAATAAGAGAAGGATGCAGAAAAGATACCTTACTGCTCCACTGACTGTTTTGCATAAAAATTTATTGTCAGAAACTAATTTAAAAGTAGGCTATTCATTTTTTACCAAACAACGACCGTTTGGGTGCTTCAACCAAAACCTACAAACAGTGAAACATGTTTGTGTGCTCAACACACCAATCTGGACCTATTAATAAAAGCTTTATTTAATGCATCTATTATGGGTGAAAAAAACTCACGTGAAATAGTTTCACAATTATGTTGTGAACCAAGAAACTCTGAATGTTTACTGAGGCAATGCAGTTATTGTAAAGATAAAGTGTTAAAATATAAAGAGTTTTCAAATGAGTTGAGTTTAAGTTACTTTAAGTGGGAAAAAACAACAAAAGAGATAGTAACAAAAAAGGGCTTAAAAAAGAAACAAGTATTAACAGTAAAAAATAGAATAACGACACAACCACGGACAGCAATAAGAGAATTAGAGATACTATTAAATCCTTTCTTATTACACGTTTATAACATTGAGGTTCAGTACACTACCATGAGACATTTAAAAGAAAGTCTAGGTATATCTAAAGCTGTAATACATGTTGATTTTTCAGAAAATTACATGCTAAAATACGCTGATGAAGTTCAATCTTTCCATTTTGGTGGAAGTAGAAAGCAGGTTACATTACATACATCCGTAATTTACACTAATGATTTTTCTGTAGAGGCTATTCGCCCAATATCAGTATGTACAGTTAGCGATTGTATTCGACATGATGCAGTTGCTATTTGGGCACATTTAATTCCGCTAATACAACAGGCTTTAGAACTAAATCCGTTTATCACGACTTTACATTTTCTGTCAGACTCGCTCATATCACAGTACAGAAATAAATTTATATTTTTTATAATAACCCAGATTCAACAAGATTTTGAACACATAAGCAGAATAACTTGGAACTATATGGAGGCAGGTCATAGAAAGGGCGCCCCAGACGGTGTTGGTGCCGTACTAAAGGTAACTGCCGATCGCATGGTTAGTTTTGGACGAGAGTTGGGGATTTTCATTCATTTTGTGAACTATTAAAAGAAGATATAGATAATATTATTATAAAAATCGTAAAGGAAGATGCTGTAAAAGAAAACGAAAATCTTCTCCCTAAGATTTGAAAGCTTTCAAAGGCACACTTTCCAGCCACCAAGTTGTTTGGGATGTCATTTCTAAAAAACTGACTTTAAGAACCGTAAGTTGTTTCTTATGTGATATAGATGAGGTTTGCATACACGGCAAACACCTTGGGTTTCATGAAATTACAGCTAAAGATAGTAACAAAATAAAAAATACCAATAATGAATCAGAAAATGTAATGATGTTAGCAGCAACCGCACGTAAAAGCCGTGTGAGCAATAAAAAAATCCAAATACTATCAGATATAACATTTAAAAATAGTGAAATTTTGTTTAATTTGGACCAACCATTTACATCTAAGACATCACAGTATTTTTTTAAGTAAAAGTTTTTGTGGTTTTGAAATAGGTACTGCAGTTGAGTTTAGTTTAGTTTATCAAACGTACAAAGTAAAATGGAAAACTCAAATGATTACCACTACAATCTTACTCTATAAGATTTTTAAGTTTAAGGTTTGGAAGATTGTTTAAAATTTATGAAAACGAAAATATTATTAAGAGCCTTGAGTTGTTAATGTTTAAATATTATATGTAGAAAAACTCACACGGAAATATTTCGGAACATGGTTCAAGGATGTTTAATATAATTAAGGTGATTTTATTATATACAAATTCAAAGAATTTAGAGGATTTGTACTATTTTTTTATTATATAAATATTCCACTTCAATTTATGAAAAAAGTCGAGAATATTGTAAAATTGAGATCAAGACTTTATTTATAAATTACATTGTTTTTATGTTCAAATCAAAGAATTGAAGGAGATTTGATTGTTTATAAATTATGTTGTTTTCTTGCTCAAATCACAATTGAAGGTGAAATATAGTTTATGTTAAGTAATTAATTATTTAGAAAAGTAAATAGCTTTTGCGTGATCAAAGTTCAAACATTGTTATTTTTCTTAATTCTTAATAAAAAAGCAGATTACAAGTCTAGATTTTATTTTGCATCATTAGCCGTATCACCTCATCATTTACGTCAGTATGCTATATCATTTTCTTCTACACAACATCATTTACCTCAACAGAGATTTTCCTTTCTTTTAGATTTTCTCGTTAATTTTCCGTTTAAATCATAGTTGCAAGACATTACAAGCTAACTCTATAAAAAACTAACCTAATGCAGTTGTAATTCCTTAATTTCTTGGACAAAATAAAAAGTTACCAAAAAAATGTCATAAAAATGGCAAAAATGAAAATTCACCCGGCCGTCTAGTTGTCTTTTTCACTATTATGGTTTTAGTAGTGCCATCCCTTTTACATAATTTACCAATGTAATAAGGATTGGTGTAGTGAAACAAAAGTTAAACGTGTGTGTGTTGTAGCTCAGTCGGAACAGATTTTTTGGTTGATTTGCATAACGTATCTATAGTTTAATATCATTGCTGAAAACAATTTATAACTTGCCTTAACCTTATTTAATGTACTAAAATACCAGAATAGACATCGCGAACGAAATTTGTGTCCCACTGCGAAGTTCTATTTTCAAATTGAGCCCCTGTTCTACTTTCAAAATCGAACGAATGCACTGAAAACTGAAGCCAATTGGTGCCGATTCTCTTTACTTTAGTAATAATGCTTCAATGCGTTAACCCGTCTCATTCAGAAAGTAATAATTATAACGTTAGTGCAGAGACATGTTCTTCTTGGCGACGATAGTGACGCCGACGCCGCTCATCTCCGACCGGCTGGAAGGGGGACAGATTAAAAATAACAAAAGTTTAATTTGCTAGTGCACCAAAACTTTATATAATGGTAAACCCAAGGAACGGATCCCTCTAGCCGACCTCTTGTCCCAACCAAAATCATTTACCTACACCTGTGACTAAAAATAAGGTTAATTTAATTACAGTGACGCCCGCAGTTGACCTACATGAAGCCCATCAGTCGAGCATCTAGGTCCGTTTTTACACGCTTGTTTGACTGATTCAGACATTTATACATTCTGACACATTCAGACAAGGCATAATAATTTCATGTTAAAACTAATTCCTGTTTAAGACAAGTAAAGTAGTCTGTGGATAAGCTGTAAGCGAACTTCTGTTGCTCACAGAACCGTAGTTGCATCATCATCATCCATTGCATATTAATCAATAATGGTTTTGGTAAGTACTAACTCTGTTTCAAGTTGACCTCCTTAGTGTAGTAGTCTTCGGAGAGTTCCTCGACCTCTTCACTGGCCTCGCTGGGCACGAAGTTGGCGATGGCGGAGGACGAGCTCTCGCTGGACGGCAGCCCCGCTATGTTGCGGGCCATGGCGCCCGTCAGACCAGTCTTGTCCTGAAAGTGAACGGTCTTCATTAGATACGAGGAGCGATTAAGGAGAAAGAGAAGAAAGTAAGAAGTAATGCACGACCTAATCCTAGTCGCCAAGTATAATGTATGGCACTTGTTAAAATAAAGCAAAAGAGTATATTAAACACGATGAGGTTTGTATCACCAGACTCTGAGATTAAGTCCCCCCCCCCCAGGGTTTATAAGGATGCAAAAGCAAAGTTTTATAAGACTCGGTTCATTAGAGAATTTTAAAATTACTAGCTGCTGCCCGCAGCTTCGTACGCGGAAATTATGCGTATCATATTTATCCCCTAGTTCACCCCATTGGGAGTTGAGTTTTTTAAAATCCTTCCTTAGTGGACGCCTACGTGATAACAGGAATACGTGTGCGATATTTTCTAGCCTCACGGGTTTGGCCTGTGCGCTGATACATGAGTCAGTCACTTTTGCCTTTTACAGATAAAATTAATTTTCATCTCACACTTAAAAGGTTCACTTTTCAGTACGAATTACCATAAGACAACCCTAACGAGTATTTTGTGGTAACAAATGCTGCATAATTTACGCAGTACTTCACAATACTTACAGTAAGAGTGATGTATTTCCCCCGGATGGGGAACTTCTTCCTCTCCCGGTCGAGTCGCTCCTGCTTCTCCTGGTGCGCGATGGCCTTGTAGTACTCCAGCAGCTGGCCCACGCGCGCCGCGTGAGGGTTCGTGCGCTCCGGCCAGCCGCCCGAAGCTACAGTACCGTAACAACATATTATTTTTGATGGTGTTGATTAGTACCGACTGCAACTGGTTCCGCTCAAGTAAATTTTATGGCTTTTTAAAAAGATGTGCTGAGGAGTTTCTTTACGGCTTTTCTTCTCCTCAATGACAAAGCACCTTTCCGAAAAGCTGGTAGATTAAAAATAAGAATTTTGAATTTTATTATTTATTTACCTACCTATTTCTTTCGTTACTATTAGTTCAGTCAACTTTGCTCAAAAAGGTACAATAATGCTGCTTTTTTTGACAACTTTGACCTTGAATATTTTCTTTGTAGACATGAGATTGATGAGAACTTTTCACATTTTATTCGTGATGGTGTTTCCAGCATGGGTACCAATTTTCAGCTTTATGTGGATTATTGTAAAACAATAATTATACATATATTAAGATGTATCAGCATGGATACATACATATTGTATTGTATGTGCATGTATGTATATTTGGTTTGGATGTTTTGTACCAGTCGTGTTTGTGGTCAGCCGGCGACCGCGAACTAACACGGCGTCTTGACACCTCGGAACACTAATTTATTTTCATATTCAGTATCATAGAACAATCAGTACATGGATCTATACAAATATACCCCCAAAAATTTATCATACTAATTACATAAATGCACATAAGCAGATCTATTGCTGTTACAATTTTCTCTATTTACTTGTGGTATCTGTTTTTCAGCAGAATTTAGTTCCCGATCATATTAAAGGCTGTAGGGGTTACCATTGTGGCTAAGATGTAAATGTAAACCACGATAAATGATAGGTGTTACATAATATTAGAGCTCAAAATAAAAATCCTTACTGCAATAATATTTATGATTATACAAACAGAATTGCTTCCATTTTAAACATGGAAGCAAATGTAGATTACCTAAAGCCATCATGACATGTACTATGATAACAACCATAGATGTAATTATATAAAGATCATATTGTATAAATACTTTAGTAACCAACACATAGAATACACAATATGTAATTTATACATGCCAGTGATCTTGTTTTATTTAACTGTCCGATAATATTTTAATTTATTATTATTATTAGATGGATATTTTGTTTGAATTTGATTATTTTAATTATTTTATTTTAATTGATGAATTTACATATTATATTGTAGTGTAAATTTTTATCTGACTCAATTACTGTGTATGTGGATCAATGTTAGATCTGAGTTAAAATTGAATTGAATTGTATTGTATGCATAGATTCATAAGAAATATATAATTTTAATAGAATCCAGATAATTAAAAAATGGACACAAGTGAACATCAGAGGCATCTGCAACAACACATGGCCAGCAAACAAACTACATTCTCCACTCTTCAGCATAGTGCAGCAGGGGAAGGTGCTAGGCATCATTGATTAAAGAATAAAATAATAAATAACACATTTGAATTGTCATTATTTACACAATAAGGCAGGTATGTCATGGACATACAGCAACTTTCTATATCAGACATTTTTAAACCCCACGAAAAAAGATGGATGTATATTGAAAGGTGACTTAATCCAGAGTATTCTTAACTATATTTAGTCTTAATAAAACTGTCAGGGGTTCTTTAAATTTTAATTTAAGCTTTTTTAATTTTAATTTTAAGCACTTCAGGAATACCTCAGAAGGAAGCTCATTGCACAGTACATAACTTACCTACAGGCTGATCTGGAATGCCTACATCTCTTGACGTCCATCTACAGTTGAAGCACGACAAGTAGTACATCTTCTTTCCCTGCTTGTTCTCCACCTTGGCGTCTCCGGCAGCCAGCTCCGGCCGAGGCTGGGTGAGGGTTGCGCGGGTGGACAGGGTGTGGAAGCAGCTGGGACAGTCGAAGCAGCTACTGCATCTGTTCTTCTTTAGCCGGGCTTCAGATGACGGCATGTTTTCCAGGCAGTTTGCACAGTAATGGGAGTCCACCTGAATAATACCCATGAAAACGTAATTGATTAATAAATGTATAAATGCTCTAACATTACAATCACATTACTTAAATTCAGTTTGATGGTTGGCCTAGATGAACAAAAATAATTGGAAACTACAAAAATGTGACATTAAGCATTTTGAATGGGTCAAATAGACTGTGACCACATGGATAAAGATAGAATAGTTTGGTTACATTGTACCTATTCTGCTTTGCCTTTTCACATACAGGTATTGTATAGGCGGCACCTCGAATAACAATGAGGTCTCTAACTGTACCCAACTCAATCTTACTGCAACTTAACATAATGTAACTTTTTAAAGATATCTAAAGGATTCTGGCACATGTTAAGTATCACGTTATGTATTTTGATATTTAGTAAACACAAGAAATATAATCCAAGATGCATTACCTCATGACAGATGCAGAAACCGCAACGTATTTTTAAACAATGACGACAGAAATACAAATTAGTTATAGGTTTCATTTGGCCACAAGAACAAACATATTTTACGTAGTCCGGTTGAGTCAGGTAAGCCATGGTTAAACAATATTAACACGATTATTTTATTAAAAAGCAGTGTAAAATCTGACTCAATACCCGTGCGTGACCAACTTGTAATACTTGTATTGGAAATGATGCTGTCAAAATGACATGACATCTACAGTAAGTTGAGTTGACACTTGACATTAATCATCAATCAACGTCAACCAATGTCAACGGCAATAGTTATATTTGACAGTACACCATATGTACAGTACACCACAATGGCGCCTGGCGGTGATAATAGATGGCGGTGATATTTAAACACCAAAACTTAGGCACTTAATACGCAACCGTGTTCCAATGGTTCCAAACAGTTTACGCTATAATAAAATACGAACACTAAAACATAGATAGGAAATAATGTTGATCAACGTATCACAATAATCTTAAACATTCCACGCGAGACTGGGCACGAAAAACGGCGTCGACATGAAAGTGGCATTAGGAATTGGACGATGGAACCACCGAGGACTAACTTGCTGGCTAACTTTTTGGAGAAGGAAGGTCTCTTCATGATGAACTTGTTCAGAAATAAGTCACAACGCAAGTCCTGATGGTCCTGTCTATTGAGCAAAGTCAGTTTACAAGAATGATTCTGTCGCAAAAGCGAACTATACTATATAGCGAAAAGAATAGAGCTATAGAGTTTTTACCATGTTTTTACGTAGTATTTTAGATCATAATATTATTATTTAAATTTTTTCGGTGAGAAATTACGACACACTACACTAACCACATCTTGCCGCACAACACTAGATACACTTTTTGGAATTTACATTGACTATTATAACCATTGGATTTTATGTTTGCGCTAATTTGAATCCATCCTCCCTGTTGAAGTTTTTGGGATGTTTTTTAATCTCTATGTTTTTTTAATTCTAGGCATCACCGCATTTTATCCGTGACCACGCACGATCCATGCAACTGGGTCGAAATATCGGAGTACAAAACAAATTAATATCGTGAGTACCTACTCGTATTATAATTTATGGCAACTAAATGTTCAATTTCAATTAAATTATGCACAAAGCTATACTTCGTCATAAATGTCGACGGAACATGTCCCTATTTCCACGTAAAAAAAATATACGAATCTAACCTAACCTAACCCATTCCGTTTTGGATTCCTATAGCTTTTTTTGTTGCGGTCCCCTATAGGGGAGGTTTGCCCCCTTCCCCCTTGGCGGGGGCTCTGCCCCCACAGACTGTCACGGGGTAAAAGCCCACTGTGATCCCCTCCGTCGAGGTTTGCAAGCGCACATCATGCAAAGTTACATGCATCCCCTCATGAACACAGTTTGCGTTGCAAACCCGTGCGCGATTAGAGGACTCGTACCTTGAATTGAGCACAAGTTTGGAAAGAATTAACGTGACAAACCCGTGCGCGTTTTGTGGTAGCCTCTGCCTCACAAATGTACTCTGTCTGTGACTGCCTCCTATTGAACACGTAAATGGAAATACGCAGCCCGTCCCAAATAAATATCTTATAATAGAGCTGGCTACTAACCTGTTTTCGCTCGCTTAGCTAGGAGAAGCACCTGCACTTCGGTTAGTAACAGAAACAGTTGGTTAAGTTTAATCATCACAGTTTTAATGTTATAATATTATATTAATTAGAAGTATAGCTATTTTTCGTAAAAGTGGATCAAAATAAATCAAAGCGTACTTTACTACGCAATAATTACCTACGTCATTATTTCCTACAATTTTTCTAGACACGTGGTAGCGTGTCAAGCCATGTTCAAGCAAACAGAACTGGCATGCAGCACCGTGTGTAAAATATTACACGAACCATTTAGAGCCCCTTTTGACCCCCTCATAACTCGAAAACTATTCCACATAAACCTGTCAAATTTGGCTCATTTATTGAAACTTACGAAATACATATGTGCTCCTAATTTCATGAACACGCTTCAAACGGTTATTTAGATATTAACATCCAAAAATGATTTGGACGTTGGATTTGGATTTGGATTTTTGGGGGGCATTTTTATCACTGACTGACCTATAGATCAAACTCTAACCCAGTTCCAGATGACCTAGAAAGTTGAAATTTGGCATCCAGATAGGTAGTTGGGTGAAAACAAAGAAATAAATCAGAAACTAGTAATTTTTTTATTATAATGTGTAGTATTACACAAACCATTTTTAGGTACTTTTGACCCCTTAACTCGAGACCTATCTAATCTAAATACATGAAATTTGGTACATTTATTAAAACCCATTAACTTATTAAAAATTCAAAATTTCGTAAATGTAACTCAAACAGTTATTGATATATTAACGTTTAAAAACCCGCATTTTCGTGACTGACTCACTGACATAGGATCAAAAACAACCTACTTTCAGATGACCTAGAAACTTTATATTTGGCTTGGCATCAAGGTAGACTATTAGGCGTATGCAAAGGAAAAAATCTAAAAACTGAAAATTATTAATAATTAGTGAAATTCGCTAGTTTCATAGAGTAATAATACAAATAACATTAGGTGTATTCATTATCTACAAACACTAATCATTTGTAGACAAAAAGTAATGATATCTCATCAAAAACATAAATGTGAAATGAGAGCCATGTTCAAAAAAATAATTGAGATCTAAATGGGTGCCAAGTTCTGTGTAGAAAAGCCTAAAATTGTAGTCCCTAGAACATGTAATTCAAGCTTTACATTTGACTTGGCTAGTTTTCATTAGTTAGCAACCAACGAACCAAATTTTAGAAAAATAACATACATCCATACATTGCATCAACCTAATAGATTTAACGAAGATAATTATACAAATATTATATAGCCTACGTAGGTCCTGTACGTGAAAACTAACCAAGTCAAATGTAGAGCTTGAATTACATGTTCTTGTGACTAATATTTTAGGCTTTTCTACACAGAACTTGGCACCCATTTAGATCTCAATTCTTTTTTGAACATGGCTCTCATTTCACATTTATGTTTTTGATGATTATTTTTTTCTGGGTAAGGCTAGGATAATGTAGGGATATTGAGTATTATCTAAAATAGCTGTACCTACCCACATTGTTTTCCTCATCATGCTCATACAAAAAGAAACAGACGATAGTTTCCTGGCTATCCCGGAAAGCATTCTATAGCGCATTCTGCAACGCCGCCACTAAAACCACAGTGCGCCGTCGCCACTCCTGTGCCCTATTATATCTACGAATATATAATAGAAAATACAAGTTGCATATATCACATATGTACATGGAGCGGCTCTGACATCAGGAACTAGGAAGTTATTACTTAAGGAGTACGTATTATATTGTTGCTTAAGCATCGCCGAAATGTTGTGCAAATTCGTCCCGGATTGCGGTCGCAATTCACGCGTGACCCGCCATCGGCCATCGCGCCGTGAGGGCCAGTGATCCAAGCGAAATGAGTGCCCAGATTCTTCAATCGCACATCGCACGCAAGGTCGTGGCGGGAATTTAAATGGTCGTGGCTTTGGCTTGGTTCTTTTAAGGTATGTCAGCAGGAACCCGCGTGAACGACAGCTTTCTAATGTCGTAATCTATTGCGAAACTGATCGAAGGATCCACTTATGTCACCCGTTTTAATTACTCAGCACACTTTTGATTCAAGTTTACACGTCGTCGCCGAGATTGATGTGGGAGTGTTTGTGATCACTGGCTGGTCCACTCCGGTCGGAGTGGTCGGTGACTGGCTGACTGGTGACGATTTACCGCCGCTGCGGATATTACTGTTACTTTGTTTCATTTTGATTCGTTTACGTTAACCTGTTTTATTGCAAGAGTTCGCAAAGTTGTGTCTTCATAGTTTTGTTCTGTAATCTGAAAGGCCGGTTACAGTTACAGCCTTCAAGTCACGCGAAGACAGCTCGTTCGACAGCTGCGATATTGCAAAAACTTGGGTCGTATCATAGCTAATAGAGAGGTAGAGAAGAGAGAGAGAGTAATATTGAAAAAAAAATCAAAAATATTAGTTTTCTACGCGGGTACATACATACATAAAGTAGGAATAGGAAAGGTATGCACTTCAAATAATTTAACAAGATTTCAAGAGTCCTACGTGTTATACCTACCTACCTATGTATGTAGATACTTGTACAATTCAGTAGGTCAATAATAAACATTATATTATTATAATAAAAAAGACGTATATACCTACATAAGTAAATATAATTTGATTTAATAAAACATGCATCTCATAACGGCGTTGTTGGTTTACTTGTTTGAATATTCAAATAAATTCTGCAACGAAAACGTTTTTCGTGTTTACACCCGCTTTCACTTCTTCTCAGCAATACAATTTATATAATGCTTATATTATTATAGCTTCCTATGTGAGTCGTGGAGCTTTATTGTTGTTTAGACAGCTGAGCGACCATTGTTATCGTAACGGCTTCCTCCGACCAGTGACCATTGTAGATTCATATGACTGACTAGCGGCCTAGCGGCCCTAGCGCTCTACCAAGGAACATCGCTCTTCCCGCGGACTTAGATTGGGATCATTACCCTATGTCTAATAGGGATGTTGACTAATTTTAGGATTCAATTTTATTTTATAGATAGAACCTCAATATTCACGAAAAAAAAATATTATAAAAATAATAATCTTCAATTTAAAAACAAAAATTGATAAATAAAAATCATTATCCCCACCAAAAACGTCACGTGACGTCACTAAACGATATTATATTCAATACTATCTGTCTGCTAAGTTTGTTGAATTTCCATATAAAATTGTTCCAATGACGTCATATTCTCAAAATGGCGTTTGAGGTCACGTGACAGTGAGTACAATTTTTAACATTTTAAATTAATGATATTTAATTTATTGTTATTGATTTCAATAAAAGAATCATATTTTAGGCCTTTTTAAAAATGTTACCACTAATATTTTAGACATAAATTTATATTAATTTATAATTAGTGTCAACATCCCTATTCCAGGTTTTGTGTGAAAGAGTAACAAACATCCTATATTTTCGCATTTATAACATTAGTAGGATTAGTAAAAATATCTAATTCTTTTGCCAACATTGGTAAAGCAGGTATGGTAAGTATACCTGGGTATATAGCAGTCATCATCATATTGAAGTATGAGACACTAGTGGTACGAGAGAGAGGGAAAAGTTGAGACAGTTTCAAAATGGCGTCCTTTAACCTTTACCTCTCTAGATCGTAGACTTCGTAGAGGGAGATTAGTTGGTATAAGCCGCGCCATTAAAGAAATGAATCTAAAATGCCGGAAATTATCATCTCCCCTCAATCGCACGCTAAAGACAGGACTAACGTGCGAGTGAGGGGGAACGATAACACTACTTTACAAAATTTCGCAACAGAGTAACCCCATATATTTTTTGATTATTTAGGCATTACTGATTACTAATTAATTCAATTAATATCGCCATCACGTCAACTTAAATAAAAAAATAAAAACAAAAATAAACTGTTTATGGTCAAATTATATACAATGCAGTATTTTATTCTTTTGTTTTTGAGGGTACATAGAAAATTAAATATGTGTAGTCATTTATTACGTTTTATTTATGCTTGATCTAACTACAAAATCTTTTATTGCTTTTCTATTCTATTCTTTTCTATTCTTTCTAAGTACGAAATGAGTAAAATCGCTAAACGTGGTTGTGTTAATTCTCCAGATTTATTTTGTTTTATATGTGGCTCGTTTATACCTTCTAAACAAAGACGAGTAATAGGGGAGAATGTGAAAATATTATAATATTATAATAGTATAATTATACGAGACTTATTTCGGTTTTACTGTCGGCCACCAAGATAAAAAATGGGCACCTCATTACTGTTGTATATCTTGTATTGCTTTGAGTAACTGGATTAATGGAAAACATTCTTCTATGCCCTTTGCTATGCCAATGATCTGGCGTGAGCCTACCAACCATGATATAGATTGTTATAGTTTAATAAATGTCACGGGGTTTTCGAGAAAAATCATAAGCAGTATTGTTTATTTCTTACACTCTCACTTTTTCCACAAAATTTAGGAGATTTTAGTGACAAACAGAGTGAGAGGTTCCATCAGGCAGGACATCCTTAATATGGAACAACGCTACCAAGGTCGATGGGACCCAGGGATTTTGGGAGACTACTGTTGGTTCCTCATGAGAGAGAATGACCAAGATTTTAAAAGAAAATCATCTTATGCTAAGAAAAAATCAAGCTAATTTTTTTAAATTTAGTATTTATTGGTTCATTAGAAATATATTTTTAAATAAATGTAGTTTTTTCGTAAATTTAGTTGTAATATCAATTTATTTTTTCCAATAAACAACAAGACGTACGTAGATATTTGAGAAATAAAAAAATAACAATAACTAAAAATCCTGACGTGATGGCAAAATTCTGTTATTAGATTTAGCTTTAGCATTACCGTTTTACTCAGGATACAATATTTTCATTTCTGTTGCGAACCAAAACTGTTTTTTTGTAGAGTAGTGTAATTTTCGCCATTTTAGATTCGTTTTTTTAATGGCGCGGCTTATACATTCGGCTATAATTTTGTTGGGAAACAGACATCGTATATTAATATTATTGTTAAAGGTAACATATTTAAACACAATACACACGGTTGGGATTTTAGTTTTACGTGTCTGGCTAGCTGACACCTTCCGAGGGTGCAATTTCATTGGATCGTCTGGAGCTCTAGGCTTCATTGCGGGATAGCTACGGAATTTTTCTTATCTCTACGAGTCACCGTTTTCAAGTTGATGAAGCCCGCATACGAGGTGTTCAACTTTGAGCTTTTGGTTCTGTATGACAAATAATGACATACGAGTACGCACCCAGCCCGCATGCTTTAATTGACCGATGAATTTCATTGGTCGTTACGGCGATCCTTATTGTATACGGAACAGAAATCTTCTTCCCCGTATACGAGCTCTAATGCCTAAAGGAAATGGGACGTAAGAAACTCATACAGTCGTTTACGTTGGTAGAATTTCTTACCTGCTTAGCTGTAAATTAAAAAGAGTATGTAGATGCTTACTGCATTTTGGAAAGTGTAAAATGTTCCCGTTATTTGCCTGGAGGCAGATTCTCAGGAGTGGGTGACGAGCTTGGGAACCACTTGAGACATGTCAAGAGTCATGGGTCAAGCGAGCCGCCATCTGTTTGATATAACAGTTCCGGCAGCTACGAAATTCTTTTGAATTCGATAACACGATACGTATCTTCTGTTAGACAGTAACATCTTTATTGAATAAAGAATGGTAAAATATTCTTATGTTAGTTACAGGTGACACTGACGGTACCATTATATTTGTCAGGGTGTAGGAAAATACTATATTTAGAATTATAATGGGGAGTATGACCACTGATACAAACTATTCTTGTTGGTCATATCAGTATGACATGATAGTACCTACTCGTATGACCACTAAGAAACGCCGAAATTTTTTGCAAAATTATAGTCTCTCAGTTGACCGGTCTCAGTCATCTTACGTAAAGCTGTTTTATATGATATTATTTCGAAACGAAACACCATAAACAGGGTGTAACGACTACACTTTGCTATTGTAGTTGTAATGAAGTGAGACACCATTACTCGTTGTTAATATCGTTGGAATTAAACCTTTATGCAGTTCGCGGTAATGTGCTCGGCGACCAATAAAATTATTTAGTACCTGACATTATTGTTATATTTACGGTAACATAATAATATTAATGATAAACCAGGTGTGATACATTATGGATGATATTAAACCACTCACGATACTAGTGAATAGAGAAGAACATAGTAATTTTAATTATGTACCTACATATTATTGTTCATTGCTGGTGGTTTTAATGGTGCTAATAATTTACACCGAGGATAAAAGACCCGCTCTGCGGTCAACATGGTTCCACCGTCAATATGTGTAAGGGTGACTTCACATTAACATCTATTAATATTATAAAAATCTCGTGTTGGTGGTTTCCCACTCCTCCGAAACAGCTCGACCGATTTTTTAATTTTTTGTGGATGTTTGAGAAATATGAGAATAGGTTGTACTTAAAGTATATTTCATACCGCTAGTTAATTATGGTGTCCCTATCTCCCTATCCGGAAATATTTTGGCAGAACAACGCTTGCCGAGTCACCTAGTTATTTATAATAGTGTTCTATTTTCATTAACAAAATGTTTTTATAACTATATTTTATATAAAACTGATAGATCAAAAGAAAAACTATTCAGAACAATTAGAAGTTTAACCTTTTGAAAGAGAAAGCCTAGAAGTCTCGTGTTATTATATGACTGTCAGATAGCATGATATCAACCGCAGCTGTCCATAGTGCTGACCCTTGGTTAGGTAATACGGTTGCGTCTCCGGTCTCACCGGAATTAACCATTATGCCAAAAGTTTGTACAAGGATCTAAAGCTAAACACACTTTAGCTGTAGGGGAGACCTAGGAGAGTTGTGACAGAGGTGCGTTGTGACATCGTCGATTTCTCAAAACCTATCCTATAACCGTTAGCGAGTTGGAACCTATCTTACATAGAGAGGTACAGGTTCTTTCTTGTGTTTTTTCTTAAATAAAATTTAAATGTATGACGGTGCTAGTAGGCAGTAGTTCGGTATTCTCCGAAGGCTGAGTTGAGTCATCTCTAGTCGAGTGGCCATTGTCGCCCATAGACTAAAGTCAGCTATACCTACTCAAACTGCGGCCCCTGGGCCGCATGTGGCCCGCCGGGCTTTTGCGTTTGGCCCACCACCCATCTGGTGTTATATTTTTTTTTAATTAACACCTAAGTAATTTGAATTAAACAACTGCTTGACCAAAAACATTGTAAACAAAGTGTTTGAAATGTCAAAAAAATACTTTTTTTTAATATATGTGAAGAATCCGTTTTAATTTCATTTGCAACAATCGCAAAAACCTGAGAAATTATAACCTATTTTTTTTCTGCGGCTTGCGACACCATGAGTAACATGATTGTGTTTGTGGCCCCTAGGAGAAAAAGGTTGATTACCGTAATAAATACCGAAGGACTCGCCGATACGTTGACGAACTAGAAAGAAGCGAGGGATAAAGAACCGGCACCCAAGCCCCCAGTCAGACGATGAATCGTTTGGTGGCTGACTCCAGCAAGAGGGTATGGACTATGGGAGCTAGCCAGGCCAACTTCACTGAAAGATAATAATACCAGTAATAATAATAAAAATATTTATTACATAATTTTTATGTGAAGCTTTACCACCAAGCGGGCCAGATTCTGTCGCCAAGAGTCGCAAAAACGCTACCATTGTATGCCGGCGTAGGATTGGGGTCAGTATTCTGTATGAGTAGCCCCAATGCGGCTATACTATAATCTCTCCAGGGGTTCTCAATTATTTTATTTTAGTATCATTAATTACGAAACCCCGATGAATCTTTGAAGGTTTTGGAACCTTATTCATGACTTATTCGTGTCTTGTAGTCAGACCACTTATTAGGACTATTGTTGTAGGTATTCATTTTTTGCTTTCCTACTATTATAAGTATCTATTGACCCGATTTCGCTATACCTACCTTAGTACGTTATTGTAATCTTTGAGTTGAACTGCACAGATACATAATATAATGGCCGTTTTAATTAAAGAAAGTAATCTATAAAATTTAGGTATGTACCTATCCGAAAAGACTAGAAAAATTGCATCCAGGTTCCCCATACTTTATATAGCAGCTAAGTTTGATAACTAATTGATTGATCATTCGTCGCTGCAGTCACTAATTAGACAACGGGCTGATTATGATAAGCGGGGATAGGCCGTCTCGTCCCGTCACGTCTCGTCACGCAAGTTTACCGCTGATACGGCGCCGATACACCACACACCGAGTCACCGAGTGCGTTGAGCAACGTGCATCGGAACGCGCGCCGCGCACTCGCGCGCATGCGCCGGCACTGTGCTTCCAAAGGCGTACGCAAACGCGCGTTGAAAAAAAAAATTAAAAATCTATTATCGTAATTTATAATCTGTTCTATTTTTAAAGTGATATTCTATCTGCATGCCGTCAAATTTTTGGCGCCTTTTATATTTTTCAAGTAGTCTTTTTTAATAAAAAAGTTGTGTACCTACCTACTGTATATAATTTATTTTAAAAATTGAATTCTTATTTTTTTGAAGGATTACCCAAAACAATAAAATTATTTCAATGTCGCAGTGGTGTTAGTGACATGTATATTTTCAAGTTGTAAGTTTTTGGTCTGGTTGTGTGGTGGCGTGATGTGGTCACCATGTGGCTGGCGGGCGGACTGTTGCTGCTGCTGAGCGAGGCTCTCGCTCTCAACATCAGCCTCGGCCAGTTCTCCAATAATGTGGTAAGTTTAAATAATGAATTAGGTACTTAACACTTGATGGGATATTCAATCAGGCGGTTTGCGTCGATCTTAAGTGATCGACAAAGCTAAGCAACAATGGGCGCGGTCGGTAGTTGGATGGGTGACCGCTAGTGGTAAAAAAATCTTGAGCATTTCCGTGCTTCAGAAGGAAAGGAACGTAAAGCCGTCGGTCTCGGTTGTCATCATAAGATAACAGTCGTTAAACCATGTCGAAGGCCCTCGGGCGGTTTGAAAACTTCCGACACTCGGGTTAATCACTAACCCCTCCACGAATCCGCACTGGAGAAGTGTGGTGGAGTATGCTCTAGGCATCCTCAAGAGGTGAGACCCGTGTCCAGAAGTGGGCCATTAATGGGTTGAAGCCAATTAGATCAATCGATGAAAGAAAACCCTCGTTAGTCAACTGCCGGTGCAGAGTTTAGTAACCGATCCCGGAGGACCCGGAGGATCGTGTGCCTGAAACATTTTTAAGAACTTTGAGAAGTCATTACTTTAAATGACTATTATGCTTAACATTACTCATATACACATACGTTAATATTATTAACGACCTTACATGAAGCCCACTAGGTAGCAACTAGCAACCACCATCTTGCTAGAGTCAGCCGCCAAAATCGAGAGTCGTCGTGTTCCGACGAGAACTGTTTCTTTATTTTCCTTTTTCTTATGCTGGCCATATACATACATACAAGAATACTTGTAACGTTTGCAGCGGACTTGACGCGGCATCCAGTAAACTTGACGGTGTATGGCCACGGTACGGCTATCTGGCCATATAGCTATTTTATGCAAACTGCAAACTTTTCACACTGCAAACTTGACAAGTATACTTGATCATGTATGGCCAGCTAACCGACAACGCAACGATGATGCCTTTGGGTAACTGATATGGCCATAGGCCATAGGTGTATTTTCACTTGTCGGCTGTTCAAAACACAAATCACAAATCGTAAGTGGAAAAAAGGCATAAGATGAAAATTGCAATTTTACAGGAGAGAAAACTTAAAATATCAGTAAGTAGTAGGAATGAAAAAATTATGATATCTTGCACAAAACCGTCAAGATTAATGACAAAAATTTGAAAATAAATGAGCATATGCAGCTTTTATCCATCTTTCCAATCATATTAATAACTAAAATTCAAAGTAACACGACTTATGCTTTTTTCCACTGAGGGTGCGAAATGTGTAGGAACCCGTTTGCGCAGCGCAAAAAGTTGATATTGCAAATTATTGCTAAGAACAGTCTATTATACCTAGTTACATTAATTTTAGAAATTGCTAATTGCTACATCGCCAAGTAAAGAATTGCACCTGTTTATGTAAATGTATTTTAGATTTTAAATCCATTCTCTACCTTTGGTGCTTGGAGTCTGGTAAATCTTGCAAATAACATTCAGCTATAGGATAACAATATCATACAAATTTCAAAACATGGTTTGATTTCGATCTAGCTTAGCTCTTTAGCAATCCGTCGTCACATTTTGTCTGTCGCGCTCTTAACATAATAAATTATTCTCATGAGACTTTCTCTTGAAATACCTTAATACAAAAAACAGGTAGGTTTGGAGCCTGCTGCCGTTAAAATACGGCATAATTGTATGTTAATGTGTAATAAGTAAGGTTTGTGCAAAAAAGTCTTACTCAATATGATTCAAACTTATTTTTCATATAATTGAAGAAATTATTTACTTTATTTTGCATATTTGATTAAATTCAAATGTAGATAAAACTAATAAATCGACGAATAAATCCATCAATAAATGGCGTGGATATAGATCTATGATCTCATTGCAACTATTCAGATCGTCGCACCTAATATTTTCCTTTGCGGGAGCCTCGTAAAAAATAAAGTGATAATTTTCCTTAAATTGCTCATAAAGTGTTCTTCACAAGTTGCGCTAAGGGTTTTGTCGTAACAAATTATTTTTTAAAACGCAACTTCCAAGTTCAATAATTTTTTAATTTATTTATATTTTGACATTTCATACTTTCATATTTAATTTTGTTCCTTTTTACCTGACATTTCTTAATATCAAATGAATAAAAAAATATGAACATCTTCATTAAACGCAAGAAGGATCGCTCGGCAGTCAGCGCTACTACCATCATGGCTAATTCTTTTCTTGACGTTAAAAACATGTTCTTAAATAAATATTTTGGAAATATTTATTTAGTAAAATGTTTCACCAAGTTTCACCTCAAATTAACAATAAAACCAAATAGATTTTAATTGATAATAAATTATTGGTCAATAATCTAAACTTATGTATTACACATCTTATACATAGTAAATGTTTGCTTTCACAGTTTCGAAAAGGTTAAAACTCATTTCGAAACTATTTAGTACACAAAAAATGAAGTAAAGTTTGGGATTTAATGTTCGAATAGTTTTGATGTCTCTTGATAAACTATTAAGAAATTAAGATAAATAATATGATACATTCATATGCAGTACAGAGAGGTATAGACAGTCTAAATAAGTAAAAATGTTCAAACTATGTACACAGTGACTTCAACCCATTAACGGCACTAGGTCTCTCCTCTCTAGGAGACCTAGAGCATACTCCATCACGTTACTGCAGTGCGGATACATATCCGTATATAATACCTAACGTATAAATTCGGTTAAAAACAACAGCCAAAATCCATACAATACGCTTTATGATACGAAGTCTACCGCTGGATAGTAAATTTGACAATATCCACGGTTTTGAGTTTTTGACACGTCGATTTACCTACTGTTTATTGTGCATAAAACTTTTCATAGCCAAATAATGTGAACTAGCGAGGAAGTTACCGCACAACTGCGGCATTATGCATAACATTCTATTTTATGGCCTAGTGGGCAAAACACCTCTCCTTGCAGAATCTCGTAAAATGGCGTCGCGGCCATAAACCCGTAATAAACAGTATTGTAATCCATGGCGTGTAAAAGCTTTATGGGTATTTGTAATTGTTGATGGTAAATTATTGTACTGATTAAGTCATTTGCTAACTTGCGAATGTATTTTTTAAGAGAGATCGAATGTTTGGAAGCTAGTTAGAAACTTATCCATTTTGAATAAGCTACAATTTATTATTTATTACGCGAGACTAGAAAGACTTTTCTACGATCTCTATCGTAGAAAAGTTAGCTTACAGAACGAAGACACAAGCATAACATTATGAAGTAGCTGTTGGCCGCAGCTTCGCACGCGGAAATTATGCCATCTTTATCCCCTATTTGCCTTGGGGGTTGAATTTTGAAAAATCCTTCCTTAGTTGATGCCTACGTCATAAGAGGAATACGTGTGCGAAATTTTAGGTTTCTAGCCATAAGGGCCTGTGAGTTGATACATCAGTCAATCACTTTTGCTTTTATTTATACAGATTATTATTAACACTAGCTTCTAAGCTAAGAAACCACTGTTATCTAACATTTGTAATTTTGTAAAAAAATTATACTAGCGTGATGAAGTATGCTCTACCTACAGCATGGTGGAGTATGTTTTACAGCGCGGTAGAATATGCTTTACAGCGCGATAGAGTATGCTCTAAGCCTCCTCAAGAGGAGAGACCTGTACTCAGTATTGGGCCGTTGATGGGCTGAAGCCAATAAGATTATTTTGATGAAAAGATATCTACATACCGAGGGATTTTAGATGCATAGAAGTTGTTGTAGTCCTGCTGTTCCTGTCACTCTATCAAAGTCTGTTTATAATCTTTTGTTTTAATTATTGAAATGGCAAATTATTCACTTGTATTTTTAACAAACATTGAAGGTTCCATAGCCTTTTTGTTATTTTAATCATTAACTTTTGGGCGGCTTTTAGTAACAAGTTTGTTTTTACCATTAATCAAAACTTTCTCTCAGAGAGGTGCATAACGTGTTGTGATTTGGTTTTAAGACAGTTTTATTAACATATAAATCAAGAAATTTTGTCATCTTTATAGTTATGTTGATTTCTATAAATGAAGGTACATCTTCCAGTTTTACCAGTATTAAAATATTATATTACATTATGTTAAAGTGTTATAATGTACCTACACAAATATAACTATTAGTTCTAAAAACAACTAAAAGCATTAAAAAAATATTTCATAAGCGGTTGCTGTGCAGTTTTATTCGTATTGTTCCAGTTCGTCGAAAGCTCGAACCAACACGGGTTCCGTTTGTCCAAGATTAACATGTATTTGATTAATGTGTAGATATGTACTTATTTATTTTATACTCAGATCTTGTTTGTTGTTCCTAAAGGTCGCTGCATACGTGATACGTAACGTAACGTGGACGGAACATAGACGGGACGGGGACGGAAAGTGTAATAAAAAAATTTACGTTAAACAGTACAGCATGGGATGCGAGTGCTAAAATGACATGACATCGTGAAAGTAGTCAAAGTCGACCATCCCAAGCATACAGAGGGTTTAGAAATACATATTAGAATCACTTAAGTTGAGGAGAGATCTCTCTACGTATTCTACCTTCTAGGCCGGTAAAGCACTAGTGACTAGGGCGTCGATATCGGACTTTCGAGATTTCGCAACTCCGGAATCTCGGACAATTTTTCAGTTCCGGAACTGAGTGTTTCAATATCGAAATTTCGATATTCATTTTTACTATACAAAGTAGTGATTTCGAGTGTTCATTTATTTCAAATATCGGTACTTTGCAATATCACAATTATGTGTTTTTTTACTTAAAATAAGTTAATGCTTGACCATAATCCCACCTGATGGTAAGTGAAGATATGGTGCAGGATGGTGAGCGCACTAACTTAATACCGCCTATTCACTCTTTTCTTGAAGTCATCCACGTCATAGGTGGGTGGGAACGCAGACGCAGGCAAGCTATTCCAATCCTTCGCGGTGCGCATAATGAATGACGATGCAAACCGCCTCGTCCGTACCAGCGGGATCTTTACCACGAAAGGGTGGATACCCGCCGTGCGTCGTGTCATTCGATGGAGGAATAAATTCAAATAATTCCTGCCTCTCCAAAATGTGCCCTATAGAAAACTTATAGCCACTCTGCGCCTGTGCTAGAGACTTTGCAGATTGGTCTTAACCAGATCTGGGTCACCAATGAGCCTCTTCGCACGCTTCTCCATCGAATCCAAAGCAGAAAGGTGACATTTGGCTGCTCCTGCTCAAATGTGAGAACAGTACTCCACACATGGCCTAACCTGACCATTGTATAAGGTTAACAATTGCCTCGGTGTGTACCGCCGCACCTTCGCAAGGACGCCAAGTTTCCTTGCACCAGCTTCAACTTTGGATTCGATGAACTGCCCAAAGTTGAGCTTGGAGGATATCTCAACTCCTAACAACTGAAGGCAGTCGGTGTTACCCAAGGACACATTCTGAAAAGTAGGAGCCAAGGTGAGCGGACTCCTTTTGGCGGTGAAGAGACACGTCTGTGTTTTAGTGGCGTTGAATCTCACAAGATTGGCTTCGCCCGGACACGGCCCGAAGTGTGAGATTCACACGTTCCACCATGGCTTCTCTTTCTGACTGAATTTTATGCCTACTGGGCCTGGAACTCGGTAGGTATCTCTCTACCACTGTGCTATATCATCTGCGTACCCATACGCAGATGATTTGTGTTAATTGTTAGTGTTTATGACAGTAGTAGTAGTAGTAGTAGTAGTTTATGACATCTATATTAATCGCATTGAACGCATACAAAAACGATTCCTTGGGTTTCTAAGATACCGTAGCAAAATCTCAGACATAAGTTATAGGGAACATTGTTCTAAGCAACATTTACTTCTTCTACAAGAGCGCAGACGTATAGCTGACTTGACCTATATAGTTAAGATTATAAATGGTATGATTGATTCACATGAGTTATTAAGTAGTCTAAATTTCCGTGTACCCAGATCAAAAAGAATAACTCCTCCTTTGTGTATTCCTTCGACGAAAACTAAATATAGACAAAATTCATTCTTTTCCAGAGCCTGTAAATTGGTTAATATTGTTAGTCAAAAACATAATATAGATATCTTTCATACTAATTCTACAAAAATAAAAAAAGCGATGAGCCAAATTTTTTTCCAGTAATGAACTGTAATTAAATTTAAAATAAAATTTAAACCTTTTTCTAACCAGCGCCATAATATATCTGTTAATGCTTATAAGTCTCTTCTGTTCTTCTATTATATCTATATTGTTTTTTATATCTGCTGGCATTTGTATATTGTATACTATCTATGTACATCTACAATTCTTTCGACTAATTTTTTCTACTCTATTACCTACCTGCGAAAACTTGTAAATGGCTTTCCTTTTACTGCTCAACATAACTTAAATATTGTAATAGCTGTAAGTTTTCCTAAGAAATAAATAAATAAATAAATAAATAAATAAATAAATAAATAGTTATGTTAATCATTCAAAGAATATAGAATTTAATATGTAGCTTCAAAAACTGTGATTTAAGCTCAAGACTATAGCTAGAGCTATTGTTTTTTTATTGTTGATTATTTGTGTTTTTACTATAAAGACAAAAAATAAATGTGATTTATTAAAACAGGTTAACAAAGTTAGCTAATCATATGTTATCGTGATTAGCTAAAATTTTTCTAAGTTGAACTTAATTTTTAATAAATAATTAAATTTCATAAAACATACTTTCAAACCTTTTATTTCGTCCTCAAAATTTTTTTTAAACAACCAATATCGAAACCAGTTCCGGAATTCCGGAATCAGGGCTCAATATCTTAAACCAGTTTCGATATTGAAAATGTTCCGATATCACATGCCCTACAGTGACGCCTCCAGTGTTTCTAAAGTCTATGGGCGGTGGCCTATAATTCCACTTTATATTACAATTTTGAAAGAAATATGCAATGGATACAATAAATACATAGTTTACATACCTATTATATATCTATTGTATTTGTTTATTTAGTGAACGCAATAATACTCATATTACATTGTTCAATAGGATAATGGGATACTCAATAGTTTTAGTATAATCAATAGTGATTGAAGTAATCGTAAAACTGTTAGGCAGTAATTTTATGTGGCCATTAATTTAAAGTTCAATGAAATTATGCCGTTAGCTTTTGAAACAATTTTGGCGGAGTGTTGTGTTGCCTCATCTGAAACGATAAAATATGAAGCAATTCGAAACAGAACGTTTTAGATTTATGTAATAAATCTGAAAAAGTATACTTGAGCAGTTAGAACGTTTTACTTTAGGGATACTACAACCTACTAGGCTATTAGGCCAACAAAGTCCAAACCAATTAGGCCTTACGCTAAAAACAATATAAATAAATAAATAAATAACGCTTCACACTCATAGCCCCACACTAGGATTCCCTGTGTCGTGGGTGCCATGGACAACACACACAAGACAAGGACATTCACACCCAGACCGAGAACAGAAATTCAAACTCATCATTCAATTTTCTGCCTCGCTGGGAATCGAACCCAGGACCCTTAGCGCGGCGATCCGGCATGGTAACCATTGCGCCACACGGGTCGTCAATATATAGAGAAACAAGAGCATAAAAAATAATAATAAAAAAAATTGCTAAATTAACAAGTTTAGGGTAATGTAAAATACATATCTATCATTGTTAACATGTTAAATGGAAATAATACTTTTACTAAGCATTTGAAAAAATGTTGCAACATACGTGTCTACAAACTCGTCTATTACGTTAATGCAGAAACGCGAATATCGTTAGATATCGAATGTGAGAAAAGTAACAATATTTTACTAATGAAAAAGGTACGTTGTAGTGAGTTGGGCAAGCAGAAACCGTCATTATTTGGACGAATAGGAAATGGATTTCGTTTTTAAAAATCTTTATTTGATGTAAGTAATATATTTAACGAGCCTATAAAAATCAGGCGGAAAGCCTAAATAAAATTTTATCAGCGTAGATTCGTATACAGTTCAGTAGAATGGTTTTGGACACATCTATACACATCGTGATCGTGAACCAAAGGCTAAGATATTGGGTACCAGCTTCTATGAGACAACTAAGTAGCGTAACTTGCGGTAGCTTGCCCTAGGTAAGCCGTGTGTCATTTTGTTGAGGGGCCCCCGCTCCAACGGGGTTCGTAAAATGTTTATGATTAATCTAATCATCGTTATTATTTAAATACAGGATGGCTTCAACCCATTAATGGCCCACTACTGGGCACGGGTCTCTCCTCTTGAGGAGGCCTAGAGCATACTCCACCTCGCTGCTCCAGTGCGGATTGGTGGAGGGGTTAGTAGCCAACCCGAGTGTCGGAAGTTTTCAAACCGCCCGAGGGCCTCCGACATAGCTTAACGACTGTTATCATATGATAACAACCGGGACCGACGGCTTTACGTGTCCTCCGAAGCACGGAAATGCTCAAGAATTTTTGCCACTAGCGGTCACCCAATAAAGGATAATCGTTAATATTTAAATAACGAAAAATTTTAATGGATTTTTAGTCAGTTTCATCAAGTCGCGTCACAGTCACGTCACACACAAAACTTGTTTCAGACATACTATTAATTTCCGACTGGCATATTTTATACGCGGCAGTGATCATAAAACCTCACTCGTTAATAATTCATGGGCAGTGAAGAAATATGTCATATAATTATATGTGGGGCATAACTAAAAACCTGCGAGTAATTGCTTTTGGTATCGTAATTATCCGGGTCAGACGAACGTAGGTACGTGAATAAACATTTATGCAAACATATAACTTTATTATTCTAAATGTACGCAACACACGAAATGTTTGATAGAGAGTTATATTTTAATGTGTTGCATATGTATCTCGATCGTCAGGATTCCTACGTAACTAATAATATTCAAGTAAGTATAACAGTATCCGAAGGGGACAGGACTAGTGAAGATCTGATCCAAAACTATGTCATTAACTTAGTAATATCTAAAAACCCTATTTTCTCAATTTGTGAGCACCTTACCTTGCTATCGAAGACTGCTATAGAATGATAATGATTGCATATTAATGAATTGAAACTATAATAATATGTAACATACTAGTGTAATACAGTGACTTTACTATCTGACGATAAGAATTCCGAAATCAATATACAAGTTGCAAGGTTATGTGGGTGGACCATGGAAGGCCATGCTCCTTGTAAGGCCAATTATTAAAAAGTCGTATTTATTGCCATTCAATGACAATTTCCTTCCACTTACACTAACAGCCATCGAATTCAAGTACACAGACGTGGCGGCGAGTCCCTCGCACCGCTATTTTATCAATGCGGGTCCTCTCTTTGTTGACTTCGGTCATCGATGTTAAAATTGTTATATTTGCTCTTAGTAAAATGTAAGTTTTCAAGTAAATAAACTACTGTTTTCTTTATTTTTTTTTTACTCTAAATTGATAATACAATGATTTGCTACGGCACTGAAGAAAAAAATATTACTTTATTTCCAATACAATTAAAATATTGGTAGTTTTCCTAGGAAAGCCAATGGTTCCTTGTAAGGCCGATCAAAAAGTTGACAGTTTGGCCTTGCTAGGGCACAAGGGTCTTTCTAGGAACATCTAGAAACTATGAAAATATTAACACTTAGTTCTTACTTGTAAATAAATATCTGGAAATTTAAAACAATGTGCAAGTTAATATAATTGCTACCACTCAGGTAAAGACCCCCAATTCCGAGGTGTTCTAACATTTTGGCCTTACAAGGAACAGACCCTTAAGAAGGCCATTTTAATCAGTTTTATATTTTTATTATTTTACTATAAAGGTTATTGGCAACTTATTTGATTTCGATTTATTACTCATTTATATTATTTTTAAAACAATTACACAAATACATTCTTAGTTTTACGATAGAGTTCTAGTAATGTTCGTTGATTATTTTTTATCTGAATATGTTATGGTAGGCATTTAATATTCCGTTTTAATGAAAGACCTTTTTATGTAGTTTAAGTATATGTAGATATTTTGATTGTCACAATGTTAGTTTTAAGTTAAACGACTGATTTACTATATTGGCCTTATAAGGAGCCTTGATCCTTGCAAGGCCATTTGGCAGAGGTTATTTAAACTTAAGTTTATTAAATAATGGTTAAACCTTTTATAAAAAAAAATGTTTTATATAACACATAATAAAACAAAGCGATACTTAACGATTTGTTTGATTCATTTAACTAGTAAATAACGAAGTAATGACTGTTTAATCGTTAGAGTGGCCTTCCATGGTCCACCCACCTTGTATCTCGATCGTCAGGATTCCTACGTAACTAATAATATTCAAGTAAGTATAACAGTATCCGAAGGGGACAGGACTAGTGAAGATCTGATCCAAAACTATGTCATTAACTTAGTAATATCTAAAAACCCTATTTTCTCAATTTGTGAGCACCTTACCTTGCTATCGAAGACTGCTATAGAATGATAATGATTGCATATTAATGAATTGAAACTATAATAATATGTAACATACTAGTGTAATACAGTGACTTTACTATCTGACGATAAGAATTCCGAAATCAATATACAAGTTGCAAGGTTATTTTATGGAGATACATATATTATTAAGACGTAAAATATTTAAATTATTTTAATCAGGTGTGATTGACAAATGTTTATTATACACATTTATTTATGATCATACTAAAATCAATGACACAACGCGTTGTGTTAAATAAAAACATGTTTTACGTTAAACAATATTGCGGAGCGGTCGACTGTCCTCTTGGAGAAGTGAAAAGCTTTAAATTGTAAGATGTTATCGGCAAGATCGCAGTTAAATATTTATGATGGAATTTGCAATAAAATATATTTATTAATAAAATCCCTTTCAAAATGAATTTATATATTTATACGCTCTTTTTATGAATCTATATATTCTAAGTTTTTTTTTATTATATTAAGCAATTAAATGATAACCTGAAATTCACAAACAAGAAATTAAAATCTGTGTCAAATATCTACTTGTTTGTAATAACCTAAGTTGGTAGTGACTATCTTCCTGGTGAAAGGTTCAGAGACCTTCAAAATCCGCCAAAGGCACTTTTCTCACCTACACGAGACTGTTTCCTATCTATGAACATTTTTTGTTAGTTTAGAGGGAGATGTGGTTTGTTGTTTTGTCTAATTCATTACTGTGTAATATTGGGTGATAAATAATGGTACAGTTCAATTATGCTGCTACAGCTTTGTGCCTATTATCATAGGCACATATATATAATTCTTATCGTACTTTAGCATAGTTATTGTGTTAAAGCTAAAGCCATTACAATTTTTTCATATTTCATAAGTCCTACAAATAAGTTCTGAAGTGCTAAATAATATGGTTAAAAACATTTATATTGTCTTAAATTCAATGCTCTTTGACATTTTCCATCCTCTTGAATATCTACCCCAAAATCAAGATCCTTTCAGAATGTAAGAAACGCACAAAACTGACTATTGACAAGTAAAGTTTGTCTTTCTGTCTGTTTGCTATCGTGTTTGTCTGCATGCATCCCGTGACACTAGTGACAAGTCGTAACACATTTCTTCGTAAACGTCTCTGTTAACGCGACAAATCGTGTCGATCGACCACCGCCTTATAAAGTTGAGCAAGAAAGCTTTCGTTCTAGATGTAAACCGCTGGAATTACCTCCGTAATGAAATAAAATTTCGTTATGTAGCCGTAAAAATAGCTGTGAAATCCCGGTTATTTGTTTGAGAAGTCTTCTTTGGGTGGTTTGGCCTTTAATTATTCGAATCTTAGTTTTACTATAAGCCGCGCCATTAAAGAAACGAACCTAAAATGGCGGAAATTATCATTCCCCCTCACTCGTTATTCTTTACACTTCGCCATTTTAGATTCGTTTCTTTAATTAATGATTTCTTTAATTTCTTTAATGGCTTTTCTTTAATGGCTTACACTTACACATTGTAAAACTATTAATCGGTAAAGTATGCATTATAATGAATGGAGTCAATTCAATAGCATAGTAATGATAAACGCAGGACTATAAACTTGCCCATGACGTAATCTTCGTGTTCAGAGAGATTTGTAATAAAACTCTTTCACATCACTAAACAGGATTCATGGGTTGCCTTATTCCTTTTGATAAAACGAGCAAGCGAGGCGGCTTGCGTTGTTAGCGATGTTGGGTAAGCAAGCAGAAAGCACGTTCTTCGTGGATCTATCTAACCGGTGCGGTGCGGTAAGGATCCTTGACTTTGTGGCGAAACCAAAAACCACGCGTTGCAAATCTGGAAATTTCGAGATGACCTTGTGAATAAATTAAATTAATTCACGATTTGAAATAGTAAAATACGATTATTATTTAAATTTATGCTTTTATTGTTGCAAATTTATCTGGTCCCAATTTTTTACATCTTACTTGTATGACATCATATTCAGATAGCGTTTTATGTTAAAAGTAGTTCTATGTAGGTAATACTTAATTAGAAGTAATAAAAAATAATATTTTTTCCCTAACATCTCTGTTAATTTTTTAAGAATAACAAAAGGCTAAAAGAAGTTGCAGGAGATTTCAAGCCTTTGATAATCACGCAAACGAACAGATACCTTGTTATGTTGTTGTACCGTCAAATATTATTTTGTAAAGCGCGCACAAGCCACATCCAGGCAGGACGTTAGCGCGGTAGGTCCCAATTCAGGTTATAACGCAGGTCGCTCCACTTACCTACAGGTAGCTTTACCTTACGTCACACCCGCCCTCGCCGTAACTAACTCACTTTGTAAAGATTACGCTCGCTAATAGTTTTGTTAGTTACTTGCTTCATATTATTAGATAACTAGACCAGGTGCCTTGTATACTTTACTAATCATTTATTAAAACTTCATCACTTCAAGGTCTTTTGGTTTGTATTGACTATATTTTGATTATACTTAAAATATTGTCACAGGTCAGGAACAGAGAGGAAATCTTTTTCATTCCATTTAGCGTTAATTTTAATCCAAAAATGCGGTGATATAAAGATGGAATTACTCAATTTCCCTAATGGAACTAAACCACAAAATGACTTGGTAGTGGTCTTACTCATACCATATACCTCAAATACCTCAAGAAAATCCTGCCGCCCATGGACATTAGCAACACTGGCTGCGTCACCAATGCGTTACCAATCTCGTAAAAAACAATAGACCCGCTTCTTGAAGAACCCATGTCATAGCTTAGTGGGAACATCGGTGGAAGAAGTTCGTTCCACATTTTAGCCGTGCGTGGTAGGAAATTACGTGAAATCCGAACTGTGGATGAACGCCAGCCAAGTGGTCTCGAAATTGCAATTCATTCGAAATGTCGACTCTAAGGATCTTATAGCTTAAGAGCCATTTCGCAAAACTCGGTTGATAAACTATAGGTATTTGAAGCGGCTCCGCGGCGTGATATTGCCTCGCGCGGCTCGCGTCGCGCTTGACCTCAGTTCTGTGCGAGTAATCTTCTTGATACTTTCAAACGTAAAAATTTTAAAATTATGAACATATAATTTTAATTATACACTTTGTGACCACATACATGTATCTGGTTTGTGACAATATAAGTTTATATAACAATTAAGAGTACAATGTAGTAGTACCATTATCGGTAACTTATTTACATAATACATTTTAGGTACCTACTTAGGTACATCACAATAAAGATGTCCAATAGATGCATATTGCAAAAATCAATATTTTGGCAAATCAACGTGAAAAATTAAAAATCACGTTTTTTCAAGGTGATCTATAAAATGCAATATGCGTCCATTTTGCCTGCGATATTCGCAGCGCGTCGAAATACATAGGTATACCTAAATTCAAATCAATCGGAGGGTATAGAACCGGGAAATCCCGGGATTTACAAAGGAATACGGTACTTTTCAAAAGAACCAGGAAACAAAATAAAAGAACCGGGAAACAAAATAAAAGAACCGGGAAACAAAATAAAAGAACCGGGATTTTCTGAACTTTTGGGAAATAAAAATATGTCGCGTCGTGATACAAAAGATAACGTAAAAATAAAGGTAAATACAATCCATACACAAAAATGATTACAGCTTTAAAAAGAAGATATTCAGAACGTCGGCTACATGAAGCAGCTATACTAATATAATATTATTTACACAACCCAGATCGATATTTTTCTAATATAAATGAAGATGATTTAACTCTTTTTTCTCGTCCAAGCAGTGCTGAATTGTGCAATACAATTGTGTTGCTTTCATACAATTAATACGAAACTTATGTTTGCATGTAAGGTATAATAGTATGATGGTTACTCAATCACAGCAAACGACTACAGTGGACCCCCGGTAATCCGGCCCCTGTCTAATCCGGCACCCCCTGTAATCCGACATGGTCTATTATTTATTATTGAATATATTTTTGACAATCTTCGCTAATGCATGATTGAATAAACTTGTACGCACCACCACTATAATTGTGCTCGACGCGTAGGGTATTTTGTTTTGATTCTGATTGCTTGTATGATGTATGAAGTATGATTTGTACTTCAGAGTACATATATATATAACATATAGAATCTTATCATTGGATCTGTAATTTGTCGGATTACAAGGTACTCTTTCGTAAAAAATTCCGGATTATAGGGGGTTTTAGGCAGTACTCTATAATCCGACAAATTCGATAGTCCGACACTACCCTGCAAAATGTTTGTCGGATTACCGGGGGTCCACTGTATACGGATTTGGGTAGAAAACAGTTTTTCCCTATTTAATGCTCCTGAGAGATAAAATAGGAAACGCGATACTAACTATTTTCACGCGGGGAAAGCCGTGGTAAAATAATCCCGAAAGAACTGAAAATCCCGGGAATCCCGGTTCCAGCATAGGCGAGTACCGAAAATCCCAGTAATTTAAAACAGGATCGGTTTTCGATACCCTAATCATTACCGTGATACAAAAGATAACGTAAAAATAAAAGTAAATACAATCCATACACAAAAATGATTACAGCTTTAAAAAGAAAAATTCTTTATTGTTTTCTGTTGGTTTACAAAACAAAATATTGACAATAGTCTAGTATAATAAATTATGAGAAACGAAATTCGCACTTTCCTCCCAAACCACTTGCTCTACAAGAAAAATGTATGGCACATAAAATGTCAATCTTTTTATGGGCTACAACTTTTACTCGATCCTTTCGGAAATCGTCTAGGACGCACCGTTTAGGAGATATAAGGAGTTTTCGGAAAATTTGGGAGAGGGGGGGGGGGGTTAAGGTTGGGCCCAATAAGATTGGGTAATGTTGCAAGTATGAGTTCCACAGGGCGGATGGAAATTCAGTCGGAAATCGTCTAGGACGTACCGTTTAGGAGATATATGGTATTTTAGGAAAATTTGGGGAGGGGGGGGGTAAAAGTGGGTTCAGTAAGATTTAGCAATAAGGTTTGGGGGTTTACTAAAGGGGGTTGAAATTTCCGTCTAAACTTGTCTAGGACGCACCGTCTCCGAGATATCCGGGATTTCCGGTTTTCCAAAAATCTATATCCCGATATCCTGATCTGCCGATCTGCGCCTACCTGATGAGTGCGGTATTTGCCCGGATGCCTCCCAGATTATCACGACGCAAAATTCCACTTTTGGGTGAAGAACTGAGGGGGGGGGGTATAGGGGGAGGCGAGGGGTTGTGAAGGGAAAAAATGAGAGGGTGATTTGTATTTGTGTTGTGTATTTGAGATACGTGAGTTTTGGGGAGTTGACGGAACTTGGGTGCACGAGAGTTTCCAAACAACGAATGTATTATCTTTGACTAATAATAAGTGACTATAGCTGACTAATGTCGGAGCTTCTATCATTCCAACATTTTGGCTTAGCAATAGGGTCCCGTTGACACCGTTTGGGTACGGAACTCTATAAAGTACAGATTGATCTAAAAGTTGTATAAATAAAGGGTATGTGTATACAAGTTATAATTATTTATTATTTTTTTTCTATGTAAATATGTAATTTACACATATAACAAAAAACCTAAATACTGTAAACAGTAACTAATGTCTAAAAACGGACAATGTTTTATTTCAAATTACAGCAGTGACTTCCAACCCAATAGGGGTTGAATTTCCAAAAATCCGATAGCCTAAAGCCTTCTTCGATAAATGAACTATCCAATACAAAAAGAATTTTTCAATTCAAACCAGTAGTTCCTGAGATTAGCGCGTTCAACCAAACAAACAAACAAACTTTTCAGCTTTATAATATTACAATAGTAATAGTATAGATTAGTATAGATATAGTTATATTTTGTACATATGTATGTTCGTGATTTTCTCCGTTACTACTTACACTACATAAATTGGAAAGAAATAGTTACTTAATTTCTATTGTTTTCTTCAAACCAAAGATGTTTAAAGCAGAATATTACGCAAACGGACCCCTGAATTGAAAAATGGTCTTTTGAAACCTATAATATTTTTGAAAGACCTTTTCAACGATACCCCACATTAAGGGGTAGACGAAGAAAAAATCATACGGAACGGACAGACGGACGGACGGAAGGACGGACGGCCGGACGGGCTAGCCGGCCGGTTGAAATAACGAACGGACTAGACATGATTCCGATTTAACTACAAAACCCTGAAAATTATAGAAAACTAAAAATAATAATATACAATTATTAATAATAATACAATTGACTGTAACTAAAAATTCTCACGTGATCAAGACTGTTCAATGGCAATATAATTACGTTACTTTTACGAAATCTATTCCTTAGATGGCTAAAGCAAAAATTGACATAGGTCCGACGTCCAAGAGTGCTGCCGCACGACTGATTTGATTTCGCGCCAGTGCGTATCTTTATATGGTAAAGTAAATTCGTTTTAATAAATTATTTTTTGCAGTAAGATAAAAAAAAATTACGTGTCATATTCGACAAAGACCATATTTTATTACTACATAAATTTTTTATGGGAAATACGCTTTATTGAATACAAAAATCGATGGTAAAGTCATGGCATAAACCATGAAAATTGGTAATGTTATTGAATTAATTTTGAAACGAATATTATAGTAATCGTATATCCCTTGTAATAAATGCAAAATATAATATATGAGTGTTCTCTAGACATTTTTTTTTACTCAATTTAATAAAACTTAATAAAGAAAATCAGTGTATGAAATTGACTCTGTCGTCGTTTTGCTGAAAAATAGTTATGCTAGATTGACAGTTACGCAGAAACAAATTAATATTTTCAAAATTCCGGTAAATGAAGATCCAAGATGAAGGATTGATCTATTTTATGAGTTCATTTGCCAGCATTAATATCTTTCTTATGATACTAATTTTTGACATCAAATTCTTCATTCCGCGCGTCTAACCGCGAAATGGCTCTTAACATCTCCATGTTAGGAGCAATGTTCTGGAACTGAGGTATCATGACAAATGGGGTTTTTTTAACAGTTAACGCGCAAAATTGTGTTTTCTTAGGGTTGAAATGAACTAAATTCAGTCTACCCCATTCCGAGACCTGCTCCAGAGATGTCTTAACTTCAGACACAAGTTTCATCCTCTTCTCCTCAATCTGCATCCGTGAAAGATTTGCTCGGCCTGTATAGCGAGCATCACCCGAACTGTCATCAGCATAGCAATGGATATTCATGATATCAAGCATATTATTTCTATGCATGATGAACAGTGTAGGTGAAAGCACAGAGCCTTGAGGGACGCCAGCATTTATGGGCTTTGTAAAATTAAGATAATTTGGATTTATTTTATTAAATTGAAGTCTTTTCCTGTCAAAGCAATGCAGCCAACTTTAAATTCCAACCTTAAACTAATAGGCATGTTGACACTAATTATAAATTTATGTCTAAAATATTAGTGGTAACATTTAAAGGCCTAGAATATGATTCTTTTATTAAAATCAATCACAATAAATTAAATATCATTAATTTAAAATGTTAAAAATTGTACTCACTGTCACGTGACCTCAAACGCCATTTTGAGAATATGACGTCATTGGAACAATTTTATATGGAAATTCAACAAACTTAGTAGACAGATAGTACTGAATATCGTTTAATGACGTCATGTGACGTTTTTGATGGGAAATTTGATAATGAATTTTATTTATCAATTTTTGTTTTTAAATTGAAGGTTATTATTTTTATAATATTTTTTTCGTGAATATTAAGGTTCTATCTATAAAATAAAATTGAATCCTAAAATTAGTCAACATCCCTATTCCAACTTTAAACTGCTCTCCTATAAAGTTAGCTTAATGTCGCTTAACTATATAGTCAATTTTTCCTTTCAAGAGTCAAATTATTATCATATCATGGCCATATCAGCCAAGTGATTGTGATTTGCTTTGAAAATTAGAGGTAGGTATACCACTATATTTATTAAATGAGTAGTAAAAATCTACATAACTAATTAAAATGGTTTCACAATTAGTTAAGATGTGCTCTACTACAGCCAACTCGTAATTATGTGATGTGATGATATTGTTACATAATATTTACTTTTTAAAATTATAAAAACCACTCGTTCTTGTATCGGTACGAACCGGATTATTTGATACCGGAATAACGCCAGTTATTCGGCATGTTTCATGATAGATTTATAGCTCTATTAAAAATGCCAGTTGCGCACCTGAGATAAGGTGTGTATTAACTTTAATTAAGTAATAGGTATGTATTTCTGAATCTATAGAACAATAAAATTATTTTATTTAAAATCTAATAACCGTTCTCGCTTCGCCTTCGAGAAAACCATGAAGGTGTATCTACCTACTTAATTACACTCGGCAAAATGATAAAACAGAATTCTTTAAACCGACATATTTAATATATTTTACATCTCTAATCCGATTGAAAGAAAAAAAAAGTTAAGTAGCGCAATACAAAATAGTTTTATTGTATTTTACGTTGATTAGTGAATTCAATATCGTTCAGTGATGATACCGTTTGATTCTGTGACTCTTTTCTCAGTACGTCATGCAACTATCTCATATTCCTTTTAGAATCTACTTAAAACACTTTTAATTCTTAGGTTGGCGTTTTTTGATTGAATCCAAAACTTTTCGCTTGGCAGGCAGGGTACCTCCTGTCTGACACTTTCAGGGATTCATATTCTATGCATGAAATAAAGCTATTTCATCGTACATAGTAAGTAACACTTACTTCACAAGTGAAGTTAATAAACCTAAACAACTCGTACTAATTAACACAATTTTTGAAGTCATAAATGTCGGTTTCCATATCAGACTTTTTTATTTTGTAACCGCATTAATGCTTAATGAATTATAATATTAAAAATTATGTATATTTTTTAACATTGCACTTAGGATTTCCTTGTGTTAAATTATTCATTACATGTAAATTTATTCATCAATTTGTGTATGATTGGATTGGAACGTATGACTTGTATATATTTAAATGAACTTGTTTACTATTGACATTCATGAATAGGATACTTTAATAATTTTATGTCATTACCAGGCTTAAATATTAATAATAAAATGTACAATCTCTGTTATCAGTGATTGGGTCGGTTTGTATAGATGAATGTTTATGTTCTTTCTTACGGACTACAGAAAAAGCTGACGGACTTAATGCTAAGAAGTTATCATCTACGGACATGTGCTAAAAATAGGAAGTCGCCAATGCATCGCTGGTGCTCAAGAGAGCTCTCTTATTTAGTATTTATCAAGAATAATGAGAAAAAGTCGCTGGAACACCAATGAAATTCTTATAGTTTGCACGGTAAAAAAATCGTAATCATACAACCCAATCACGACTGCCTCGTTTTCTGTTATATTATCTGTTATATTGTTAAATACAGAGGTATAATATTTTTGGAATACCATTAAAATCAAAATGTTTATTTAACTTTCTTCAGTATCCAAGTCCGTATGTAGGTACTACATAATATAATTGTTACTATATTAGTATTTACCATTAAAAATCACTTACATCGACTTGGTGTGTAGCTTCAGAAATGGTTCAACCGCAAAGTGTTACCTTAAGCCTTTTCTTGTCCTCTAGTAAACCTAGGGTTGCCACTCCGGAAGAACTTTATATGAACATTTTTTCGATATATCAGGATTTTGGTCTTCTTATTAGAAGATTAGAAGTAACAAAGAGTGTCAATTGTAACTTGTAACTAGATGTACCAGTGACCACTGAATACGACTTAAAACGACTTAATAATGACACTGACGAAGAAATAGAGGATGATGACAATTACTACTACTGTATTATAATGTCTGGAAGATTATAAGAGCAGTAGAGACGCCTATCGTCTCTACTGCAATGCGTAGACTGACATAAGTGGGCCCACTCTAACTGTGCCAAAAACGATAATTTTTTCATATTTTAAATTGCCTGTCAGAATAACTGATATTGATTTTGAAGGTAGTAAGTATGTCATTAGCGAAGTTTTATTTGACTTTTTTATTTTAATTTGTTTCTGCTACAATTGACTCTTTGTACTGTTTAATTGACCCTCTTGATGACCCTCATGACAATTGTAACTCGAAGACTTGATCTCAGTATGTACATTTTTTAAATTAATATTATAGTTAACTATTTGATTTATTATATTTTTTATGTAGACGAAATAATAACTTACATTTTGGCCAAAAATATTTTGCTGTGATAAATATAATATTGACGCTTGAAAAGAAAAATTGACTAAGCGATATTGAGCTAAAGGACAGCAGTTTAAAGTTGGAATTTTTAGAAAAGATCATATATTTTTTTGTAATCCTCCTACTGACGTCATTTTTACTGTTTTGGAATCCTTATTTTATCATCTAAATTGTGGTAAGTATATACAACAACTTTTCTAAAAATTCAACTTTAAACTGCTTTCCTGTAAAGTTAGCTCAATGTCGCTTAGTCAATTTTTCCTTTCAAGCGTCGATTTGTTATAAGAGATTGATTTTTTTGTTACTATTGATACATCTCTAACCTACTCATAATTATGTGTATTTGGCATTGGGTTTTGTTTACATTACCTTAAAAACTGATAATATTATTGCAGTTCGTTTTTACAAGCTATTCACCATAAGAACTTTGATGGCAACCCTAGATGGACCAGACCATGCACACACCCGCGCGCCCGTAACGTCTGACTCTATAATAGAGCCAACATAAAATTAAGTAGATCAGTTTTGCCATTAAATCTAAAATGTAAATTATTGTTATTTGAAACTATATAAGTACGTAAGTAAATCAACTAATGATAGACAAACACCATTAGCAAACCCAACAATTTTTCTTCATTTAATTTAACTGTTAAATTAACCTCGTTTGACTGTATATTATTAAGAGATGTGGCGTAGCGACGTTTTAAAATATCTTTTCTGGCGATTATTTCAAAATAAATTCATATTTATGCACGTTAAACATATTATCAATCGTTAATTAAATCGATTGAAAATTATTTAATTACAAAAGTCAATTCGAAATTCATACTTCTTTTAATAAATTAATTCAAGTAAAATTAAATGTACTTAGATCTATAAAAATAAAATATTAATAGTTTAATATACAGTAGTTTTTATACGGTTTTATTAGGCTTACCCTGTTTGCCTGAGTCAAGTCTTGCAGGCCTAATTTGATCTAGTTCCGCTTATCGTAAGGAGTTGTAATTTAACATGTTGCTGTTATTCTGATGGCAATGCATTTTTATGATAAGCATGACCTGCGTGCGCAAGTATTATGAACTTTTATAAAACCATTCAAGTTCCAGGCAATTCATTTCTCGGGCTTTAAACGACGTATGATTGGCTAAAAAGTGTCACGTGACCGCTTTGCCAATATGAATTTGACGTTTACACTGGAACTTGGCTGGAATTAAGAGTTCATAATAGACCGCCTGGTCTGAGTGAACACAGGTTTGGCTTCAGTCGAGGGAACTCCTTAACAGCACAATCAATTTTTTTTCTTTAGAACCTTCATTCACACTATTAAACCGTGTATTTGATGTTTAAACTAGTAACTTCTTTTTGTGTTTAAAGCAAAAACAAACTAGTCGTAGAGCAATAACGCATGCTTAAGAGCCAAAGTCTTTTACGCCCCAACTCAAAGTCACTAACGGTTACTTAAATCGCTCCTTAGTAGAGAATTTGTATGATGATTCTTTACTAAGGAGCAATTTAAGTAACTGTTTGACTCTAAGTTGGCGCGTTTATTAAATTTTCTTATTTCTTCTTGGCAAGCTATTTCGGTGAATCCTTTTGATTTTTCTTGTGTCCAAGGTAACGGTGAATACATAACATTAGATGAATCGTCTGCACGTTTAATGTCGGCTATTTAACAACATAAAAAAGACAAAACAATGATCCACAAGTCGCGCCACCTGAAAGCCATCCTAAGGTCTTCTTACTTCTGTCCACGTAGACGCACGTCATACGCACGCTATCGTCAATAGGTGGAGAGCCCAGGGCCGCCAGACATCACTTATTTTCTGACGGATGAAATGTGGACGATTGAGTAGTGTTAGTATGTACTATGATCGTATGCCTACTTGCTAGCTTGGAAAAACGGCCAATTTCCAGGTATGAGGTGATCAAGGTACAAAAAATCATTACTAAGTTCACGTATTTTCTCATGGCTGATTTTCACGTATGTTCTAGATAATATAGTTAGAAATAAGTTGTCAATACTCCCAGACACATTCCGTGGGCCATTTTGCTTTACAGACACGTTGAACCTGCCAAAATAATGAGTTCAGTTCACGTATTTTCTGACGCTCCATTTTTATATATGTTCTCCAGACAACTATTTTAAAACCTTTGACAAGACGACAGACAGATCTAAGCGTGGGATCGATTCAATATCCGATTTTGACTACCATACTCATGTCTCATGCGCGTAGATAATGCTCTCGCGCTTCCACCCACAGAGATATTAAAATTAATTTAGGGGATGACTGGCCCCTTGGCTTCTTGTCAAAGGTTTTAAAATAGTTGTCTGGAGAACATATATAAAAATGGAGCGTCAGAAAATACGTGAACTGAACTCATTATTTTGGCAGGTTCAACGTGTCTGTAAAGCAAAATGGCCCACGGAATGTGTCTGGGAGTATTGACAACTTATTTCTAACTATATTATCTAGAACATACGTGAAAATCAGCCATGAGAAAATACGTGAACTTAGTAACGATTTTTTGTACCTTGATCACCTCATATAATGGAGACGTAATATTAGCATAACGCTCAGACTTACAGATATCTTGTGTTGACATTACCAAACGAGAAGACGAGACGAACATAATAGCTTTATCAAACGAATCGCAGTTTTTCGACCATCATCATGACACAGAAAAAGTGTTACGTCAACTTTTTATAACTACGACTACTCATATTGGAGAGTCAATTATTTTTTAATTGTATAATTTTTTGATAAACATAAAATGTAAATTATAATACTTAAATAGCAACTCTTTGTTTTGTTTTTGTTTAATTATAAAATGTAATGTAAAGAAATAATAATACTTGTTATAAAATATTGAACAAAGCACTTTTGCTAACGTCACCTCTTTACTTAACATTAAAATAATTTCATAATATTTTCTAATTTAAGTCACGGTCGTGATCAGAGTAGGCGTGCACTAATAAACATTTAAAAGCATTGCTCAAACAGGGCAAACATTTACACATATCAAACATTGCCCATACGGGGTCTATACGGCAAACAAATCAAGCGATTATGACCTTGTCAAACTATTCAGCTTCGCTCTAGGGGGTAATCTATGGCTCTAAAGCTCGATCAAAACTTAAGTGAGATTTAGAATAACATTGATCTTCGTTGTAGATAATATAACACACAAACCCTCTTGGATTAAGAAAAAAACTATCCATTTCGAAACAATCCGGTTCAAACCACTTTTTTGTATGTAAATAGAAAAGTTTGTTTTAAATAATTCCAATAAATTATTTAAGACCACCTCAATTAATTAGTAGCAATTATTTCTCAGGAGACGATTACGAATATTTGCACTTTCCATATCCTGACATATTTATTGCACGATATTTGCCAAATTGAAAGTCCACGGATCCCAATTCCCATATATGCCGAAGGTCAAATTATGTAACAATTTAGCATTCTACCTTTTATCAAAAGGGTATTTCAACGCACGTAATTCGGTCTGACCTGCGAATTTTTTTATTTACTCTCATATAGTTTCTCAACAATCCATTAAGGATATCCGGTGGCCTGTGTGAACCTAATATAAATCGAATTATTATTACATTACGATTTAGATGGTTTCAGCAAACTTTTTTTGTATGTTGTAATAATTAGGCTCTATGCGTAACGTTCTTAGTACATATAATAATTTGAAAGACAAGTCTCTCTCGGGTTTAAGGTAATAATTTGTGGTACGAAAGCAGTGGACACCTAACGCTTGTCCCACAATTACCATTTTGAATTTCCATGGAAATCCGAAATAATGGGATACACCCACATTTTCTACTCTCATATAACTGTCTCAATGCTTAGTCCATTGAAATGTTACATTTTTTAGGCCTTACCTTGCGTTTTTTAGAGGACGCAATTTTATTTTTTTGATGTGTAGGGGGGTCAGTGTAAAGCTAAAACCAAGTTTGTGGGGTCGCCACCCTTGTCCCACGGCCGCCATCTTGAAAATAGGGGTTGGAATGGTTTTTACGGTATATCTCTTAAACTATTTATTTGAGAAAAAAAATTTATTAACATTTTTTGTTGCAAATTAAATTCTCTACAACTTTGGTCCAGTAACTTTTTATCGTAGAACTATAAATAAAAAAGTTATAAGCGAAAATCTTCAGAAACTAAAAACTAAAAGATATAGGTTAAGCGACAACTTCAAAACAATGTTTTGAGAGCTATTCTTACAATAACAGAGGTTAGGAATAATAATAACAATAGCAGGCAGCTGTTCTTTTATTCCCTCATGCTCACTTGGGTATTTTCTACCTGAACAGTATTCTCGGTAACGGCTATCAGATTTAAAATTATTTTAAAAATCAATAATTGTTAAATTCTGTTATGGAGTGAAAAAGAGTCAATAATTAATTATTAATAATATTGCAAAATTTGTAATTAAAAAAGTTATAATAACAAAATAAAAAAAATAACTGATGACATATTATTAGTACACACGTATAATATAGGTATAGTTAAGAGTACTAATAAGTCAAATGAAAAAATTTTTTTTTTTTTAAAACGCTTTTATTTCAATAATGTTTAGTTTATAAAATTAGCTACAAGTTGTGAAAATTTCAAGTCTCTACGTAAAATAGAACATAGAGAATTATGCGTCTAAAGTCTGAAAATCGTTTTTTTTAATTTAACAACAAATAAACAATGAAAATTAGTTTAAAATATGATTTTCGTGTATTGTCATCGGAAATACACATGTCTGCCAAATTTCATCAATTTTCATTAAAGGGAAGTCATTCAAATTAACGTTACAAGATTTGATGCTCCGAAGTGAAGCTAAATAAAAGCGTTTAAAAAATAGTACTCACTTCGGAGCGCTGTAAAACCTTAGCTATTGACTTAATGAAAAAATGATGCAAATAAAAGTTGTTCCTCAAAAAACGATCTACAAAAGTGGTCAGATATCATTTTTTGTAAAATGATAAAAAAAAATTACATCGAAAAATATAATTTTTTTTCTCGAATTTCTGAAGATTTTCGCTTATAACTTTTTTATTTATAGTTCTACGATAAAAAGTTACTGGACCAAAGTTGTAGAGAATTTAATTTGCAACAAAAAATGTTAACAATTTTTTTTTCTCAAATAAATAGTTTAAGAGATATACCGTAAAAACCATTCCAACCCCTATTTTCAAGATGGCGGCCGTGGGACAAGGGTGGCGACCCCACAAACTTGGTTTTAGCTTTACACTGACCCCCCTACACATCAAAAAAATAAAATTGCGTCCTCTAAAAAACGCAACCCCAAATGTAACTTTTCAATGGACTAGCTGGGTCTCAACGTTTTGGAGCGTCTTCGTATATTACAATTATATTATCTATTCGGTGGTATTACAAGCAAGGTGTTATTAAGCGCAGTTTTTCCAAAAATCCTAGAGGTACTAAAATATGCTGTATGAGTAAGCCAAGCAAAGCAAATTGCGCAATAGATGACGTTCACTTGACGAATTGTGATCTTATTTATGCCTGTGCATATTTATCAATAACAACCAGGGCTTTGTGGGAAGGAAGGATGCCGCACTAGCACTTCAACTTCAACCGAAACACATGAAGTTGGTAAGTGGTCCAGTAAAATTTCCACAGATAAGCAGAGAGTGACAGAGTCTGTAGATATCGTCCCTTTTGATAGTAAAGGCAACCAGAGGAGTTTGGCTTCGACTCATGGATACAAGAACCCCATAAATTTAGTAACCCATAAAATAAATTCATATTTATACGTATATTAGTTATACCCATTAAATAAATTTATGTGATGTAAGCCGGATGGCTTTTTTCACGTTTCCGTGGTGTGGCTGAAACAGGTTTTTTGGGTAGACGGTGTGGCGCCGCGCCAACAGTCACGACTCACGACCTCATGACGTACGGCTTATCGCGATGTCACAATGTAACCTCCATATTAAAACATATCCGTTTTGGTGAATGTACAGATGTTTGCCTAGCCTATGGTTAGAATAGGTCAGTAAACTTTATTGCAATTACATTCATGGAAGGTTTGTAAAGAATGCCGTCGAGATAGTCTGAATTTTACCATGCCCTGAATTTTCCTTTTCATAGCAGATCCTGCTGCTTATGTGTAATTGATTTAATTAATTGTCAAGTGAGGATCTGAAAGATTCGGACTGTAAATGAACAAGCAGTTTGGATTATTGGACATTTGGTTCTTGCTATTTCTGGTATAACTATAGTTAAGTGAGTATTTCGATTAACGTAAAGCTACACGTTTCTTCCATTCAATTCAACAGATTGATTTCGTCAACTGATTTTCATTTTCATTGTAAGGTATTATACCTCGTTACAAGTTCTTGTGAACTCTATTTCTATCTATCGGTGGTAAAAACCAGCCCTGGACCAGCGTTGCATTGACGATTCCTCGGTTCACTCCCACTAGTTCTACTCGTTAGTCCTATCGTAGACTGGTATTGCTCATGAGCAATGTCAATAGGCGACGGTGAACACTTACCATCAGGTGGCCCGTCTGCTTCTTCGTCAGCCCCTCAGGCTATACAAAAAACATGCAAATCTTACTTCTCCTCTGTCGTCATAAATTACAAAACTGCTGCGAGTTATTATTATTTGTTCGATGAAAAATGTGCGTGTGTCGTAAATTGGAACCAACGCACAGTGTTGCAAACTTTTTCGCTAAGCGGGCATTAGCGAAATACCCATATTTCGGAATACACACAATTTATTGTCTGTTAAAGCCCGAGAGCCCCACAACCAGGTCACAACGTTTAATGCTTTGATCTTCACTGTTCTTGCTTGCCTGCCAAATAAATCTGTTAATTATGGTCAAATGCCCGAATACAAAATATACCTTACGTATAAAAGATAGAGATGGTTGTTCAACCGTCGTTTTCATCGTGTTCCGCGTGACCTGATGTCCTAATGTCCATGTCTAAACGTTATTGGTGAACTTTTGACAATCATAAGCGATAATTCGTCACGGCGAGGCTTTCCGTTGCGTGGAACTAGGCTAAATCCATTTCGCTTTGTCGAAAACATTTTCACCTTCACATTAAACAGGTCTGTAGCCAATCGGCTCATATAAAAATGCATAATCTCTTATGCATTATCCGGACATATAACCACTTGCTCATTTGTGTAAACAAATGACAAAACTGTCAAAATTTAAATATAATTATTTTGACTAAAGAAGTCCAGAGTGCATACCACTGGGGTATAACACTACTATGTCTCAAAGCCAGCCAGGTGTTAATGGTTATCCTATTGAGGGCTTGACCCACGGAAGGTATTCTCACGAAGACTTACGAGTGTATTAAACGGAGGCGTAACCGTTACACGAAAGCTAATTATTTGCACGGAAGTGCAATTACTGGGTAGCAATACGCAATACACAACAACCCCCGACCTAATTTCTTAACGGTAGCTCTCTTGGCACTGAATAGACGCCTGGTGTATCGAGTCATTCATTTAATTCCAAGATGCAATGATGTAAGTACTAGGTACAATACAATACATGTGCAATACAAGCAGCCACCCTTTTTAGTAACAATATAAAGAAAACCTTTGTTATCGCGCGAAATAGTTTCTGCGCAAGGACGTGTAGAAGAAAGATCGGCTATACACACGATACAGTCTGCATTGTTGATAGAGTGGTTACGTTACATGTGAACAATTACAAATAACCTATAGACTGCAATTAAAATCAAATGCTAGGTGTTAACCAATCCGTTAATTTCTCACGTGATATTATCACGGCTGGTTTTTCCGTGTACTTTCGTCGTCAAGTCGAAGTAATGTTGTTAATGAGTCACATTCACAAACGGATTTCAATCTGTGATATGAGGTGGCCTCTGCAGCCTATTACAAAATTGGTGCAGATCCGGTTCGAAGACGTTTGCCTTGGACTTTGAGGATTTTTTTAGGTTAGCTTTCTCGATGTCATGTGCTCAATTTCAGATCATAGTTTTTAGTTTTCTGAGATAATTTGATAATGTTTTTTTCCATTGTAATATAGTATAATAATGTAATTCTTTAAACGTTTTTATTTAGCTTGCTCTGTTTGGGTCAAATCTTGCAAGCCTAATTAAACCTACTTCCACTTATCCTTAGGAGTTGAAATTTTACACATTGCTTTAGTTCTGATGATAATACATTTTTGTGACAAACTTGACCTGATACCACACCCAGGTTTGGCTCCAGCCGAAGGAACTCCTTAATGGTTAACAGCACAATCCCAGTTTTTTCTTCACTACATTGACAATATAAAACCGTGTATTTAGTTTTTAAACTACTTATTATTATTAGCAAAATAAAAAAAATCTACAATCTAATACACTAAAAGTTACAACCCAACACAAGGTTTTAGTCATGAAGCACTGAAAAAACTAACATTATTTTGAAATAACAAGAATATCAGCTGAGAAGAGCAGGTCAAAAACATCGGCAAGAAATTCCAAACATTTGAAAATTTTATTAAAAGTAAATCAAAGTAAGTATATTAAAATTTAAATAGTACTGAATGTAACATATTGTGCTTATAAAAACCACTATAATCCTAATTATAATGCTTCAATGGACGTGGAATGTGGTTAGACACGTGATGGAGACGTAGTGAACGAAATAATTATGAGAGAAATATAAACAGAGAAATTAAAAGTTAACATTATATTAAATGTTGAAGGTACAAGTTAAAGTTTAAAATATACCTTGATTGATGGTTAGGGACGATAGATAGAGATACTGAGTAGGGAGCACAAAAAAAACTGAATTCTCCTTTAATTCCTTGACAGAAAGAAACAGAAACGATCCTGTACTAAGGATATTAACGCAACACAGTATTCGAAGGCGTTGTAATGCCTACTAAACGTTACAACATCGAGATCTTATTAATTAGGGGACATTGTGATCAAATCTAATTTATAGCCTCCTCGCGTACATGTAAAGTGCGTTGTGAGAATTGTTATAGCTGTGACACTTTCCTGAATGCGGCCAATGAATCGCAATTCGCAATGAGGCAGTGATTCCAACTCGACGCACGTTGCGTTGCGTGACGTCGTCGTCGTGCGTTTATACGATGGAAGCGTTGTTCGCCGTCCAAAATCAAGCTTATTGAGGTCGTTGTGAACTTCACCTATAGTGAGGTCTGTCCGTGGAGTGGATGTCTGTTATTTAATCTTCAATTACGAATTCAACAGCTATAACTAAATAATACAAGTTTAATTTGAGTGGGCTAGCTCTCAATGTTCTCTTCAAAAATAGAAAATTAAATCAAGCAAAATAGCTCATGAAGTTGTGGACGTTTCAGAAAATATTGACCATTCCAAATTTTTTATGAAATTATCAACGCAGTTTTTTGTATTCCATTTTATGTCATTATTGATGTGAATGAAAATTTCAATGAAATGGTTAATTCTACCATTTTTTTTCTAATCTTACTCTCTACACGTAAGATGGGAGTTTTTTCACAAAAATTTTCCGAATGGTATACCTACAAAAAAATTCTATTCATTTGACTAGTCAATACTGGCCTGCCTACTTATCTCGGTGCAGTATCGCTGACGGTATTGTGGTGAGGAAGAGTCTCTAAAATAATTGGATAAGAGACATTAGTGTGTTATCTAACTCTAGTCATTGAAATTCTGTGCGTGTAAATGTTTGTGGGACACTTGACACCGCGAACGCTCGTGGCATCGGATCGTGGCGCGACCCGCGGCTGTGACTATACGTAACGCATCACTTCTCGAATACATTAAACTTGGTGTTATACTCACAGATCACATAACAATTATGTTAAAATTATTTATTTTATACCGTACTCTTATGTGTAAAATGTATCGACGCTTGAAAGGAAAAATTGACTAATTGCATATCTGCTATTATTATAAATGTATAATATTATATAATAAATATACGTATGTAATAAAATATTATGTTATCTAATAAATAAACGAATAGTGTTATATTAGATCGATTAAAACTTCTTCATAAACAACATCAATTGTTATACAAAATTGAATCGGAATAGCATTCCAACATCACTAATTGCATTGACTAAAATGATAGGTGAATTAAGTCTACCTAAATCAATTCATCTCGACAAGTAGATTTAAATCACCTGAGTGCAAGTGAATAAAGTACACTAAAAGTAGACTTAAGACACCTGGGTGAATTAACTCAGGTGAATAAAGTCGACGGCACCGACATTGAGCTAACTTTACAGGAGAGCAGTTTAAAGTTGGAATTTTTAGAAAAAAATCATATATTTTTTGTAATCCTCCTACAGACGTTATTCTTACTGTTTTGGAATCCTTATTTTATCATCTATATTGTGGCATATACAACAACTTTTCTAAAAATTCAACTTTAAACTGCTTTCCTGTAAAGATAGCTCAATGTCGCTCAGTCAATTTTTCCTTTCAAGCGTCGATATGTTCTTTTCTTTACCTTTATTTGTATAAAGTCCGTGCGTGACTTTCAGAGTTTACTTTTAATCACTTATTTATGACGATGATGACCCGTTTAAGGACACTGAAGTATTAAAGTTTAAGGGTTCAAACGAAGGATATTACGACAATCAGTGATATTTTATTCGCAGGTTTAAGTCGAACCTGCCTTTAATAACGCTTATTTTTTGCAGTAACTTAATGTAATAGCTGTTTAACAATCCAACCTATATAATTACCACTGTATTTCTCGAGAGAAAATCAATAGGCTCGTACGTCTTGCCACAATTTTATTTCTCTTAATAAGCAACTTCGGAAGTTTATGTAAGCATCAAAGTAAACACTTAAAAGGTTTTTAATCGCCAGCTTAGCACCTACCCAATGTTACATAGACGAGCCGCAAGACATATAGGGCTTTAAAATTTCGGTTAATCGCGTGTGATGCAAGAAAAAACGCATCCTTACGTAACTATACCTTTACTAAGTATGAATATTAATCACTTTCTTGAGTTTCTTGCAACCGTACCAAATATCGAAAAGTGCTTTTACCGCCGCCATCGAATTCTTGTATTTTATATTTATAGCAGCACCATAACCGTCAACATGTTGAGCAGGAAATTAAAGAGAAAAAGTTAATTGGCTCTACGTCCGTCCCACTCGGCTTGGTTCATACTAAACTTGTAAATTGACCTCAAAATGTTCACCTCTGGGCCTCCGACTATGTATTGCTTCGGCTTGATTCTGTACGACGTCCGCGGTACAACTATGAAAAGACATCGGGCATCTGCATTGTCGACCATCATCTTTGAACTAATGAATTCGTCGCGCTATTATGTAATAGTTCGACGCCGCCGCGCCGTATTCATTGATATATTCGCCGTCAAGTGAAATGAGTTAGCTTTTCACACTTTAACCTCATTGTTTACTTAAACATTTTTCGCAAACACGCAGTACGTATCTACTATTTATATAATACATATTTAAGTGGTTTGAAAATGCGTATTTTTTCTGCGAAAGTTTTGTTGCGGATTTGATCCCTTATCATCATACATAGTGATTTGTGTCATATGTGCGTTTGTTAATAATTTGTTTTTAATTGGTATAATAAACGTGAAGATTATCGCTTACGCTAATAGAAAAAAATATTAATATTAGTCATGTTCATGAACGGCTTTATTGCCTACTTGGTGACCCTGTCTGCAAAGCGAAATCATCCTGTGTTTGAGCTTAGACCATCGAAGAGAAGATTAAATGACTAATAATATTCAGTAACCCCATAGGAACCGTGACTCAGACAATGTTATTGCAGAAGTATGAGTAGATAATGTAATCATTTGACTCATTTCCTTCCAGTGGGAAGTAAACTACCCACCCCGGCGGTCGAATGTCCGTCGGCAGCGCGCGATGCCCCCGGACACGCCGTTCCCCTGCGCGGCCGCGGTCCCCTGGGGGCGCAGTCGCACGCGGCCCACCTCGGTGCACCGGCTGCGGCCCGGCGACATCGACGTGGTAGCCGCCATCGGGGACTCGCTGGTGGCCGGCAGTGGAGCGCTCGAGGAGTTCGCGCTCGGGGCTATCGTCGAGTACAGGGGCGTGTCCTGGTGTGCAGGTACGTTGTAAGGCCATCTCCCCAAATATCCATTGTTGTATAATGAACTCGCGTTATGCAATTTTTATAGATTTTATGTTTTGCACATACTAGTAAGGCAGTCTATACTTTACGAAGTTTATTGTACTTTTAGTACTGTTTAATACCTACTGTTACTGTTTCGTTTGATAACGCTAAAAGCTAAACGCCCATGGTTTTTCAGCATTGGATATGGTCATTTGGATATGTATCTAAAATCAACTATTTATTGTCAGAATGAATAGAATACTCAGAATAATAAGACCCTCGACTAAGAGTGAGTATGGCTAATTGGCTAATCTATTATGCTGAAGTCTTGCCCATTTATGAAATATTCATATAAGAACATTATGAAATATTCACAAGAATATTAGGATTTCACGCAATATTCTCTATTGCCGTGATTAATATTGAACAAAACGTACAACGGACTCGTAAAGACAAACCTGTATAGTTATTCTTGTGACGAGTTCAAAGGTTACATGTTATGCAATTTCCATAGGAGTTCGTGATCCCCTGAGGAAAAATTTAAACGTATGAAAGTGACTGGTAAATACAAGTATATTTATATTTCCACGCATGAAATCGATTAAATATGCGGTTGTTTCTGTCTGTGAAGTCCCATAGAAAAACGCCGAAAGAAAGACTTTGGAAGTCGGACGTCGAAAAAAGTAATCTTTCTCTTTCTTTTTCTTCTCGCCGATGTCTATGGGTGACGATAGCCACTTACCATCAGGTAGAACGTCAGCTCGTTTGTCGGCTATTTCCACAAAAAAGTAATATTTGTTGCACCGTTGTGGTGTGTTGCAGGCGGCGACAGCACGTGGCGGGAGTTCCTGACGCTGCCCAACATCCTGAAGGAGTTCAACCCGGCGCTGCGCGGATATTCCACGGGCACGGGCGAGTGGCTGGCCCGCAGCTCAGGGTTGAATGTGGCCTTCCCCGTCGCCTCCGACCAGGACGCCTACAGGCAGGCCAAGGTTAGTGTACGAGCACGTAGTCACGTACATTGCCGTGTTATTCATTGACATAATAACCTTGTTTTAACATACTCACGTCGGCCACGCTGCTCTTACACTCAACCTTATAAATACATCGAAAATTCATTTTGGTCCTTCGACCCGGATATGAGCCAGCGGCCTATAGACAATGATATTATAAGTAAAAAAGTTAAATATTTTTTTAAATATCATTGCCTATGGATACCTTGCAAGTTGCAGTCAATCTTATGTATATTGAATGTATGAAATATAATATGGTATAGTTAGCTCCCCACACGTTATGGTTATAAATTATGATAGGAGATCTGCTGTCTGACATTTTGAAGATAGTATCAGAACCGAGAACGTGATCGCAGAACTATTTAGCTGTATTTAATGTAGTGTTCAATTAATGTGTTCAAGTAGCAATACTATAATTGATTCTGACTGTGGCGGGAACACATTTTGTACTAGATAGAGTTTATTCTTTATTCTAAGTAGATAGATATCTAGGTGTTTGTTTACGGGTCGAGTACTAGTTAAAGAAGTATGTAGTGGGAGCTGAACGGTTAAAGGTTGCAAGGTAGCAAATTCTGGCCCTCGTATTATCTAAGCGTAAGTACCGTAGAGTTTTTCAGCAATCTGTTTAGTCGTGTGGGTAGAGGCACCTATTCATATTTATGTGACGTCATTGGGTCGTTCACCTCGAGTGCAATGAACCTTTAAAAACATTCTTCTTTAATCTCATAGGTTAGGTAGATGACCAGAAAGTAACTCGTACAAGTATCGAAGGCAATTAGTGAACACCTTGTGAAAACATTTAGTAGATAGGTATAACTTAAATCTAATTTCACACAACGAAAAAAACATCTCCTAAAAGCCTTAGAAAATACCTTGGCAACGGTCCTAAAATCTATTTTTTCTGTGCTAATTACATCATTCGGAAAGGAAGAATATTTCTTTGTTACGCTTTATAACGAGTAACAGTCGATCAACTTATAACAACCCTTCAATGTGATGCCCGATGGATGCCCGACATGCATTGGAATAGTTTTGTATCTTTGGAGTTCCTTGGATATTTTTTTCAATTCCTTCCTTTATATTTTTAGCCGATCTATATTGGATCTTTTTTAACAAAAAAACATTGCGTAGAAATAGAATCTTAGAAGAATATTAAACGTTATGTCATCAATACATAAACTATGCAGTTCAATGGCATACGTTGTTGAAATAATAAAAACCAGGTCGTAAAGTTGTTGATCCTTAACATAATGGTGTTAGTTTATGTCAGTAAAGCGGGCCATTATGACACAATGTTGCCAAAACATCACCTGTCCACAATGTCGCGATGCCCATACAAATTGATGTAAATTCTACACTTTTAGTCCTTACGACCACAGACGATACGACACGACACGACAGATGACACGACACACACACACTACTCACGACTTGTGACTTTTAACATGATGATGTATCTTCATCCTGTTTATCTATACTAATAATAAAGAGGGAAGATTTGATTGTTTACATTGAATAGGCTCCGAAACTACTGAACCGATTTGAAAAATTATTACACTGTTGGAAAGCTACACTATGCCCGAGTAACATAGGCTATATTATATTTTCCAAAAAAAAATAGGGATCCTTAATAAAACTCCAATAATGTAACCCAAGGTGTAAAAAATAAAGAAAACCGAAGCAACCGGGCGGTTACTCGTTTTAAGTAAACACAGTTAACTGCTTAAGTCAATTAAGTTTACAATGTGTGCGAAACTCTTCGGTGATATTCGAGCTTGACCCCGAATCCTAATTTTTATTTTAAATTACGTGCATATGTTAAATTAATCATCACTTGTGATGAAGTAGGTTGATAAACTGCTTGAGGCATATTTATAGTGTTCTCAAATAAAATGTCTATGTTCCGATTATGAAATCCAAATTTGAATATTGAAGCCAATGACACAAGCAACAATTGAATAGACATTTTTGACTGATACTTTTGTACAATTGATATCTTAATCATTTACTTCCGATCGTTAAATATTGAATAGTTGAACTTTGCGGGAATGCCTGGAGGCGTACCTCAGATCAGATATAAGAGCTGTCACACATGTATTCAATAACGAGTGAGTGAGACGCCTATTTTTCAGCCAATCCTACTAATATTATAAATGTGAAAGTTTGTCCGGATGTTTGTTACTTTTTCACGCAAAAACTACTGAACGAATTTTCATGAAATTTAGCACACAGGCAGACCATGATCTGGATTAAGATAAAGGGTACTTATTACCCCGGTAAACGCAGGCAGAGCCACGGACAGAGCGCTAGTAGTAGATATGAGAAAAATCTCAGAAACGCCGTCGCAGCAATGATATTTAAAAATAGATAAATTATACATACGTTATGTTATGTCCTTACAAATCAACCAAAAAATCTGTTCCGAAAAGAGCTACAACACACACACGTTGCATCTTTTGTTTCACTACACCAATCACACTACAATACTCGTAATACACGAAGGCATTTTAACGTTGTATGTCAAATTATCTACCTCTTTTTTACATTATAATATCACTGCGTCGCGTCGCAGTCGTGTCTTGTTAAATTCATCTTCCGTTTTTAACGATTCAAGTGTGACGCTTTGTTATGTTATCTGTACTATTACTTGTATTGTGTAATTCAGAATGTGCTTTCTGCCTCAATTGTTTTGTGACGCCTTTTGTAATGCTCTACCTTAGACAGGCTTTGCTTGCCAACATGCGCCATACAAACTATGCATACAAACGTATTCTTTTCTGTAATCGTCGGCAATAAAAGATAACATGTATAATTTAAAGTAATTAGCTTAACGAACAGTGCTAAGCATTCGTTTGCGAACTTTGCGGTCCGGTAAAACAATAAACCCTACACACTATTATGCGAAAATTACGTTTTGTAGGAACCCTGAATAGGTGGGTACCTGACGCAATTTCCTTCCCAAAATGTTTAGTTTTTATAATGAATTATACATTTAGTAAAATTCATTACTATTCATGTTAGGTACTATTTTGTGTATAGTGGTCTATACACAGTATTTAATATGGTTATTAAATACTTACCTATTTATTTAATAAGCAAATAAATTTTAAATTTGGTATTCAATCTTTTACATTATTTTTTTGAACGACAATTACTTATAACATTTAATAAACATTTCTGTATAAATGAAAACATCTTTAGTATTTAGTTTGACCGCTTATTTATATTGCCTAACCAGAGTTTGAGCTCGGCGCGCGGCTCACGCAATAAAAACGGAGAGAGGCACATATCCCAAATTCAATAAAATTTCCATTACGTATCATTTCAAGGCCTTTGTATTTGCAAAGCACCCTTTCATCTAAGCCCGCGGTAATTAATTGCTGTTGCTAACCCGTTGATCTTTCCAACAATCGGTATCAAGTAATAATGAGGTGATTTTATTCGACCTCGGCCCGGGGTAAGCGGAGCGTGGCGCGGTCGTATATCATAAATTTAGAAATTAAGCATCCGAAACTGTTGCAATTTGCAAACGTGAGCGATGCAGCGATGCCCTTATACATTGTACACACGCAACGATGCAACACTTGTCTGCTATGACACATTATGAAAATTCAAATAAATTATAATGTCCTGTACACATTTTGATAACTATCAACTGAAATCATATGTAAAATAGGATGCCAAGACTCACAAGTTTATAATATAACTTATGAAGAGCCAAACCTTTAAAGGCTTGACTTTACAGTCTACAAGCTTTAACCCGATAAACTCTACATCTTGATCAAAAAGGTTGTTTCTTTCGCGGCCGTGGCAAAGAAATGAAAGGTTATAGTATTATGTCATGCAGTATTCTACAATACAATAGAGTAATTAGTAGCGGTGGCGATCTCTCATGTAGCTCGATGTGTGTCTATAATAATTCCCGACAGTGGATTTCTAAGCAATGTGTGAAAGCTCAGCTTCTTTAGCTTTATCGTAATGAGCAAACTTTATCGTTAGAAGGAAATTCAAACCCTGGCTACCCTCTTGGTATTAAAAACATCAATAATAATGACTGCTAAATGATAGGGCCTCAAGCAGATTATAAGCTTATAAAAAATATAAACTTTTTCTGATATTATTACACACTACAATGTAATATTAAAAGGTATCCTGCGGAGTTTCTTTTGCAGTTCTTATGCTCAGTGATAAACACTCTTTCAACTCGGCAGTAGTACCTACTATGTAGGAATACTATTATCTATGCCGTGGTAGTACGAAAAAAATGAAATAAAATAAAATTTATAATGATACGCCTAAATATTGATGAGAATTGATACTGTGTGCAGTAGAAATGGAGCCTGTGGTGAAATTCATTATCCATTAGCGATTTTAATAAAGTATTAGTATTTATTAACTATGTATTTATTATCTGTTTACTGTAATTGCTTCCTACATAATTAAATGCGCTTCAAAATTTTACATGAAGTTTAAGGAAAATAAGATATTCCTTAGCAACTTATGATTATAATGGCTCCGCCAAACTTGCTATTCATTTGTTTAATGTTGTCATAAGCTAATACTAACTCCATAGACTAATTCGTAGGCACTAGATTCATAGTCAGCTTTGAAATTTAACTATTTCTCCTTCCGGCCTCATGACTCTCACGAGTGATTGCGTAAAGCTGTTAATCTCATTACGAATATTGTGAGCATTGCTCATTCTTAACTAGATAATGATAGATACATGCATCACCGTCTACTTAATGTCTATACATGTAGATTACTAGTCCACATTTATTAATGCGAGACTTGTTCAGTTGAGAGTTGGTCTTTTGATGATTGCTTCATGTCACTCTACTTACAATAATTCATTGCACCTTTATCTAACTACTGGCACGTTACGTGGCTGAAGACAATATTGTATTTACGAGTTGATTAAATCTTTAGTAATTTTCAAACAGTATGGAATAGTGGATGCATTCAACTATATAAAGGATCATTAGGTAGTAAGGTAGATACCTAAATTCGATTGTCTCGCGTTTATTTTTTCACTTTGGTTTCCAAGTTTCGGGTCTGTGCTAGGTCCTTCATCAAGAACCATCTGCGACCGTTCGTGTTCTCGTTGCTGCCTGAAAGAAAGCTTTAGAGAAATTATGAAATCTTTTATTTGAAGCGCGGGGGACAAGATGCTAGGTAGAGTTGCCAGACTGAAATATCAGGAGAAAATAGCAAAAAGTCGGGATTTGTCGGGACTAAAATTTTTTTTCGAAATAGCCATCACGTCATTTTCTACCTCGCACGTGTAAACTGTGGAACAAACTACCTGCATCGGTGTTCCCTCTAAGCTATGACATGGGGTCCTTCAAGAAGCGGGTCTATCGTCATCTTCTTGGCCGGCAACGCGTTGGTGACGCCCCTGGTGTTGCTAATGTAATGGGCGGCGGTGATCACTTACCATCAGGAGACCCGTCTGCTCGTTTGCCTGCTCAAAGCATTAAAAAAAAAGCCGGCGAACGAGCTAACGATGAAAAAAAACAGCTAGACCCCGTGCAGCGGGCCGCGGGCGCCGCGGCGGTAAACGCGTTCTGTTGAATCGAGTGAACTGTCGGGATTTTTTGTATTTTGTCGTGGCTCTGGACATCATGTGAAATGTCGGGACAATCCAGACGAATCCCGACCATCTGGCATCCCTAGTGCTAGGTACCATATAAATTACACGGAACTCAAGTCAAAAGAAAAACCAAATTGTGGTTAAAGAAGTCGGCATGCCCTTAAGGATCTGATCGAATCTCGTTTTTCATGATCTCCCTGCGACATTATACATTAACGTTATATATTGTAATAGGTACAAACAATAATTATTTATTTATTTATTATTTATTTATTTATTCAATTCACAGGCTTAAAACTAACATCACAGGTATCCCCAATTCGTTAGTGTGCCTAATTATATTAAATTTACATTACAATTTTAAACACATAACACATTTTAATAATATCATGTCTCCCGTGTGCCATGTACCAGATCCTAGTAGCCCGCATCCGCTCGTCGCCCAACATCGACGTGGCGCGCGACTGGAAGATGATCACGGTGTTCATCGGCGCCAACGACCTGTGCTCGGCGTCGTGCCTCTCGCCCGTGGCGTGGTCGCCCGCCGCGCACGCGAGGAAGCTGGCGCGAGCACTCGACTACTTCCACAAGCATCTGCCGAGGACCATCGTCAACCTGATACCGGTGCTGGGTTAGTGTGGAACAAGCTTTAGTTATCCTCATGGAGGCCACGATCATGTTTATTAATCTAGTGTTGCCAAGTTAGCCACTTTTTGGCTAGATCTTTTAGCCACAATTTTAGCAACTCATGACTTGACAAGTTAATAATTACTTGTTATTAGCTAATAATTACTTGATATGTAGCCAGGTCTAGCCAAAAAGTGGCTAACTTGCCAACACTGACTTAATCAAGCGTCAAACGGACTTGACGCGCCATCCAGTATACTTGATCATATTGTATGGCTACGGTACGGTAAGCTATCTGGTCATATAGTTATCTCATGCTCACTGGCAAACTGCAGACTTGACATACACTTGATCGTGTATGGCATTTATTAGTGTTAGGGGAGTGAATTGTAATGTGTAGAACAGGCTTTAGTTGTCGCTTGCCGGGCTCTCTAAGGGTGACGGTGCCAGTCGTCTGTGGACAAGTGCAACCAGGGCCGTCTTAACCCATTGGGGTGCCCTGGGCACACTTCAATTCGGGGCCCTTGGAAACTTTTGGAACTTAAAAATTTAGCACTAAGTATAATTATAACACCAGGAATGCCTGCTGTCTAGATAGAGCGCAATATACATTTTTGGTATTTATTTATAATAAAAATGTAAGTGTGTCATGTTAATTTTTTAAACATCTGATAATAACATACCTATTAAGTAATTTAGTTTTTACGGAAAAAAATAACGATTACATTTTGTACTATATCTGTTATTATGCATTGGTTGCATGAAACCATAGAGATGTAGATGCTTATAATTATTAAGTTGAAGAAGTTTTCATTGAAATGACTATTAACATTGACGGGTAGTGTGGCAACCGGCGGGTCAGTCGGGGCAAGCGTAATAACCTCACACATTGCGTATAATGCGATGATTAATGGAAGGAAATATCGATTGCTCACATTGATTTCTCGCTTACAGTAATTGTTATTATGAAGAAATATTAACAAAAACCTCGGCCGGCCACGAAGGGAGAGGGGAGTCGACTGTGCAGGGTCTGGACATGGAGGTTTTTTCATAGTAAAGGAGATAATTCACTTATAGCAAAATTATTTAATGCTTTATGGTGCTAAGAACGTAACGAAGAATATTTGATTTTACTACTCATACATTTTTCATATCGCGGGCTTAAATATAAAAATCGATTCTAAAGGAGAAAATAAAAGTAAAACAAAAATGTTATAAAATTAAGAGTGCCAAATAATTACGCATTCGTGACGTCATTGTTGTTGTCCACAACCAGCCTGCTTTTCAAACTCAAAAGAACAAAGGACCTAATGTTTTAAATATTAAATGTAACCTGCCCTAGTATTATAATATAATGTTGTCGTGTCGTCCGACAGATGTATCGGTGTCGGTGCGCGTGCTGCGGCCGCTGATGTGTCGGCTGATGCACCCGCTGTTCTGCACCTGCTTCCACCGCGGCGGGAACGAGCTGCAGGACCTGGTGCGACAGGCCAGGCGCTACCAGGCCGCCGAGATGGCGCTCGTGAGTACACACACACACACAGAGAGAGAGAGAGAGAGAGAGAGAGACACGCACAGACATACACACACAGACACAGACACAGACACACACACACACACACACACACAGACACACACACACACACAGACACACACACACAGACACACACACACACAGAGAGAGAGAGATACAAGGAACGTCTGTCTCTCACACACAGACAGTAGTGTTTAAGTACTCTGTGTCAGTGTTCACTTACCGTAAATGACTTTGGCGTAAATGACTTATCCTCAAACATTATCATCACACAGTGTATGCAGGTGCATGTGTCTGTCTATACAGATTGAGGTAACGACATGTGTAGAGAAATGTGCATCATGTGCATGTAACTTTTCCGCACCTACTTACTTAATATAATTTTTGTATAATATTTTATATTTTTGGAGCGTTTGACGTGAATTCTTAGGTAATAAGTTTTGTTTATTAGTGCAAGACAAGACAGACAGCACTAAAGACAAATGATATGTATTTTGCAACATTGTTCAATTCTATAAGGTAAAGTGTAGTAGCTCATTAGGGGTCATCTTTATAATAACTAGCAGCAGACTAGCAGGCTAGCAGTGATAACCTATTGGTTAGAACGTTGGTCTCTCGAACGCGGGGGCCCGAGTTCAAATCCTGGCCGGCACCTGTAATTTTCTAATATTATGTGCGTATAACAAGTTAATTATCACTTGCTTCGGTGAAGGAAAACATCGTGAGGAAACCTGCACAACTGAGAGTTCTCCATAATGTTCTCAAAGGTGTGTGAAGTCTACCAATCCGCACTTGGCCAGCGTGATAGACTATGGCCTATACCTCTCACATTGTGAGAGGAGACCCCGAGCCCAGCAGTGGGACAATTATGGGTTGTTGCTTTTATAATAATTCCGTCATACGCTTGTCTCTCTCTATCTTATGTCCGGTGTCGGTGTGGTGTGGTGTGGCCAGGTGGAGAGCGGGCGCTACGACACGCGGCCGGACTTCACGGTGGTGGTGCAGCCGTTCATGCGGCTGTTCAACGCGCCGCTGCCGCCCACGCCGCCGCTGCCGCTCGTCATCCACTCCTCCTACATCACGCACGACTGCTTCCACTTCTCGCAGAAGGGGCACGCGCTCGGTGAGACTCGAGTCTTCTGTCTTCTATGCATTCTGTTTTGTAAATGTCTAATGATTTCAGAGATGTTCACTTATTTCAGGACCCTTTATTTTGAACCTTATCATGTTGGTTGTGATGTGAACACTCCATATCAAAATAATGCGAAGCCGATTGAGATTCCTTCCTTTTCCTGAAGAACCTTATATTTAAAGTGGAATTTAAGGGTGCTTTTCCACCAGAGATGTGCTATGCAGCTATGCTGCGAAGATGTGAAATCCAATAAATATGATTGGTTTAATAAATTGATTGATTTCCACCAGTGAATATGATTGGTGGATATCAAACGCATCCATAGCAACGCAACATAGCACATCTCTGGTGGAAAAGCAGCTTAAATCCCGACTTAAAACAGCTCTGTTTTCCGATCAAAGTACCTTGCTATGCCGAAAAATCCATCATTTTGATATGGTTCAGTTCCTAACTTACAACAGTTCAGTCTTCTGACCCAAGCACCTTGGTACGTTTCAGCGGCGAACCTGCTATGGAACAACCTGCTGGAGCCGGTGGGCAACAAGTCGGATGACGTGCCGCCGGTGCTCATGAACTCGTTCCGCTGCCCCTCGCCCGCCGCGCCCTTCATCTTCACCAAGAACAACTCGCGCAGCTTCCTCGAGACCGGCCACCAGGAGGGCGCCTTCGATACCTGATGCTTGGATGATGTAGATGCAACAGAAGTATACACTCAAGTTCGGGCAAAGCATACGCAGACACTGTTTACGCACTTTATTTGAAGCTATAGGCAAAACTCTTTTCAGAAGCTAAACACTGCCTTCAAAATGTATGGAAATGCCATGATATGCGGAAAAATCACGTGCTCATTTTTCCGCATTTAATGACATTTCTTTACAACTTGAAGGCAACGTTTGGTGTGGACCTTTGCTCAGTACTGACTACTGATGCCATTCGATCCTATGTTTCGTGTCCGCGAACCGTTTGTACATAATAATATGTGTGCGTAGCTCGAGCTCGCTGTGTCTGGATTCTGTTGGCTCTCTAACTGTGCCTAGACATTGTTGATTGTAGTGTTGGTGAAGTTCTGCCGTGGTGTGCTGGATAATACATAGTAGATACACTTCTCTGTGTACTTCTTTTGCCAGCAGTATCTTGATGGTGGTACTAGTCCCTTACTGCTAGAAAACGTTGTCGTTTTGGTATGAGATGTTTGTTTGTGGATGAAGTTTGGACACTATCGTTTCGATATGTGTTAAGTAAGATGCTCAGGTTAGATATTATAATTGGTGCTACCAAATAATATTGTAAGTGTTTTGAATTAGTGTATCTATGTAAAGTATCTTGTATAATATAATAATTGCTCAAGTAGAGTCGACGGCGACATGGTGATATAGCTATTAGTGTCCATATGATTTAATATAATGAGTTAATCGTATTATACGCTAAGTACAAATAGGTATATAATGTACATATACATACATAAGTATAATGAATATTTGGTTGCTGACAGTGAAATATTTTGGGAAGAAACCTCTTTTTTTTCTATGCTTTATTTATTATACCTACCTTAATATGCAAAAAAATTGTCTCTGCATATTCTATTATTCTTTGCATCCTGTAGCCGCTATCACTATCTGTGCTAATTTAATGGTCGCTGTGTAAAAAATTCCGAAAAGTAAAACTAAAATATATTACATTTCATACAGTTTCAATAGTTTAGATGTAATTATACTATTATTATAAATTACCTCATTTTTGTAGTGCTATGACTCAAAGGTGTAACTATATTACAATAACATCTTAACGTTTCTGTAAATAGTCTTTACCTACCTAAGAATTTCATTATCTACAATTTTAACATTTTTAACGTAAGATATTGTAAGATAAAGTGAATGTCCACCCAATATTGTATATTCATTCTGCATGACGTAACTATTACTTTATGTTATTTATTTTATTAAAAAATGAGGATTATGGTCGTAGCGCACATATCAACTCGGAAAGGGATCGTCACCGGATCGCCTCGCCGTCAACCTAACGTAAGCGCGTTACCAACCGACCAACAGCTTCAAATCGACTCGGCTACGGCTAGGCGACGCCGCGCTTACGGCTCGAATGACAGCAGTTCGCCGAAGCAGCGGTAGCCGCGGCGCGGGGCGTGCACGAGGAAACGGAAAGTCGAAGGATAGCGTACGGTGAGACGTAAGCGCGGGTACGGCAAGTCGTCCACGCACCGTACCGCGGTTCGTGAGCTTGTCTCGAGGCGAGGCGATTACGTTACGGATCCGATAAGTGTGCTTTACAGTAGGGAGTTTCATACAAAGAATACTGACATGCAAGAGTTGATACGTTTACGTTCCGTTTACGATAGATTAAGAGCCCAGGGCCGCCAGACATCACTCATTTTCTGACGGATGAAATGTGGACGATTGAGTAGTGTTAGTATGTACTATGATCGTATGCCTACTTGCTAGCTTGGAAAAACGGCCAATTTCCAGGTATGAAGTGATCATGGAAAAAAAAACCATTACTAAGTTCACGTCTTATATATGTTCTCCGCTCCATTTTTATATATGTTCTCCAGACAACTATTTTAAAACCTTTGACAAGACGACAGACAGATCCAAGCGTGGGATCGATTCAGTATCCGATTTTGATTACCATACTCATGTCTCATGCGCGTAGATAATGCTCTCGCGCTTCCACCCACAAAGATATTAAAATTAATTTAGGGGATGACTGGCCCCTTGGCTTGTCAAAGGTTTTAAAATAGTTGCCTGGAGAACATATATAAAAATGGAGCGTCAGAAAATACGTGAACTTAACTCATTATTTTGGCAGGTTCAACGTGTCTGTAAAGCAAAATGGCCCACGGAATGTGTCTGGGAGTATTGACAACTTATTTCTAACTATATTATCTAGAACATACGTGAAAATCAGCCATGAGAAAATACGTGAACTTAGTAATGATTTTTTGTACCTTGATCACCTCATACCTGGAAATTGGCCGTTTTTCCAAACTAGCAAGTAGGCATACGATCATAGTACATACTAACACTACTCAATCGTCCACATTTCATCCGTCAGAAAATAAGTGATGTCTGGCGGCCCTGGGCTCTCCACCTACGATTTGATATGTGTGCTACGACCATCAAAAGTCCATTTTTTAACATGTTCATATCGAATGTTGTTTAAGATATCCAACGTAATATTTTTTAATTAAATAAGTAACATCCATTGAAATAAAAAACATAAAGTTAGCAAATTGTCAGATGTTATCTAAATTAAAAACTTCAATAAATAATGTTGCTGCACATAACATACTCAATATTATTGTTAATTAAAATGGTGCTATGCCTTTAGTTGTATTTTAAGTCCTGACGCAAAAGACGGGTGTTATGTCTGTTTGTCTGTGTGTCTGTCTGTGACATCGTAGCTCCTAAACGAATGAACCGATTTTAATGCGGTTTTTTTGTTTGAAAGCTGACGTGATCGAGCTATAGTTCTTAGTTATGTTTAGTGTAAATAAAACAATTGGGTTTAAATTTTAAAATGTAAAATTATAGATAGTCAAAATGGTGCTATGCCTTTGGATGTATTTTAATACTTGTTAGTTTTGTAATGAATTACATCGAAGCCTGGAGCTGGCGACCGTGTCGGTGCCATCTTTATCTAGTGATCTATTGTAAAAAAAAATATTCTAATTATAAAGGAATAATGAATTTCTAAAACCAGAACAAGTTGTATGTACTTATCATTAATAAAATGTTTGTTAACTATTGTGTTGTTTATTATCAGGCTAGTGTCAAACACAGGTGGAAGTGAAATAAACCAAACTGTGTTAGAGGTTTGGCAGCTTGGTATAAAGTTACCTGCACTTCTTTGAATAAATTTACTTAGATGATTATTTTTATTTTATATTGAGATTGTAGTTCGAGTCCCATTACTAAACTAATATTTGGAACAGCACTAATTTGTTAGTCTATAATCTGTGGTTGTAAAACTTCCTTCTCTATGTCAATGGCTCTGCAATTAAAATGGTGCCCGTATTTGGTGTTTTATTAAAATACACTGAATAAATCCAATATTTTAATCTCCCACTCTCTCCTACAAAACGTATTATCGTATAAACGTATATTCCTCTCAAACCTAACGCCTAACGGTGGTGATACCCACCAATCACACTCCGGCTAAAGAAGATTAGATTAAATAATATTGATACACGTCGAAAACACTGATCTTAACCTGTATACAACTTAGATTTTGATAGAACCTGAGAGAGATCTTTGTTCCCGTTGTGGTTCCCGTATGAACTTTCCGCAGAGGTTTTGGTTAGGAAAATGTATTTTTTATCAAATAAAATAGTGTTAGTTAACTAAATAACAAGTAATTAAAGATCTCTTCTATACTGGTTTGGTTAGCAGCTGAGAGCACCTTACTGTAAATTCACAGCAAAGTTAGATACCTAGCAATGCTGCAATGGTATGATATAAATTACTGTTTAGCTTCGAATTGCTATGAGCAGGCGCTGAGTGCTTTACTGGAGGCACTGTGGTTGTATAATAGTGCGGTGATGGTATGAGATGATGGTACAACACCATGACACCTTTTGTTCTTTGATACATAGCAGTGACCATGGGTTTAGCGCATAATGAGCTTTTTTATGTTTCGCATCAATGTCTGTCACATCAATTCAATAAATATTGAAGTTGGTGCTCGGTACTTATCCTCGTCCTCATAAAAACCTAATACAAGTCATCGTCTATTTAGCAAAATATAGTTAATTCAATCATAGTCACACCTATGTTTATCACATAGGACGTAGGATGAGTTCATACGGCGGAGAGCTCCCGACATTACAAACCAGACCAAGGCTCGGCTACCAATGAGCCATGAAATAACTTCCATTGTCTAAAATGTAAACGCTGACTTCAATAACAATATTTTGATGCTCTCGGCACGTTTTATGTAAGGCGTTTCGTCAGTCTTCCAAATCTAGGACAATTCTTCTGGGATAGTGAAGATCCTGGATATGGATAACAACAAGAAGAAGACTGTTTTCCATCCCTATCAGCTCGCTGCGGATAGTTGCGAGGAAACTGCGGGTCTCATCGCCATTTAAACCTGGAATTGGACTCGAGACAGCTAGTGTCTCCCGGTGGAGGGCGAACTCCGCTGTTGAGAAAATGACCCTATAATCGTTCCGTTTGTTGCCTAAGCAGTACTGTAGGTCGTCCCCCAGGTGATCGGGTAACATCAGATCTCCATGGACGGTAGTGACCACTACAAGAATACCCTCAGGAACGATGTTCTCATATTTACCATCATGAACTTAAAAATGGAGCAACAGAACCAGTAAAATAATTAGATAACAGTTAACCACAAACTTCAGGATCGAGTCTTAACTCGCGTACCTACTGATGAGTGATGAATTGTGTTCCAAAACTTTATAAATTGGATTGCACATAATGTTCACAGCAATTGCAATCTAATTGCCTATTAGTAAGAGCGTAGGTGGCGTGCGCGCGCCGACAGATGGCGGGTGTAGCCGCATATGGTCTGCTTGACCACGAGACAAACAATCAATTGGTCACAAATTAAATTAAGATGTATCTAGTTCTACCTTAATCGTAAGAAACTGCAATCCATTGTAAGTATGACTGATCTAAATGTTAATCAGTTCTCATAGAGCTAGTGTAAAGAACGTAAGTAGCAAACATTGAAGTACATTATAACGTAAGTAGGTACCAAAGTTGGCCACAAACCATTCCACCAATCGGCACTGGAGCAGCGTGGTGGAGTATGCTTTAGGCCTCTTCAAGGGGAAAGATCCGTACCCAGTGGGCTATTGATGGGTTGAATCTAGGTACCAAAGTACCAGAACAGACATCGCGAAACAAATTAGTGTCGCGCCGGGAGATTCTATTTTCAAAATCGAGCCTCCGCTCTCTTTTCAAAATCGACTGAATCCACTGAAAACTAGCCAGTTGGGTACAGTTCCATATACAGGTTTTGTTCATTTCGTCGTAATTACTGTAAACTACGCCAATATTCGATCAATTCCTCGATGGAAATCACCGTATGAAGGATTCTGAAACTTGACAAAACGACGATAGTTCTAACTTAATCTATTATACATAAAAGAGGACGTGTGTGTCCCTATATTTCACTTTGCAGCCAATACTGCACGTCGCAAGCGCATAGTGTGTATATGTCGCAATAAGTACGAGGCTCAAATCTCAAATAAGGGTGGTTGCAAGTTGATACCTATAAGGGTGTAGAAGATACGGGGTTGAAACGTGTTGAAACGCCTACGGTTAAATGGCATGCAATATTTCCGAGCCGCGCGTTGCTGGTAGATGATAAGGCTGGTACATAGGACCCACGCAAAATTATGATTTTGTTATCTGTCGACCGTCGCTTGAATACATTCATTCTCTCTGTACTTTTCTTACAAAAATTAAATGTGTGCTCTCGAAAACTTTTTAATTATTCGCTGCAACAACCAGTTATTCCTCTAAAGAATTAACAAACATGTGATTTCTAGAAATGTGTGATTATCATTGATGTAAAATGATTTGAATTATTCTGGAAGATTTTAGAATGATCTAGAAATTTCTTGAATGATCTAGATTGTATGCCAATTTTCTGATCAATATAAAATTTTCTAGATATTTATCCAATAATCTAGAAAGCTCCAAAATTAGGGGATGGTAGGTACGCATCTTCGTCATTTTTGAAGTTAAAAACATGAAATTTTGTATATTAGGTCTAGATTAGAAACAAAATTTGGAAGTATTAAGTTTTTTTGGAAAATCATCCCCTAATGGGTTAGTTAAGGCGGCGCAAGTAAGTATGAAAACTTCGTCAGTTTTGAAGTTAAAGGGGTGAAAATTAATAGTAATTTATAAAAAAAAAGAAACGTGTAGTTACGTACTCGCGTGAGAAGTTATACTTCTTTGGCATTAAATAAATATTTAACACTAGCTGTCTTGGCGAACTTCGTATCGCCTAATAAATAATCAGTGAATGTACTTTGTTGGTACTTTTAACTTATAGTTTTAGGTTAAGGCTTAGGGGAGCGGAGCGGAAGGGGAGGGGAGGGGTAGCGTGAGGGGAAGGGGGAGTGGAGTGGAGGGGGAGGGGAGCGGAGGGGGAGGGAGAGGGCTAATAGAGGGGAGGGGTAGGGTAGGAGGGGCGAGGAGGGGAGCGGAAGGGGAGGGAAGAGGAGGGGAGGGGGAGGGGAGGGGGAGGGCAGCGACGGGGAAGGGGAGGGGAGCGGAGAGAGGGGGGAAGTGAGTGGAAGGGGAGGGGGAGGGACAGGAAGCGGGAGAGGGGGAGGGCACTTTAATAACGTGTTAGACCAAAAATTTTTTTTTTAATTATTGCTTGTCGATCTACCTGTTTCTCTGTCCGGGCATCACATGAAAACCTTTAAACTTATTTCAACGGAAATTAGTTAAGTATAAACTTTGGGTCATGTTTTAGAAAACTTTTCTTCCCGAAAAAAAATTAAAAGTTTTCCCGGGAAACAAGATGAAATTTTGTATGGAAATTTTTTAAATATAATATCAAATATTTACTTTAAATTTGCAAAAAACGTTCCTCATTTAATTGATGGAATGCATGTTTTCGAGTTTTTCAAAATTTTTCATGAAAAAGAAAAAAGCAAATTATATAATGTTGTATATTTTTCAAAACCCGCTCCCGCCCGGAGGAATGATTTGTTATTGTATCGTAGGTTTCAGTATATAAATTCCTAAATATAAGTAGTTAAATATAAATTAACCTGTTTTTAAATTTTCTTCCGTTAGGGGTACAAATATGATAAGCATAATTTCCGCGTGCGAAGCTGCAGGAAACACAGCTAGTTAAGTATACAAACTCAACCTGTAGTAGGTACCTGTAGTACCTAGGTGTGTAGGTCTACATAAATGAATGACACAATACAGACACCCACAATTTGAAAGTGAATATTTATTTAATGTCACATGTCTCCTCGGGGTTGGAATCGTCGTCGTGGATGGTAAACCGTAAATGGTCGTCCATACCTACATCAACACTTCAGCTTACTAACTGAACAATATATAGACGGTAGTGGCAAATTATTTACTTCAAAATCTTGGTCGAATTGCAAACAATATGTTAATACTTGACTGCAATCCCACCTCATGGTAAGTTACTACTAAATCAAGTATTAATTTTGTGTTGTTACGAAAATTATTAATTTTTTTGAACAAAACAAAAGTACCAACATTCACGACTCATGATCGCATTTAGTAGCAAGCTTTGTATTTTAAAATGAATGAATAGAACATTAATTTGTCATTAGAGGTGTGAAAAATCTTAAGTAGAATTTATATTAGATACATATACCTACTTATAATAATTAGTGTAATATTGCACTAAGATTACTATGCAATTTAACCAACCTAACAGTTGAACCAAAACTCATCACGGATTGTTATAAGTATAACATAACAAACATAACACAGATTATACCTACAGCTTCCCAAAACAACAGCAGGGTCAAGGTCTCGCTGCTCTCCCCCAATCTCCCCATGCATTTCATCCCTTCACGTGGCTAGGGTGACCAACATTCATAGAAAATAACAAAATAAGGCTAAAATAATAGGCAAAACATTCCTTTAAATGTTTAAAATAATATAAATTGCTTTAATTATATTCGACTGCATGCTTATGTGGTACTTTTAACAAGATAAATGACTCTTAAGGAAATAATCATCATTCATCACCATCACAACTATAGCTGTTCCACAGCTTCCACTGCTGGGCTCAGGACGCAGGTCTCCTCTTACAATGTGAGGTGTTCGGGCCATACTCCATAGTCTAACACCCTGGCCAAGTATGGATTGGATCCACCAATCCGTACTCTGTATTTTTCACACACTTTTGACAACTTTATGGAGAACTCTTCGGTGTGCAGGTTTCTTCACGATGTTTTCCTTCACCGAAGCAAGTGATAATTAACTTCTAATACACGCACATTTTTTTTGGAAATTTGAGCCTAGAGGTGCCATGATGCGAACTCAGGCTGTTGAGCTAGATAGCTTTGGCTAGGCTATCGCTGCTAGGAAATAAAAAAATTATATTACGGCCTGTTAGTGAAACCGAAATGTCATCCCAAGTATCCCGTGTATTCGCAACCCTATCGTTGATGAAGGCGCGCATACTCCACCCGCTGCGCCGGCCGGTGTCCCGGTATAAGAGCGGGGCGGCCGGGGCGCCGGCACAGTGCGGCCCGGTGCGTTGCCTCGCGAACACGCTAAGCCACTCGCGAACACGACTCTCTCCTCTCCTCTCCTCTCCTCTCGTCTCGTCTCCTCTCGGAAAAACAAGCATCAACATGGTAAGTGCAGCCCTAATTTTTTTGGGAAATATTTTTATACTTTAATTATTTATTCCTGGATTTTTGATAATGTTAAACATCGATCTTAATAATGTAATAAAAATAAAATATAGAAAATATTTTTAAGTCATAGCAGTGAAATAAAAAATATAGAAATTAAAAGTTTTAAAACTATAATTAGTTAATACTGACTAGGTTCTAATAAAAATTACCTTAATAATGAAAATGAAATAATGATTTGTCATTATATGAAACTGTTCTTATGATAATTATAGCTTAAGATTTATAAAGTAACGACTAGTAAAAACTTCATCATCAAGTACGGTGCTTTGTAGAGAAAAAACAGCACTCCAGGAAAATTATATTTATTATTTATTATTATTATTTATTTATTTATTTTAATGGAAAATAAGATTTTATAAAATGTTAATAGGCAAGAGAAATGAGTGAATTTTTTAAAGACTATCTTAACTATATTTTAACAGTCCATAGTGTTTACTTTGGAGATATGTACTTAAATGTGAGAAACTCTGAACCAATCTTTCCTATTGAATACCTAAGATGTAGGATAAGCTCATCACAATGAAATCAAAATTCTTTTAGCGGGACATTATTTGGCGGGTCGCGATATTATTTCCAGATCTATGTAACACGATATCCCAACTCCTCTAAAGTATTTTTTAATAAATAAAAAAATAAATAAACGCTTACACTCATACCCCAGTAGGTTTTCACCTGTGTCGCGGGTTGCATGGACGACATAAAAGTAAAACACATGACAATAACACCCATGACCCACGTATACATATTTATCTTCCACATAAACATTTACCCCGGCTGGGAATCGAGCTCGGACCCCTCGCTTCGCAGACGGTGACGCTATCAACTAGGCTACAGGGTCGTCATCAAATTAAAACTCCGTTTTCATTCTACGATGTTTCCTCTAAATATCCGGAGAAGGGTTATCAACGGTTAGCCTCAGCTCAGCAAAAAGTGGACGAACAAAGTTAAAATAAAATTAATACATATCACAAAAAACGCTTATGTAGCTATCACGGAAAGCAAAACTGTTGTTTGATACTATAAATTCTAGGGTTGGGACACTAAAGAACATAAGTCAAAAGATTGTAATGCTAAAAGTTTTAACATGTTCTTTAGTGTGCCGACCCTACAATTATATATAGGAAAGTTTTGGAAAATAACAAAGCTTGTCATTCCAAGATCATAAATCACGTAAAACTAGGCCACGGCGAAAAACAGCATGTTCATAGGTATTTAGTCGCTGACAGCAAAAAGGATTTTAGGTTTTACGTCGACATCCCAAGTTTTCGTGGCGGCCGGTGATTGGTACGGAAAACTCTGTAATGAGCTTTGTAAGTTCAGTTGATTGCTGAAGCTTGGCGGAGCTTCCCAATCACGAGAAGCAATTTATAACAAAGCTGAAAATAAGCTTAATATGCGCAGTGATTACACGTTATCAGATTCAATTTCTATGTAAATACATGATTTCAAGTATTGAAGTTTCATATGAGTAAGGGAGACCGAAGAGAGTTGAAACAGTTTTTACGTTGTGTCCCATAAGATTAATTAAGCGATGGTATGTTAAAGTAACCTCGATTATTTGACTAATAAATGGTCAAGAAAAAAACCGCATTTGATTTTTACCCATAAAAATTCGATTTGAGGACAATAATTGGTGACTTTGTTTCTACTCTTACCGAGGTAAATTGAAACAATGACATAGGAGAGTTGAAACACCTATTACCTGGAAATAAACTATTAATAAAAACGCCATTTTAAGGTTCCGAACTAAAATCGGAACCCTTATAATTTCGTCATGTCCATCCGTCCGTCCGTCTGTCCGTCTGTCCGTCTGTCCGTCTGTCCGTCTGTTCGAAGCAAAGCGCCGAGGCCCTTAGTGCTAGAAAGCTGTAATTTGGTATGGATATAATATATTTATTAAAGTTCAAAATTTTTATCAGACATAATATGTAAAGTTATCAAAAAAGTATTTTAACAGTAGCTGTTCTGGCCATTGTTATTTTTTTACAATTGTAGTAGTTAAAAAGAGAATAAAAGTTAACCATTCAGTCAAAAAGTTCAAGTATGAACCGATGCAACAAAATAAAAACATGAGAGGTGTTAGGACTTGAAATGAAAATGCTTTTATTTCTGGATTCTCATATATTCACGGAAACCGCCATTAACACACAGTATTCAGTGCCGCCATTACAAGACATGGTTTTTACACATAGATTAATTTGTCTTCCTACAATGTTGCCAACATTAATAAACAAATATTTTATTGCCATTCACAAGAGGTGTCAAGGGACACCCGGATGGAACGAAGTTCCTTTCGATTTAAGTATTGTTTTGTAGTACAGCGCCATCTCTGTAAAACGCTCTGAATCACTTCAAAAAAAGTGTCGTCATTCGTAAGACTCAAAAAGTGTCGTAATTTTCCGTCTAGCCTCCTTTCACAACGCGCGATAAGGAACTTCGTTCCAATATGATTCGATCGGTGCAATCACTACTCATCTACTCACCTACATCACTACACTACTATCGGTCAATTTGTCACACAAAAAAACTGGCCCATGGCAATAGCAATCCAATAACCTCTTGTCAGCATAATTCCACCGCTATCGAATGTCTCGGCAAATACAACTATACCACGGTACAAATATTACCTTTACCGTGATTATACCAAGTATTTGCAAGGCTCACACTCGCCTCACGGATCACGGCCCACGGACCATGGGGCATGGCTCACCGGGTTCAATTTCAATATTAGTTTTCTTGGAATGTTCCCGTGGGTAATTGTCATTATATTAAATACGATTACGATTGAACCAATGGTTGCTGGAAATACATATTTGTTTCCTGTATGTTGTTGTGTTTATTTCCTGTTTCCTGTTTTAATATTATTTAAACATAATTAAAATAAATGTTACTGTAATTGCAATATATTTGATATTATGCATTAGAATGGAATGTACCTACATAATATCCAAATGTATACTAAGTAGGTACTTCATAACTATTAATCAATTATGCACTATTTTATCAAGAAACTTTTCTGTGCTTTATAAATTATATAAATTAATATTGCCGTGAAAACTGACATTAAAGATTGCTGAGAATATGATTTTATACACCAATTCTAACATAATTTGTAGTTTAAAATAAATTTCCCTCTCATAGGTCGGCTAAACGTATAAAGCACGCAAATCTTTTTTTAATACATTTTATAAGTACAGTACCTAACCGAATGCTACGATGATCAAACAAACTGCATCAATGCAATCATTTTGTATAGAAAAGAAAAGTATGTGCTTGTAGCTTCTCAAGGGCCCTTACGACCTAGCAAATTGATACTTAGGTTAGCGAGGGCTCTTTGATGGAGACCCCCTCCTGCAGCGGCCAGCGCGTAATATCGAACTAGTTTTTACGGCAACTTATTACTTCAGCCGCTCCCGTAATAGCATCCTGGTAATTATTGTCATTAAATAGCACTAAGAGAATATTATAGATATCCCACAGTAGAGGCTAACGCTCGCAGTGGCGGCCTCGGCTCCCAGCAGTCAGCACACAAGTTAATGAGCTTTTTCTTACATTAATCTGTGTTTTCTTTGTTTTATTTTAAATAAGTTTATATTTACATAGTTTTTATCAAAGATTTAATCAATTTTCATTGGTTACTCGAACAACGACTATTCACAAAGGGACTCTACAGACTACGCCACCAATTGATAGGTACTCGAGCGCGGTAAAGTATACTTCACGCCTTTTCAATGGTGGCCAGCGTGTTGCATTCGTACTTGAAAGTAGGGTATATTTTCCCTTTTCTTCAATGAAATCCTTGCAAACATGGAGAATATCTTTTAAAATGCCTAAAAAACTTTGTAGGAATGCTTAGACAAAACTAAATCTTAAAGCAGAGCACTGTTTTTAGGTCTAGTATGAAGGCCCGATTTAGGAATAATATAGGTCTTGTTTCAACCCATTCATATATTCGCAAGACGACCCTAAAGCACGCATTTGCCTTCACTTTGTCTCAAGCAGAAGTGCAGATGGAAGCTTTAAGGAAAACGTTTTTGTAAAGCTTTTTGTGTTGCGCTAGGAGCCACGTCTAGTCTCAGCCATAATCTCGGTAGCTTTTAAATTGTCCGACGTCCATGTAACATGATACCCATAACCCAGATATTAAGTAGCTACAAAAAATTCAATTTTTTTGGCAATTAATTTACACTATTCATACATACATAGTACTTATACCTAATACATACCTAATGTATTAGGTGTAAGTACTATTAAGTTTAATCGTAATATTCCTGAAGATGATAAATTAAGAATCAGTTTGTTCTAATACCTACATATTCATGAGAAAATATTGTTAACCTAAATGTTAATTATTGATTTTACGCATAACATTTTTTTCAGCTGGAAAAAAAAAACAATTCAAAGCGGATCTTTTTCCCAAAAATAATCTAGAACTTACTATATACTCTCTATGGCCTGCCTGATATTGCCTCGAACTGGGTTTATAAATACGAATACTATACAAAGGGTGTACAAGTTTAATTTTTCATTAGTACCGCGCACAATGGGACACAATGGGCTTCATTGTCTGCACATGCACGAACTGCAAGCGACATGCGCCATGCGCCATGCCGCATTTTGTATGCCGCCGCATGGCGCATGGCCGCACATTTTGTTAATTATTTTAACTTATTATTATTAGTATTTTAACACGACGTTTAGATTTAAATTATTATTCCGAAGTGATTTGTAAGCAAAACTGAGATTCGGAAATAATAATGAAACTTTTATAATAATATAGATAGAGATAGAGGCGCTATGGCTGGACTTCGGACATTTCAATTTCAGTTCGTTTTCACGTAACACGTCTTCGAGGAATTAACTTTTTTAAGACATGTAGTAGCTTATGCGTAGGTAACCTAATGTCGTATCTATGTTACAACATTGTGGTTGACAAATAATTCCATAAGTTTTCATACTAAGTAAACACTGTATCATGAAAAACCCTCCGTAAACTTCAGGAATAGTTTTCAAAAATGTAGAACGAATCATTAAGAACTTTAAAAGTAGTTTCAGTAGTTTGATAATCGTAGTCATGTTGTCGGCCATACCAGCTGGTTATCACGTAGTTATAGGAAATGTAGAGCATGTAGTACGGCATGTAGAGCACACGGTGACATAATTATACTATTAATCGTTGTCTACAGTCTAGCAGTAATAATCAGAACCTAACTCTCGTTTACGATACCGTTAAACCACTACTATTATAATAAACTACAAAAAAAGAGGTGCAACAAAGAACATGCCGTCTCATTCTGTAAAATTAAATAATTAATCTTCCCGATATGTATGTGGAAAGACAGCCCGCGAGTTCGAAATATCCCAATTTTACACTTTTTTATTCTTTTACGAAATTAATAGGTATTCTTAAAAAACTCATCAAAATCATAAATGTGAAATGAGAGCCATGCTCAAAAAAAAAAAAAGAATTGAGATCTAAATGGGTGCCAAGTTCTGTGTAGAAAAGCCTAAAATGTTGTTCACAAGAACATGTAATTCAAGCTCTACATTTGACTTGGTTAGTTTTCACGTATTGTATAATTATCTTCGTCCTGTTACGTTGATGTAATACCTATGTTACTTTTTAAAAATTTGGTTCGTTGGTTGCTCACTAAAGAAATTCAAAAACTACTGGACCTATTTAAAAACTACAATGGCTATTGTTAGTATGAGCACAGAAGACAATTATAGGTGAAGATTGAATTCATTACGTTTGAATTCATTTTGTTTATATTTTTATTTGTCTTAAAACGCCAACACTCACAAAATTAAATTAAATTCGAATTTTACCAATCGACAAACTATCATCAGAAGGGTTTTAGTGGATAAAAACCCTCGAACCCACATAATGGTACATCGTTTTACAAGCCGATAGCTGACGCGTGTACGGAGGATCGGTAATTGGTTAGATAAGCTCGGCCTACGCGGTATTGTCCCTTAATTGCAGCTTATAATAAGCCCTTATTGTTAAGGGAATAAATTGCCCCATCCATTGTTTTACCTAGTCTAGTGAATAACGTTTTATGATTGGTACTTTTTAAAATGAAACCATAATTATCGAATCTGCTAAAATTAAGTGCCTAATTGATTCTTTTGATACATACAACTTGATTATAAAATGGTGACTACCTCTATTTTTAGGGTTCCGAAGTAAAATTGGAACCATTATAGTTTCTTCATATCCATCCGAAGCAAAGCGCTGAGAACCTTATTGCTAGAAAGCTGTAATTTGGCATGGATATACATATTATTTATTAAAACTGCAGAATCGTAGAATAAAACATTGAAAAACATTTTGTTTTCATGGTACCTCCTCCACAGGTAACGTGAGGATTAATTTTTTATTTGTCGCGTATCCTATAGTGTGGGGTATCGTTGAAAAGATCTTTCAAAATTATTATGGTTTTCTAAGACAATTTTTGGAATTAGGAGTCTGTTTGCAAAATATTTGGCTTTAAAATGCTAATTTTGGTTGGAGTCAAGTGTCCTGCCGGCTAAAAGGTTGGAATTGGACAAGTTTAAACATTCTCAAAAATAGGTTATAATATGATGAATTTACAAGGAAAACTATCAGGGCTATGTTAACATAAGTAGTTAATGAGTAATAGTCGATAAACTTACTACTTCGGAACCCTACATTGCGCATATCGAACTTTCAAAAGCATAGGTACCTAGCATGCCGATAAACCATTCCCCCTAGCCGGCTGAACGCTGCAGTAATCTATTTTGTTGGAAACACATTAGTTAATTACAAAGCTAACAATAATTACACGGATCTAGAACGCGCAATGCGTGACGCGTGACGGACTCGCTGAAATTTCCAAATGTGTAGGTTTACCCGACAGAACACGCCCAGTGCCTCTGTTACTAGGCTCGCGAAGGTACTATACTTTACAAGAGCCTCTTGCCCTATCATTTGCTGGCTGGCTTCAATCCATCTTAATGGCCTACTACTGAACACGGGTCCCTTAAGGAGGCCTAGAGCATACTCCACTACACTGCTCTCCAGTGCAGATTGGTGGAGGGATTAGAGGCTAACCAAGGTTTCGGAAGTTTTCACGCCACCCGAGGACCTCCGACAGGGCTTAACGACTGTTTGTTCATGGCAATTTAAAAAAATCCCCTGCCCGTGTACAGGCTATAGAGTATAGCTATAGCTGAAATAACAAACATATCCACAGATTTCTTCAATTTTTAGGAACTGGTAGACAGACGCAGTTCACACACGATGTCTCTAATAGACTATAGACTAATAATAATACTGGACGACCACTAGTATACTTTACTATGTGATAATAATCGTTACGCTTGAGTGAAAAACGTGAGGAATCCTGCATTAAAAGTTCTTCAATATATTTATGTAGAGTATTATAGTTTTTGGGTTAATATCCAATTTCAGGCAGAGAAACAATTGAATTTTGTAATGGAGCACCATGTCCATAAACCAACAATACCATATTGGTGTAAAACTATATGACTCATGTAATCATATAATTTGACCATATGACTTTAAAACAATCCAAGTGCAACATAGGACACTGCAGTAACAAGCAAATATCATATTACATCACATTCGTTACAATATTGATCCAAATAAGTACCTATAAGTTGTTTAAGGATTAGTTTACACTGCAGCCTTACACGCGGCTGTAGCAGCCTGTATATGGAGACGATACGTTTTGTTTCAGAGCTCGGTTCGTCAAACCGTGATTCATTGCATACTCGTACAACTGCGCTGCAGTCACATGAATAATATGCGCGGAATTAATAAGCATCTGTGTGTACTAAATCGCTTCAGTATAAAGTTCGGAGTTTCAGACCACTCACAATGTGCACTCAACGCTGCTTGAATTCTACTAAACCATCTCAAAGTTACTTAATTTACAAAGTTACTTAAGTCACTAAGTTATTTATTTTGTGTTTCTATCTACGGACCCTAAAGAACTTCAGAGAACTATTGCATCAAACATCAAGACTTCACTTGTTAGAAAAAGTTACGGGCAATTTCAGTGCGAGGGTCGCTTAGGGTTTGTAAAGTTGAAGCGCCTGTGCACCATCCTACTAGGGGCTTCTTTATATGATCTGAAAACTTTTTAACGAAGAGAGCATTACGAGTCTTGTAACCTATTTAACATGAAATGTAGGATTACAAATTCCAAAAGATCCTTTGCCATGGAAAGAGACGATGATTAATGCTCACTCAGACGCGACCAATGCAACCAACCGTGTGCCTAAGTAGAACATCTAACGTTGCTGGAAAATAAATACTTTTAAAAACAAGTAGCACATTAGTTGAAATATTATTTGCATGATTACTTCAAAATCTAACTGAAGACTTAGTTAATCAACATTTAACTAATGTATAAGTTATGTTTGGACACAAACATAATGTCCCTAAGTAGTGAGTCAACGGTGGGCGCGCCAGTGACGTAACCGACGCGACTACCCTGAAACATGAGACGGGATGAGTTCATGTTCAACATAAGTCCTCGAATGAATTTTTGGGACTTCTGCCACTAAAATATTGGTCCCACAGAGTTTCACTTGTCCTTGACATGTCACCATCATGGGACATCTCAATGTGACTACATTGTTATGCATTCCAAATCCGAGTCCAGTCAAAATTTGCAGGAGTTATGGTCTATTGGCTTCAACATTTATGGCCCACTACCGAGCACGGATCTCTCAGTCTTCTCTTGTGGAGGCTGATGCTCTATACCTCGATGCTCATATTGAAAAAATGATGAAAAATCTTCATGAAGCACGGTTCCATCTTTGTTCTCTCGTCATTCTTGAGATATGCTATCTTTGCAGAAGGAGAGGATTTTAAGTCAAACTCTACTGTTTCTTTTACAAAATAATTATGTGACCTCCCAAAAAGTTGCAGTTTTCGAGAGAAATTTAAAATTTAAATCCAACTACTTAGATTTATCTTAAATTTTTTCCATAATGTAAGGCGCGAACAGTCAAACCTTTCCGAAAGGCGATGCTTTGGACGGTGACGGGCGGCAAACCGACAAAGAGATCCCGATTTGTTGAAAATTGAAAAAGCTTTTGGACCAAGCACCAAGCTTCTGGACCATGTAGTCCAGGGGTGGCAGACTAGTTAAGATTTTTTATGTAAATTAATTTTCCTAAACTATAATATATTTACCATTTATACAACGTACAAAATAAGAGGCTGTGCCACTCTGTGAGTTTCTAAGCAAGAGAGTGCAGACGTAACGCAGGATAAGATCGAACGAAAGAAAATTAATTTCCGCTCGCAAAGGGCCCACTCATCTTATGCCCTATTCTTAATAATTCTTGGTAAAATCTACTTAGTTAACCTAAATCTATGAACTAACTGGCGGCCGTAAAGTATTTGTCAGGTTCAGAATCAGAGTTGTGGGTTTTTGTTCAGTTTTTTGCTTGTCCCGCGGCGGGTGGAAATTAGTCGAGGTCATCGACCCGCCGCCATCACCGCTCCTTGCATTCGCGTAATAATGACGTGCCGACCTTCGGATTGCCGCATCTTGAATTATTATAATGGAACTAGGAATAAAAATATGAATTAACAATATTGTCGTCCGGCGCGGCGGCGTCTTCCCCGTGCTCACTATTGACCGGCGAATTGTGGTTGGAATGGAACTATTTTTACTGCATGATGCTTGTTAGGATACATCAGTTGCTAACTTGCTATAGAATACCCTGTATATTTTGAAAAGTTTTAATTGCCAGTAGTAATCTTTTCCATACCTTGGAGGGTACGTAATGAAAACGGTCCTAGTTGTTATCTATAATAGCTGTGTGGAAAGCGTTCCGCGCACAAAAATTTCCAATACTTAGGTTGGCTACTAACCTCTTCACCATCTGTAGTATGCTCTCGGCCTCCTAGGTAATAGGCATTTCTTGGTTTGAAAATTTTAAACCATTATTACTACACTAGTTTCCGCCGGCAGCTTCGCCCTCATGGATTTCAGTCAATATACATAAAACCATAATGAAATATACACCTAAACCTTCCTGAGGAATCACACTATCTATTGGTGAAAAGTTGAAAATCGTACAAAATTCCGTTCGGTAGTTTTTGAGTTTATGGCGTTCATACAGACAGACGTGTGACAGACGTGACGCGGGGGACTTGACCAATATTATGATAGATTCCAAGAATATCCTGTGTATTCTTAACGTGTGCAAAAACGTGTAAAACAATGTACTAGACATTGATTTGTGATTGATGATTTGTTGCACAAAAAATTATCAATAAGTAGATGTTTCATTAATAAATTTTCACCCCTATGATGCGGCTTGCGCACTTCCGGGGTATCGTATAAGTGCTACACAGGGTTCCGGTTAATTCGCAAACTGTAACCCCACACCGACACTACAACACTGGCTGCGAGTGCCACTGCCTGCCATCCTTCCGTTTTTTTTAAGGCATTGTTTCGCCAAGTCTATAAAATATAGCTATGTAGATAGCACAAACTACACAGTGCACAAAAATAAGTTAGTTAATACAATTTTGTATATCGGTTGATTTGGTCTTTAATATTAAAAAAAATATATATTTTCTTTCACTATTCTCGAACTAGTCATCTGCAATTGAAACCCATACAAAAATAATAAATATGTAAATCCATGCCATGTTACAGCTTTCCACTAAGTTTCCAGCATTAAGGTTCTCGACGCTATGCTGCGAACGGACGGACAGACATGACGAAACTATTATATAAGGGTACCGTTATGACCAGCTGCGGCGTCCCTTCAAACCTGGCGCCCTGGGCGGTCGCCCAACCGCGCCCTACCCTGACGCCGCTACTGGTCACATACCTATAAAATGACCGCAGATATGATCATTATGACTAATAGAACTGCTATAGAACACCTAAAGCACGAATAAGCTCCTTTATTTTGCCAATAAATAGGCAGCCGGCCAGTGTCAGGAAACACAGGAAGCACGCTAAGCAGACTCTTGCGTGTTAGGGCTTGCATTACGTCTGTCAGTTTTATTATACTTTTATTAACTATAATAGTTTGACATCAATCGTTTCATGCTGACTGCTGACGATATCTTTAAAGGTACATGTGGTTTCGGGTCAATATTTTTTATCAGTAGGTAATCAAAATTGAAGTTAAGAAGAATTCTTACAAACAATATGCAATATTACATACGCTGAAGTTACTAAATGGACATAATTTGTCAAAATACTTAATCGCAGATCATTACCTACTCGTACCTACTGTTATAATTTGGTAAACTACAATAATTATACCAATGGCATTGAAGTATTATTACTAATAGCGTACATTATACTTCAATGACCTACCGACACATGGTTATGTCAATGATATTCTTAAATATTAAGGTAATTAAACGTAAAGTCAAAGTCAAAATATTTTATTCATATAGGTATCACTGATACACTTATGCACGTCATTTTTTGGCTTTTCGGAAGGTGCTTTGTCGTGGAGGAGAAGAAAAGCCAAAGAAACTCCTCAGCACATCTTTTAAAAAAATATTACAAAAAAGATAATAATACAAAAGTATTTACTATTCTGAGCGGAACTGGTTGCAGAGCTGGTCATTTCCATGCGTCTTTGTCATTTAAATACTCGTCTACACTATAATATCCCTTGCCTAACAATTGTGTCTTTACACGTTTTTTGAAAGTTTCTATTGGCAAGTCACGTATTAATTTTGGGATTTTATTATAGAAATGTATACCAAGCCCTATGAAAGATCGCTGCACTTTACTTAGGCGGAACGAAGGCGTAACTAATTGATGCATTCTTTTCGTATGGCGATTATTAATATCAAAATTTTGTTTATACGCATTTATATTCTTCCGTATAATAAAGAACTACATTGTTAAAGATATACTGGGAAGCTACTGTAAGTATACCTATTTCCTTGAACTTTTCACGCAAAGATTCCCGAGACCTAAGTTTATAAATAGCCCTAACTGCTATGAAAATTTGTTTTAAGTATATTGGCTGCTTTGCGTAGATTATAAAACGATTTTGTTTTTTATCTCCATTTTTAAATGACTAAATAAAGTAAATCGTATTTAGGTAGGTACATATTCGCAAAGTTTCGAAAATAAAATAAGGCCTGATTCATCCCCAAAAAATAAAAACTACAATAAAAAAAATAAAAAAAATGCAGTTTATAAATAGCCATTCGAAATTCAATTATCGACCTGAAAGGAACCATGAAATAGTTTCCGAGTCAATCAAGCCGTAATAATAGAAAAGCTCCCGTGATGGTCCGTGATGGCGGGCCAGATAAAAAATATGTTGGCACGGTATGGCACGGGGGCAAGCCCCATTAATCAAATATTGTTATGGGCTAAATTAAGGTTCTATGCATGTCTACAGGAATTTCAAAATGGTCGTTTCATGCCTGTCGGTTGGCAGCCCCGGATCTAAGGGGGGGCAAACCGGGGCACACGCCCCGGGCGGCAGTTTCAGGGGGCGCCAAAATCATCTTATATAGTATGACTTGCTCTACAGAGCGCTTAGCATACGGAAGCCTGGTTGGCTCACCGTAACTTGTAAGAAAAATTCACCACACATTTGCCGTGTCAAAAATTTGACGTTTTTTACACAACTAAAGACTAGTATGAATTTTTTAAGTAATTTATCTCAAACAAAGAAAACAATAGCCAGGGCAAGCTGCGAGCATATCGCCAGTATCGGTGAGCGCCTAATCAGTTACCCTTCAAGGGAGTCGCGCTTTCTGGTCGCTCGCCAAGTCCGTTGTGGGTAACATCCGTCGGTCGTCGTTTCCACCATTGCGAAGACCGGATAACGATCTGGCCCTAACTGCAAAGAAGAAAGCCGATCTTTTGGGTTCTCTCTTTGCAGGTAACTCGACTCTTGATGATCGTGGGGCTACACCGCCTACTATCCTGCGGTGTGAGAGCTCCATGCTTGATATAAGGTTCACGCACTAAGCTGTAAAACGAGCTCTTTTGTCTCTCGACGTCAAGAAGTCAAGTGGCCCAGACGGAATTCCAGCAATGGTATTAAAGATGTGCGCTATCGAGCTGACTCCGCACGTCATTTCTTCTTATCTTACAGTGTAGGTAAAGTGTCATCTTCGTGGAAGGTTGCTCTCGTACATCCAATCCCCAAAAAAGGTGACAGTGCCGACCCGTCAAACTATAGACCCATCGGAATAACCTTCCTTCTCTCAAAAACCATGGAACGTGTTATAAACACGCAGCCCCTCGAATACCTAGAGGAACATCAGCTGGTCTGTGACAGGCAGTATGGTTTTCGTCATGGTCGATCGGCTGGTGATCTCCTGGTATACCCTGGTATACTCACCCATAACTCGGCCCAAGCCATTGAGAGTCGCGGAGAGGTGTTGGCTGTAAGCCTAGACGTCGCCAAGGCGTTTGATCGGGTTTGACATAGAGCCCTTCTATCGAAGTTACCTTCATACGGCCTGCCGGAGGAGTTGTGCACGTGGATAGCCAGCTTTTTGTAGTTGTCGACGGTCAACGCTCTGACACAAAATTTATTAACGCTGGCGTTCCCCAAGGTTCGGTGCTTTCTCCCACGCTGTTTATTCTGCATATCAATGATTATCATTATTCAGGCCGCGCAAACTCCTCTCAGTCCTACCTAGAGGAGAATAGAACTAGACTTGTGTCCGAAATCGAGATCTCTTTGGAGCGGGTCTCTGACTGGAGTCGGCTAAATCTTGTTCTATTCAACCCTTCGAAGACACAAGTCTCGTTCGCGTTCTCCGCAAAAAGAACCCCATTTGTCATGGCACCGAAACTCCAAAACACGCCTCCCACCATAAGTAAAAGCATTGAGATCTTGGGGGTCGACATTTCGAACGAAGTGCAGTATCGGGGCCATCTGGAAAAGAAATCCAAACTTGCCTCCAGAAAACTGGGTGTACTAAACAGGGCAAAGCAGTACTTCACACCGAAGCAGCGTCTGCTGCTCTACAAGGCCCAAGTTCGACCACATATGGAGTACTGCTCTCACCTTTGGGCCGGTGCACCCAGTTACCAACTAAGCCCTCTTGACTCCGTACAGCGGCGCGCTGTTCTAATTGTCTATGATCCCAACCTTACAGACGGCTTAGAGGACTTAAGTCTCCGGAGAGACTTAAGTCCTCTAGACTCTCTTTGTGTCCTCTACCGTCTCTACCATGGTGAATGTTCCGAAGAACTTTTTAACCTGGTGGAACTTTTTAACCCCCATCCACCTTCCTTTATCGCACCACCCGCAAAAGGTTGCAGTTCCACCCGCATCACCTTGACTCGTGGCAGTCGTCAACTGCTCGTTTCTCCTGCTCGTTCCTGCCACGAACTTGCGAGCTTTAGAACAAAATTCCCTCTGAGGCATTCCCTGTGCGCTATGATATGGGGTTCTTTAAGAAGAGTGTTTATCATATCCTTCAATCCTTCCCTTGATGCTGTACGTGTTCATGGGCGACGGTGACCACTTACCATCAGGTGGGCCGTATGCCTGTTTGCCCGTCGTTAACATAAAAAAAACGCTGGAGAGAGGGGCGCCACTATCAAGTTCTGCCCCGGTTCGAAAAAATCGTAGATCCGCGGCTGTCGGTTGGTAATTATGTACAATATATTTAGAAGACTAGCAAACATTTAATGATACGAAAAACAAAATACCTATCCCAGGTGTTTGAGATTTTCTTTAAAATTTTAGTACATTTATTGCCATGTTTTTTGTGTTCGCAGTTGCCATTACTTTACATTTACTTTACATTAGTACCTATTTACATATAGTGTACATAAAATTATACATCAGTAGACATTAAACAACAAGATAGATGGTGTGCAGTGCAGCCGGGAACATTCCTTAGTTGAAAATATCCATTAAGTAAAAAAACAAAACACAAATTACGGCTCCACTACCAAATTGAACTAATTACAGACATTTACAATTAAATTGGTGTAACAAATACTCCACATAAGGTTTGGTGTGTGGGAATTTGTCTTAAAAACACCCATTATTCCGCCTGAAATCCGTCTGCTCCCACCATCTTGTTATAAAAGTTAACTATATGACTAGAACCAATTTGGTTGTCTCGTTGTTTACTACCACTGTCAGTAGTTCAAACGAATAGGAATAGTCATTGCTTTTGGAGCGGCTTTTATAACGGGTGATTTAGATATTTTGTTTGTTTCTGTTCAGTTGACTTACACGAGCACTGACTCAACATAATTCAATGTTATTTTTTATTCAGTTAAAAAATACGGTACCTACGGTACGACGAATTACAATTCGTACCTAGTGGTGGGCCAAAACAGTTAATTCATAGAAAAGCAGTGGAAAACAGACAGTATCTAATTTATTTAATGTGCCCCAAACAGAATAATGAAATTTTAAAATTTAGCGATCAAGAAATCATATATAGCTATTTTAGTGTTGGACGCAATCTATATAACATTTTCCAAAGCGCTTCAGAAGTAGTAGGTATACATACCTACCTGTTTCCCACTGCGGCAGGAAAATGTATCCTATGGCCAGTTCGACGTCTACGACCAATCACTAACCAACCTCCTAATTATGACCTAGTCTCTGTATAACATTTGTCTTATTCATAATGACAACTACTTAGTGTAAATGAGTGGATTAGTGTTCGGCAGGCGGGTGGTCGTTAGTGGTTCCGGTCGACTGGCTGGCATGCGGCAGGATGGCCGGACGACCCACATTTAAGATTACCAATCTGGAGATGCTTCTGTTTTGATTCAGTTTATAATCAGCATCAAAAGCTGGACCTATACTGCAGGCGTGGAAAACCACCATTTAAGCATCCATACAACTTTCACAAGACAGAGAAGTCTGAAAGATCTGAATTGGAAAAATATTTTATGATGGCCACGAACCGGAGTCATGAGGAAACGATGAAGAAGAAGATCAAAAATTCAATTAATTTTATTTCGAGTTTTTGAACCTTCAAAGGAAATTCTTAGTTTATATTGTAGAAACAGAAGGGGAGAGATGAAGACCATTCGAACCTATGATTTGATTATAATTGTCTTCCATCTACAAAAAATATGAAATTATAAACAAAAATTATAAATTTAAAGGCTAGATGCCACAAATTCTATCTATGGCATTAAAGTGCTTTATAAGTGTAGGCTGCAGTCCTGAAGTAACAAAGTATCAATGTAAGAAACACTGTAGGAGGTAAGTACCGCTGGTTTATTGCAGTTGGCTATTGATGAAGTAAAAATGGTTCAACCCAGCCGTCGTACATCCTGGCGAGGATATCCTCATCCTGCTCCGCATAATGGTGTCAGTTCCTCCGAGATTACAGATCTAGAAAGGATACAACGTAAACATGGAAAATTATAACACAATGGATAGATACATTATTATCAATTCTGTCTCAGTATCTGTGAAGTCTAAGGATTTTAACAAAATGATTACGCGACTGTAAAGACAAAGAGTAAGTTTAGTTCTTAAAACAGAGTATGTTACGCGTTGGGAAATAAGATTTTTGAGTTTGTAGTAAAAAGGGTGAAAATTATGACCTGAAGACAAAATCCTTAACTTTGCAAATTTCTTTTTTATTAGATTTGTAAACAACACAACGATATAACACCAATAACAATAACCATAAAACATTAATTCTTTATCTATACTAATAATAAAGAGGAAAGATTTGATTGTTTGCATTGAATAGGCTCCGAAACTACTGAACCGATTTGAAAAATTCTTACACTGTTGGAAAGCTACACTATCTCCGAGTAACATAGGCAAAAAATTAGGGATCCTTAATAAAACTCCAATAATGTAACCCAAGGTGTAAAAAATAAAGAAAACCGAAGCAAAGCGAGGGCGGTTACTCGTTTTATTATAAAATCGAAAACCACAGCAATAAACCTCAACCTTAAAAGTTTATTATGCAGCCAGGATATTAAAAAATGCGTGTGTAAATAACATAAAACCATCATTTTAAATATACGAGATATCCTGGTTAACGATCAAATTACCTAGGATTATGGGGGTCCGATGGCGTGTCTGCGGAATATCGAGTGCCATTAAACCTTCCCTCATTCCTATTCCCCTAGACATCAATAACAATATTACTGCATTCCTGTAGTAGTAATGCTTACTGGGATACCATGAATTTGTTTATATTTTCGATGAAAAAATATGAATACACAATACACAATCCCGTGCATGAAGAACCGTCCAAGGGGCGCAAGCACAGAACATCTAATTTATAGTTGTTCTGTGGGCGCAAGTTAGGAGACATTATGGCAAGCAATGGACTTGTAGAGGCTGATAGATGGACTAACAAAAACTACAGATATCCTGAACTCTGAAGTACCTACATTGCGATTTTTGTCTCACATTTTTATGATATTGATTTGAATACTTTGTTCAAATCCTCATAATTTGGAAATGTTTTCGTTTCTTTAATTAGGACCGTATTATCTTTAATTACCTACACTAGTAAGTATGTATTTATTATTTCGCAAGAAATATCTCCTTTTACAAGAAAATATGTCCAAAAAGTTCGATAAACAAAGTAGGCGACAGGATCTAGAACAAAAAGATTCGATAGCGTGCAGGAAGCGATCACTCATTGATAGCGAAACAATACGCACTTAACCGGTAGTATGTACTGTGTAGTGTGTGTAGTCGAGCCTGTCGAGCTGATCGGAGGAGGCATTACGGATGCTAAGCATTTATCATTTTCCACATGAATGAACGATCGTGAATGTCTCACTCCTGCCGCTACGACTCTCACAGTTTGCACAGAGTAATGACAAACAGGAATTTTTTGAAGAACTATACCTGTTGTTATTCTACCTTCTTATTCTTATTATCTTCTTATCTATGTTCATTGATATCTAGAGCTTTCAGGTATTATTCTAGTTATAATAGAAACAAGTTACTAGGGTTTATAGGTGTATTATTTTGTTGTCGAAAATATTTTACTATTATATTTGTCACTCACCCCGAGATAGGGGACCGGATTATGGACGATGCTCTCGACTCAGTCTCAGATTTAATTGTTTCGGGGTATCTACCATATAACTACATCAAATAAAATTATATCAATGTTCATAGAATCTGTGCAGTCATTATTATCTTTATGCCTTCGATCTCATTAGGATGCGTCTTGTTAGTTTTTCTAATGTTTATTTATTAGTAGAACCGTTCTCACACTTCACGGCTATGTACTCAATGTGCAGAATACTGAGCGCATGGTAATTGGCTAATAACTTTATTTACGATGGCATCCGAAGCGTCTTTCTCTCTGGCTCTACTTTCCCATTCCAGTAATTTTTCTCTTATTTACGTTCTTATGTTGTACCTTCAGACTTAATATCTATATATAAGTAACTAAATAGTTTCACAAAAGCAAAAAAATATTTTTTGCGTCGCGTCTAAGATGTAACGTCGAAGCAGGTTGTGGTTTCAGTCATATCTGTATCACACAATGATTCGAAGATATTAATCAGTTAATTTAATATACAATTTTATTCTCACAGCCTACATTTTGCCGAGTAAGGGTTTCTAAACCAGGTTTCATTTGAAACTTGAATTGTATCCATCGAGCGTTGTCGCTTAGAAAACCATTACAATCGTAAGCAACCTGTTATCCAATTTTATACAAATACCGGGAAAATTATGGTGCTTTTTTCATTAAACTTCAGAAAATTTGATAGATGACTATTTTATAAATGGTCTATTTAAAACGTCGTTACTAACTACAAATTATCGCCATCATCATCATCCATCCATTAACATAACATACATCCATTAAGTATTAACACAAGCCGCAAACAATCTCTAATCGCAACGTATGTTCCAGAGGGAATGCATCTCAGTGCACATCGGGCAAGCGGGCGTCCAGATCGGGAACGCGTGCTGGGAGCTGTACTGCCTGGAGCATGGCATCCAGCCGGACGGGCAGATGCCGTCAGACAAGACGCTGGGCGGCGGCGACGACTCCTTCAACACCTTCTTCAGCGAGACGGGCGCCGGCAAGCACGTGCCGCGCGCCGTGTTCGTTGACCTCGAACCCACTGTTGTTGGTGAGTACCTACCAGTAGTACAACAACCTAGTAGTGAGTACCACAACCTGCCAATTGCCATCATATTGTATTAGTGTGTAGCGTTATTTATTTATATTGTAGTATGCCTACGCTCTGCCATCTATGGTTCTACCTTTAAAAATGAAAAAGGAGCATAGCACGCTCCTCGACCAGGTGGACTGACGACCTTAGGAAGACAGCGTGTATAAGTTCGCTGGATTCAGAAGGCTTACAACCGGTTAGAGTGGCGCAACTTAGGACAGGCCTATGTCCAGCAGTGGACTCGTAAATGCGTAATGCTATCTAAGCCAATAACCCAAACCAGGAAATAATAGGTCCACTATATCCATTTTGCAAATTAAGTATTACGGATAAAATGATTGACGAAGTTCATAAATAAATGGGTTTTGAATGGTAACTAGAATGGAGCTTATTTTGAAAAAGCTCTATGGGACAGTTACGCGGGACTCGAGTCTTCCCGTGAAGGTATGACTGCTAACAACAGGAACAGCTTATTGTGACAACGATTTTTCACCAATGTAAATCCTGACCATGCACGCGGTTGGTTTGGTATACGAGGACTGTTAAAATTAACATCAGTAATAGTTATTTAACGTAATTAATTATTTTATTTTAGTAAAAGCTGGTACAAATAAGGAATTACCTTGAAAGAACCTTTTTCTAGCAGTAAGCCGTTTTATGCGGTTACGTAACATTTCTCATTAAACGCGCGTGAAAGTGCCGAGTGCTAAAGAGAGGAGATTCTTTGAGTGAAATATTATGTTCTATTTTGGTAGCGAATTGCAGAGCATGACCCGACCACTCCAAACACTTATAAACTTTAAGACGGAGCGCCAAGCGCCAGCTTAGAATTTAAAATAGACTGGGTTTTAAATACACTTCATTCTCAATTAAACCAAAGGCGAATAAAAATTTGATTATTTTATTTACTTTTTACTTACCTACTACTTTTAAAATTGCAGTGGAAAAGGTTTTCCAAAACGTTGGAAATAATTAATGCTTTAAGATACATAAATAAATTAATTTTTCGATAATTTTATTTTTGTACGGACTGCGTAATTAAGTAAGACTGGTAGATTAAAAAATGACGTGCATAAGTGTATCAGTGATACCTATATGAATAAAGATTTATAGTCCTGCAGGTTGCAGTCGTTCGCGTATGCAGCTCGTTTGACTTAATATCGTCACGCGAATACAATACACGCATGAGACATGTACGATACGCAACGCAATAATAAGTATATGAAGCGTGATTCACTGTTTGTTTCATTGTTCTACGTATAATTAAATATACATTTAATGTCGTGGCTTTTGGCTTTTTTGTTTTAAATTATAACAATATTAAAAATAATCAACCTACTACTAAACGGTATTTTGAAACCAGTCTGGTTAGTCTGAAAGTTCGGTTACTCAAAAATTTGATCTATAATTTTTCTAATTTTGAACTAAACTTGTAATATTTAAGAACTATTCATTTAACTTTTATGAATACTTTTATGAACATATACTGTTGTCTAAATTATTTTCCATGATGTACCTACCTACTGAAGGTGTCTGTATGCCCTATATGGCCTGACCAGAATTCCCGACCTCTGCACATCAACATCTTTCTAATTCGATGAACTCTTAAAATCCAAATAAAAAACAGATGGACTATAATTATATTGTTACCTCAGGGTATTTCAACAACGTTTCGAGAAGAGTAAACCCATCAGTAAGGTTTACGATAAGCGTGTGTTTATACGAAAAACACCACTCGCGGTATTTTGGTGTTTTATTCGGTCGGGGTATTGAACCTGGAGATGCGCGGTGCGCTCTGTCATTACCGCCAACAACTGGTCATTATGTCTAGCGCGTGGCTAATGGTCCCGAATTATATCTATTACTTGATGGCATGCATATATGCTGTACAGTACACCACACCAGTCTAACACAGCTTTATCAGATCGTCTGCGTGCTATAAAAAAGTCAGTGAACTATGAGGTTGGAAATTGAAGCATATTTATTTTGAAACCTAACATTTATGAAGCACATATTCCACTAAAGTTACCATGTTTTACAACTTTACCCAGGAAAAATTCAAATTAAAGGGCTGTCAAGAACTTTATGTTGTCGTAGTTAATTTAATAAAATAAATGACTACCTAGCTACAATCTACTATTTAAGTGTTTGATGAAATAATGAAATACTTACTTATTTATTATAGCCTGCCTGTTGCTACTTCCATTATGAGTTGAATTAATGTTAAAAATCTATTAAGGTACTTCTGTGCATTGATTCAAAACAGAGACTGATATCGAACCTACGAGTATATCGTGTGGGAATTATCTACACACATGGGTTACCTTCACCGCTGGCTGACGATGTAAAGTGATTGTATGTAGGCTATCCAGGGAGCGATTTGCATGTGAACATAGCTTAGGAAACCCGAGCCGTTCTGGTCGACCAGCGACCAGCGACCAGCGACCATCGGCTGCCAGCGACAGTCACACGCCACCGGATGTGTTCGCGTATGCGTATTACTGCGCATCTTTCTTACAAGTCACGGCACTTGGGCACTGTCCTTTATTGAGAACATAATCTGGGTTTGGTCACAGATGATCCAATTATACAATAAAGCTGTAATTTTCCATCCAGTTTCTTTGTTCTCGTGTCGTAAGAATTAATTGGCCAGTGAATTTTTCATGAATGCTGCAAATGGATTCAATTTAATTATGTCATGTGTAATGCAAAGTGCAGTGCTTCTGTCTGTTTAAAGTCCACTCGACTTTCATTAATAAACTCAACTCACTTTCAAACCGCAGTCACAGCTGTATACAATTTAAGCTCATTAGTGCACTTAGCGAATCCTTGGTCTCTTATTTTATACTGTTTGCCTCTCCATTCTCAGAATTTAAACTTCATTGAATTTTTTGATGACTTGCACATGTGCTGACATTAAGTTCAATTTATAAATTGGAGGATGATTTATACTTCACCTGATGGAGCAAATTATATTTCTAAATCTTCCACAAAGAATAACATGGGCGCCCAAGAGGAGTCAATCAGATTTTTTAGTTCCAGAAGGAAGGGAGGTCAAACTTTTCAGAGAGAAGTTCTTCGTGAGAAGGTTTTTTATTTTACATCCCAGACACAAAAACCAGCACATAAAAATGTACAAAACCGCTTAAAATCATAATACACTAGCGCATACAAGGCGTGTGTTACTACTACAAAAATGTTTGTATGGGAAAAGTCGAAAAACAACATCATGGACCGAATATGCCAACTATTTTCGCATTACATATTGCCTTTCAAATAAAACCGGTTCGGGGCACATCGGTTGGATGGTTTCAAAGTCTAAAACGGCCATAGGTAGAATTTTTTTTAGTATTTTAAAAATCGTATTCTAAAACTCGTACCTCTCCCGCAGATGAGGTCCGCACCGGCACATACCGACAGCTGTTCCACCCCGAGCAGCTGATCACGGGTAAGGAGGACGCGGCCAACAACTACGCGCGCGGACACTACACCATCGGCAAGGAGATCGTCGATGTCGTGCTCGACAGGCTCAGGAAGCTCGCCGACCAGTGCACCGGCCTTCAGGTATGGCTCAGCTTGTAGGGAATGACCCCTTTGCCTGCATCAACTGGGAGCACTTGTTCTGCAAGATGTGACCGCCAGTTTCTATGAATTGAGTCATCTTAATTCTGGAAAGAAGCGAGCCTGATTGCCTTAAAATCTTAAAATATGACTATTATAAGTGTTATCCTATTGGGGTGAGCATTAATGGCAGATCTAATGAAGTCCCAAAAGTGCTCCAAATCGTTTTAATAGGTACTTTAAGTGGGTTGTTGTTCTAGGGCTTCCTGGTGTTCCACTCGTTCGGCGGCGGCACCGGCTCCGGGTTCACCTCGCTGCTCATGGAGCGGCTCTCCGTCGACTACGGGAAGAAGTCCAAACTAGAGTTCTCGATTTACCCAGCACCTCAGGTAATTACTACAGTTACCGATTCGGAGCATGATTTGTAATTGCAACATCTAGTTTAAGTTACGGCAGTCTCTAAGATCCGAATCCTAGGGACCCCCTGTAAAAAGAAAATGGGGTAAAATTATTTTAAGCACCATTATTCTAAAATGGATGATCGTGATCAATTTATATTCATTCAAATAATGTAATCCGTATATGTGTAGGTGTCAACAGCCGTGGTGGAGCCGTACAACTCGATCCTGACCACCCACACGACGCTGGAGCACTCGGACTGCGCCTTCATGGTGGACAACGAGGCCATCTACGACATCTGCCGGCGCAACCTGGACATCGAGCGCCCCACATACACCAACCTCAACAGGCTCATTGGTCAGGTAGGTACTAAATTGAAGGTCAAATGAAGGTCACCGACAGAATTTAGTGAAGTCGGGGAATTGTTTAAAATTGTTCGATGGATGCTGTTGTCTATCAGGAAACTAAAAAAAATCCGAAACTAACACATTTCATCAATTTGTGCTGGAACAGCGTCGCTACCGTTCACTACCGCGAATGCTAAGCATCTCTTCTTTGCCCTATTGCCCTTCTTCAGTTAAATATAAATAGTTTCAACCTACAATATCATAACACGTTAAATAAAATAAAGGTCATACCAACAAATGTCATCTTATTAGCAAAACCTGCAAAATGCCCAGAAAATGTTATTACTGACCCTAACCAACGTCCCCTAGATCGTGTCATCAATAACCGCGTCGCTGCGGTTCGACGGCGCGCTGAACGTGGACCTGACGGAGTTCCAGACCAACCTGGTGCCGTACCCGCGCATCCACTTCCCGCTGGCCACGTACGCGCCCGTCATCTCCGCGGAGAAGGCCTACCACGAGCAGCTCACCGTGGCTGAGATCACCAACGCTTGCTTCGAGCCCGCTAACCAGGTCGGCTTGATGATGTCATCGAGGACTTTTTACATTATGATTATATTAGCTGTACCTACGAAAAGTGTAGTTAGAATTATAGTGTGGCATTTTGCATCGAATCACCCAGTAGCTCGAAGGACCAAAATTTAAGACAAGCAGACTTTTACATTTAATTATCCATAAGATTAGTGAATCTAACGAACATTTCTAAACCAAATAAGTTTTCGCAATCTTTGAAAATTGCAAATTCAATTTACCGATAAAGGAACAAATTGGATTTTCCTATGCGGGGAAGGATTAATATTTGCATAGCCCTAGGATACAGGCATGTTGGAGTTTTGCCAAGCCGCCGCCGGTCGGAGCCGAATCAATCAATATGCCCATGTAAATCCACTTAGCTACAAACCAGATTCTACTTTCGAAGTGAGTTATGGAATTGCAATGTGAAGTTCAGAATAACCACTTAATATGTGGCAGTCGAGTAGGTTTTAGCAAAGTTTCTTTCACATGTGTCATCTTTGGATATAGCTATAGAAGTACATTATCTATTTCGTTCATCGGGGTTATTCTGAGTTTATAATGTACCAACTTACGGACCTATTTTCAATTTACGGACAAACTATTAAATTGTAATTGTAGTTGAATTTTAGACTGAAACAAGGTCATCTACGAGTATACGGAATAAATAACTCTTACTTATTCACGTAAATTACGTTGCAGATGGTGAAATGCGACCCGCGCCACGGGAAATACATGGCGTGCTGCATGCTGTACAGGTAACATACCTGTGGCGTTTAGATATTATATATATCGCTAAACTAAGGATTCTATTTAAATAATAACACTCAGTTTACAAGTTAACATGCAGAGACGATCCCCGTGTTACCAGTGACATACGTCTCGCTTGACAGCCAGTGTCACAGAGAGACATCACTGGCAATACGTCACACCTCTCCCTTTTTATTTAATTTACTTTTGTTTTACATCAATTACTTAATTCGTTAGAATTTATTTATTCCGTTCAGCTGAATAAAACTACTTTCTCATTCCAACAGCGAAGTTTGCAAATTAATGAACTCTTACATTATTTTGGATACTTTTTATACTTTACTTCTTTTCGTCTATAAGTTTACATTATGACGTTGTTATTTTTCTTTGTTCCCTCATCTCATCTCCTTTTCTTTTTTTTTTGCAATATGTTTCGGCATTGACACTTCATGTGAGCATAGGTGACTCGAGGTAACATTATTTTATTATATTCCGCATTGGAGTAGACCTGAAACAGTTGAAATCACAAACGAGAAAATATTTCCTAATTCGGTGCTAATCTGACGCATAACATGTTTTGTCTACTGACAATTAGTATTAGCATCCGTAGTTAGGGTTCAGTTTTTTTTTATAATTATATATTTTTTTTTTTATATATTCCAAGTCATTTTTAAAACCTTAAGAAAATGTGGACCTGAAAATGTAAAATCATTATTAAGGTATACTGTTGTTAATACTATTACACAGAAGTAATAATAGTATTTTATAATAAGTACAGAAGGTGAACTCCACAAAATCATTCCAAATAGCGACTCTAGCTCCATCGCAATAAAGTGTAATTCAGGTCGCACAACGCTAATCAAAACGCGTAATGAGTTGCCTTGTCAGGGTTGTCTTTTTTTAAAGAATAAAATTAATCTGAAAGTTTAGACATTATTACATTATTACATATTTAATATGTGTCATAGATTACGAACGTATGACAGCCATTATGAATTTTCTGCATTAGCCAGACATGTCGAACGCGGCATGTACTTGTAACGACATAGCCAAAAGGCGGAGTGCGCTAGGCCTGCTATTACCAACGTCTAAAGCAACGTTGATATACCATTACCACTTTATTCACCATCTGATCTTCGACACATGCATGTCAGTGATGCTCATCTGATAATTGTTGATAAGTAAACATTGACAAGGCAAGGCATTACTTCATGAATCTTTTGTTTCCTTGACGGTAGTGAAGCGATTCATCTTAACTCTCACGTTTATTGTTTATAGAGTTAACAGATTACATAACCAATATCATTCAGGCTGATTTTACTGTGGAAAAGGAAATAAGTTACACATGGAACAACTGTGACAGAAAAAAGTAAAATATCATAATCCTTTAATAATTTAGTCGTCGCATTCTTCGTGAATTAGGATCATCATTGTAGGTAGCCATTTCATCGATTAGAACTCCTCCAATAAAAATCGATTATTTTATTTAACGGTATTGAGATATTTAGTACTTCTCATGTACATATTTTGTTTCGTTCCTGGACATCATTTTCATGCTTCCAAATGTGTACATAAATGTAATTAATTCGTTATTATCTGAAACTGAACATACTAAAACAAAAATAATTATTTTCAGGGCCAGTGCCCTTTGCGATTTAAATGAAATTATAGACTTTCCTTCTTCCAAAATTAGAGCTGTGTACATTAATATAATTAATTCGTTATTATCTGAACTGAACATACTGAAACAAAAATAATTATTTTCAGGGCCAGTGCCCTTTGCGATTTATATGAAATTATAGACCTCGTTTCCCACCTCTTTCATCGTAAATCATCGGCGTCGCCGCGCCAGTGCCTCACTTTTTCAAGCGTAGGCTAAAGTTAGTGTTTGCAGTATCTTTATCTGTAAACAAATAGTGTTATAGTCTGTAGTGGGTTCCGGAGGCCTCACTTTTGACCGCTGTCAATAAATTAATGGTTCCAGTTCAAAATATCGATTTCTCTATCACTTCTTCCAGATTCTCTGTTCTTGTTGTCTTGATGTACTATAATTTTTATTACCATTAAAGGTGTCAGTTTACTACTATTTAGCTCTTTATTAATAGGCCTTGTTGTTAGTACCGATCAACCGAGTCAATCTAATAGTTACATCTACAATAATAGACATCCTCATTATTACCTGACTGACCATGTTGTCTACTACTTGTCTTTATGGCAGACATTCTTGTTAGTGCCGACCAACCAATGTTGTCTATTACTTGTCTTTGATGGCAGACATTCTTGTTAGTACCGACAACCAATGTTGTCTACTACTTGTCTTTGATGGCAGAAATTCTTGTTAGTACCGACCAACCGAGTCAATCTAATAGTTACATCTACAATAATAGACATCCTCATTATTACCTGACTGACAGGGTTGTCTACTACTTGTCTTTATGGCAGACATTCTTGTTAGTACCGACAACCAATGTTGTCTACTACTTGTCTTTGATGGCAGAAATTCTTGTTAGTACCGACCAACCGAGTCAATCTAATAGTTACATCTACAATAATAGACATCCTCATTATTACCTGACTGACAGGGTTGTCTACTACTTGTCTGTGATGGCAGACATTATTGTTAGTACCGATCAACCAATGTTGTCTACTACTGGCCTCAACTACAACAGAGGCGTTTTGTTAGCACCGTCCATTTTTAGTGGACTACTACTGGCCTCAACTACAACAGAGGCGTTTTGTTAGCACCGCCCATTTTTAGTGGACTACTACTCATGACTCCATTTTTTGTATTAACAAATTTAGATTTGCTAGGAGTATCAATGACATTATATATTCATAGATTAATTTGCTTTACCAAATATATATTTTTAGTTCAATACATCCCAAGGGAATTATTCCAGGATAATGTAATACCCCAAGACAGCGTCTGTCTGTGAGCCAAGTCTCCTCTCCATCCGCATAACCTCCAGCGCGATGGTAATACAAACATTCAAACAGTCTTTTGTCACTGCTCAGTCAGTGTCAGTCTTTTGTCATTGAAGTGTTTATCATTTGGTAATACTTCCTGTACTCTATAATTTAATTCCAATATCAGCTGACAAAGAAACAGGCAAATCATATCTTGGTCTGACATGGTTGCTGTGATATTTGCTTCCACCGGTAATCTAAGTCGGTACCGCTTGCTTCACAGGGAAGCTCACTACCAACACGGTAACAGGAATATCTCACACATTATTGATTTTTTTTTTTTTTTTAGTCCCAAACATATTTGAAACTGGTATCGTATCACCCAACAGACGTTGCTCTGTTTAAATTCCAATTATGTATTTCACTTTCCCTTTAGTAGGTATATTATGTTCACTACATTTAATAACTCTTAGGATTCTCAGTTGGGTAGTGTACTCCATGCCTTACTTTTAAGTTTTAGCTATTTCAGGATCCCAACATCTTTAACAGTTTAGCTGGACCCTTAGTGTTCCACATCGGGTACTCAAGATCTCAAATTTTATATATCGAGAGTGTGCATCATACACTCATCACTTAATATGTATTTATCATAATACACATTAGACGGAATACCTGACCTCGCAATACCTTGTATTCACGAATAAATGGTTTCTCTTAATAAACAGTTATTGTGGCACCTGATATATTTGTGGTATTAAACCAGTAAAGGTTTATTGAAATATTGAAACTGTTTATAGTTTATACCACGTTTTCATACGTTACCGCGCAATACCTTGTATTCACGAATAAATGGTTTCTCTCAATAAACAGTTTTTGTAGCACCTGATACCGTATTTGTGGTATTATACAAATAAATAGTTTTTTGAAACTATTTATAGTTTTTTACCGCCCATGTCTAATACACATTACACTGATAGCTTCCTCTATTTGAGCGCTCCAACACTTCTACAGTTTAGCAATTACATTCAGTAGTGTGTGTGTGAACACTAGATACTCCACATTAGCAAGTCCAGAACTTTACTAGTCCAGACCTATTTTTGTGTAACAACCATCTTTGAACCATCCCAAATATTTAAATATAAAAATATTCAAATAGGTTCAATCAACCATTTCCATTTTTTTTTCAATTAAGGTATAAATCATAAAAAGTTTATTTGTCACAATTTTCCAATAATACTGCAATCATAGATTTATTTATGAAAAATACAACATACAGTCGCTAGCGTGATCCACAAAGTTGGTCAACGCCATCTATTAACATTATCGTAGTTTCAACCTGATATCTAAGGTTATAATAACAAAATAATGATGTCACATAACCATAATTATGGAGTGAGGGAAATATTATTCACCCTCTTAATTTTGTTAACTTATACATGAACTGTTACTCGGTTACCAATGTTAAGATTGCCAAGCCTGATGTTCATGGATCTCATTATTCCCAATCATGTCATGTTTTCAGTAATGTTTCAATTTATTTCTGCTATTTTTGTTATCTTGACTATACAGAGACAACAACAATAAATAATTAAACATATGTATTTTCAGTCATAAATCAGCTCTTGTATTGTGGTGACTGCTTTTCCAATAGATGTTGTTATGTACCTACATATTATATTGTTACTATTTATTCATGAATTATGAATTTTGTTTCTTGTTGATCAGTACAAGTAGATATGTTGCTTGCTAACATATCACCATAATTTTAATGTTCTATTTTATATACATAGTTAAATTTTTCATATTATGTCACTAACAGTCTGTGATCCAAAAATTAATCATATTCTAGCAGTACAATTCTAACACTGCAAAATATTCCTTTTTAACAAGGTTCAGAAGTCACCATGACATACAACATTCATTTGAATGGAGAATAATAAATAAGGAGACTATTTATAAAACTGTAAAATTTTATTTTAAATTGTGCTATTAATAATAATACCAACACATGTCCAGTTATATTTATGAAGTCAGTATTATTATTTGTTTAACCTTGCAGGTAAACTTTGTTTAAATATGTGTTAGTTGAACACCAATAGATTTGCTGACAAATACATAATAACAATAAATACCACCGTCTCACTTTATTTATCTTTGCAGATTATTATCAATGTGTAATAAGTATGTAGTTTCCCTGGAAACCTATGTCATACCTGATGATTTATATATGATAGGAGAGTGACAGGTAATATTTCCATATTTCCTACAATACGAGGACTGATTATGTTAAATCACTCGTACTGAAGTTATTCAATTACATAGATTATACTTTTGTTGAATCTTTGTTTCTTTTCTCAGAGACGTGTTCCCTTATTTATGAAGTTTTTGTTTTTCAGTAGCAATATCTCACAATTTTTTCGGTAAATCAATAAAAATAATTAATATGATTCCAGTGTGACCTTACCTCACAATTGAAGATGTCATTTGATAAATTTACCAGGTAAACAGGTACTGGTTGTACCTGTATGGTTGTACTGGTTGTAGCATGAGTAATATTCATTTATCTTTTCGATTGACAATTTCACATTTCAAAGGTATTTTTACTTACCACGATTCAGGCGTAGAATATACATGTTCCATAGGTAAGGAGTTGTGCTATCGTTTGTTTTTAAGCAATTCTTCGATATTGGATCACTACTCACTTGTTCACAATAGTACTTATTCTGAGAATAATTATTATCCATTTATGGAATTTTTAGGTTAATATTGGCACCACGCGTAGATGCGGTTTCCCCGCGAAAGATCTGAAAGCCACCGTTTTTCCTTCTATTTTTTTTTTATCCTCGTCGCCATGTGTGGCGTTTAGATATTATATATATCGCTAAACTAAGGATTCTATTTAAATAATAACACTCAGTTTACAAGTTAACATGCAGAGACGATCCCCGTGTTACCAGTGACATACGTCTCGCTTGACAGCCAGTGTCACAGAGAGACATCACTGGCAATACGTCACAATACCTATTACCTAAGGGTCGTAAAGAGCACCCCGCGTCGTATGAACCATATAATGGCTTGAATAATCCAGTGGGAAAACGTTAACTCGGGATAGGTCTGGATAGTCCTGATTAGGGTCAATTGAGATTTTGGATAAGTCTGACTAAAGTCAATTGAGAAAGCAGTTAGCAGCAATTTTCAAAAACTTCACTGAATAGTTGTTGTTCCTCACAAAATAATGAGGGATAAGTTTTGGGATCTCTATCTCTACTTATAGTGCTTTATGTACAAAATGTGTTGAAATAGATAATTATGTTGATATTATAATTTGTTCAGGGGTGACGTGGTGCCAAAAGACGTGAACGCCGCCATCGCCACCATCAAGACTAAGCGCACCATCCAGTTTGTGGACTGGTGCCCCACGGGGTTCAAGGTGCGTGGCTACAAAGAACTTCGCTGATTTACATTAGTGAACTACTTAGCAAGGTCAATAAAATAATGTCTGAAATTGAGCCTCATCTCCAATCGATCCCTTGAGCATATCCATATAACCTTATTTTCTCAATGTGGGGATAGCACTGCACAGCTCGGATCAAATTGCAGAAGGTAGAGGGATTTGACAAGCGAAAACATAGACCAACTTTGGCAATTTTTGTACTCTTCTCCAACATACGAATTCTCGAATGGAGACCACGAACCGGCAGATGCAGCGGGGGCCGTCCACCAGTCCGATGGACCGACGACCTTAAGACCGTGGGGACTGGAGTGTGCCGTGCGACACGCCTTGAGAGAAGTCTTTGTCCAGCAGTGGATAGATAAGAGGCTACATAATTATCCAATGCGGAAGCTCCTGGGCTATCGGCATTTTAGGGAGGATAACGATTAGTTACCTGTGTGTGTGTGCACAGGTGGGCATCAACTACCAGCCGCCGACGGTGGTGCCGGGCGGCGACTTGGCCAAGGTGCAGCGCGCCGTGTGCATGCTGTCCAACACCACCGCCATCGCCGAGGCCTGGGCCAGGTAACACGCTGCTTGCTTCGTGCTTACCTAACACTTCAAAGCAGTGTTGCCAAGTTAGCCACTTTTTGGCTAGATCTGGCTACATATTTAGCCACAATTTTAGCAACTCATGACTTGACAAGCTAATAACAAGTAATTATTAGCTAATAACAAGTAATTATTAGCTTGTTGCCACTGCTTCAAAGCAGCTCATAGCCTGTATTGAAATTTTTTGAGCATTTCCATGCATCGGAGGGCACGTAAAAGCTATCGGTTATTATAACACTAACCCGGCCCTCCACCAATCCACACTGGAGCAGCTTAGTTGAGTATGCTCTAAGCCTCCTCAAGAGGAGAGACTCACTGCTACTCACTAGTGAGCCATTCATCGGCTGAATCCATATATCTACGCTATTTGCTTCTCTCAAGCAGCATCCACTAGTATCTCCAGCCAAAAACAGGTTGCAACTTCCATATCACGACATTATGACTTGTACTTGTATCTCAAAACGAGCCTTCTGTTCCAGACTGGACCACAAGTTCGACCTGATGTACGCGAAGCGCGCGTTCGTGCACTGGTACGTGGGCGAGGGCATGGAGGAGGGCGAGTTCTCGGAGGCGCGCGAGGACCTGGCGGCACTGGAGAAGGACTACGAGGAGGTCGGCGTCGACTCCACCGAGGGCGAGCTCGACGAGGAGAACGAGTATTGAGTCCAGTGAACTGATCAGCACTTTAAAGACAATCTTATGAGATCGTTTGTTGGATGAGTTTAAGGAATGTAACAAAAAAAGTTATGTTAATATTTCTTGTCTGTGCTGCAAAGGTCCTTTTTTAATCTTTAATCTTCACGGATGAAGTGTTATAAAATGTGGCGACAAAATTGAAATACAAAGATGTATAAAATGTTTCGTTTATTTATACTAGATATAAAATGATGTTTGTTAAAAGATTTGGGTGCTAATATTACATCAGCCTAAGTTTGTACCACAGAACCTCTGCCGCAACTACGTATCGTTTTGATGATTGTCTTTGAAGTAACTCTGATCTAGATAGTATCTAAATCCCAATCACAAGGTAATGGATAAGAATGTAATGGTTTTGAATGTGAAGTCTTTTGGGGTTGACCAGTGTGGCGGCCCGGCGCCGGCGGGATGATACGTTTGTTTAACCAATTAATTCCAATTCATAATTAATGCTACTATAACTTTTAATGTCTGTAAGTTAACGAGTATCTAGGACCTAGGTTAAGGAATTGTGAGCTTGACTGATTGTAAGATTGCTTGGTAAAGTAGTACAAACTTCGTAGAACCAACGTCGTTGGCCGACACGTCAAGTTAGTTGTACCTATGTTTGATATGATTTTTATTTTTATTTGCAATTGACGCATTTATTAATTATATAAAAAGTGATATTTTAACGTGACATGAATGTCGGCCGTAGCTGTCGTATTTCCATATATTTTCTTCGATTTAAGCTAATTTATTGAGAGGTTTTATTATAATAATACATAATTGTGCTTCGTATCATTAATTCTGTATGGTCGTGGAATATGGTTTTAATGCACAATAAAATTTTACACTTTAAATTTGTGTTTTATTCTCAGCGCAAAGAAATAATAGTAAGTTTTATATAATAAAATAATATAATAACATATCCACTTTTTTTTACAAATTTTATATGACATAATTTTTTTTTTATTTATTGTAAAAATTCTACGAGCAGTTGATAAACCATTTTGTTAAATTAGGAAGTAAATTAATTTCAAAATGGTCTCTTACAAAATATTGAAAACATAAACCTGATATCTATTCGCGAATATATAAAAGGAATAAAAAGATATTTAACATGATATAAACATCGTACACGATGGTACATAATGGATAAATTAGCCGAAAGAAAACAACCGGCTAAGTTATCCCCGAACTATTTGGTAGATCAGTACTGTTAATCTTTATAAAATTAACATAATGACTGTATGTACAGCGGACTGGAATGCAACAAACCCGCAAATTATTTTATTGTTGACAGCAGGCTAGCTTGCTGTCATATCAACAAATATCGTGTCAAAAGTGACTTAAAACGGAGTAAATCCTGACATGGCAAGCATGCTGACCTGCTAGCAATATTAATCTTAAATATACTAATAATAAAAAAATATAATTCTTAACAATAAAATAACCGACTTCAAAATTAGGGCTAACTCAAAAAGTACTCGTCAGATCTCACTCAAATTTAAGTGGGACCACATGACAAGCACCAGCTTTCGATTAAAAAAAGAATCATCAAAATCGGTTCACCCAGTCGAAAGTTCTGAGGTAACAAACATAAAAAAATACAATCGAATTGAATATCTCCTCCGTTTTTGAAGTCGGTTAAAAAGATATGTTATTTTTTTACTTTATAAAGTCATAATTCGGTTGTCTTTTTGTTCTAATATTAAATAATAAAGTAGACGTCTACAGAGCATACACTAGGTACATAGGAACTGATATTGATAGTACTATGGAAAATGCAATTATTTTACATAGTATGTATAATGTTAACCAAAATATTTCAGCTTCCTCAACCTCTCGGTAGAACATAAGGTACATCATATGATACTATGCCTTAGCAGTTAGCACCCACAGACAGGATTCCTTAAATTATAATATTTTATATTTGTGAACCTATTGAAGTAAAACAAACACTTTATATTATTCAATACATCACTGAAAATTGTATCCAAAATTCCAAATTGGTTAATACGAACTTATATCACAATATACAACATATGATAAATATGTTGAGATCGTACATATGCAGAGTATAGCAGCTACCTCATACTTAAGTCTTATTATAACCAGTCTACGTAAATTAAATTCTTAATAATCTAAAATTTTAACAAAAAAAACGACTTCAAATGAAGTACATCCTTTCCAATAACAATAAAAAAAGAATCATCGAAATCGATTGGCGTGATATTGAGTTATTCGTCCATTTGTCGCGCACATACTTAATGAAAATTTAAGACTTATATGCTTTTCTCATGGATGCCATTGTCAGATCTCGCTCTTTTTAAGTGGGACCACATGACAAGCACCAGCTTTCGATTAAAAAAAGAATCATCAAAATCGGTTCACCCAGTCGAAAGTTCTGAGGTAACAAACATAAAAAAATACAGTTGAATTGAGAACCTCCTCCTTTTTTGAAGTCGGTTAGAAGTTTTTATCATGAAACACTACTCTTAATGCATTTTATGTTACGTTTTCAATAAATCTTTTATAGATAAATCATACAAAATATAATAAAAAAATAGTAAAGAATGTTAATTGCTCTTGTAGACGCTTCCAACGGCTTAACGATCGGCTGTGAAGGGCGGTCGCCCAGACGCACAACTGATCCTATAAGGGTTCCGTGTTTAGTTTTTTTGTCCGGAACCCTAAAAATGATGTTTCTTGGGCCTATAGTGCCAAAACTTAAGTAGCATTTCTTTGTTTCGCAAGCCACGTCGGCAGTGGCTAAGTCACAGCTTTAGGCCTGGGAACTTCGAAGCTTCAGTTTTTAACAGTAACCATGACCTTGTTCCAAGGCTAAAAATTTTATAATATTTTTGTTTGCGTATTTTCGTCACATAATAAAAATAAGTAATATATTTTTCAAACATTTATAAAAACTTGCATTAAGACAACTTATTGCATCAGTTTAAAAATTCATATTTTAGGGGCTTCAACAGGTGTTATCCTGCGAATAGAATGTCATGTATTATTGCCATACCCTTCATTTTGTTGTAAAGTTACGTTTCATATCATTATAACCCATCAAAATTAAGTAAACATAAAATCTTAATACCTGTATACCCCTATTTTATTTTTGTCGGTTTTTATGATCTTCATCATCGAAATTTTAAGCTTTGGAAACCAACCGTTTAAAAAAATTTGTAACTTCATATTTTTAATACGATCCTATCTTTGTCGAAGTCGTATGGTAGCTCCAAGTTACGAGCACGTATTTTAGCAGGGTCCTAACGTCTCACGCGTTTGACTTATATGCATAGTTTCAGACAAAACCATCAATTTAGAAACCATTAGATCACTGAACAGTCTTTTAACCAGTATTATTGTCCGTACATTATTCACTGGTAGTAGTTGCACCATACTATATCAAGTCCAAAACTAATTAGTAATTAATGACGTCATCACATTCACCATAATTACACATGGAGTCATCACACTGATTGACACTGTCGGTCCGGTTGCACCCTTGGCACTGGTTGCACCGGTGGCACTGGTCGAGCTCGCGGCACTAGTGCGGCTTGTATTTGATCTCGTCGGTGGGCGCGGCGACGTACCGCGGGAACCAGCCGCGCGGCCCGCGCTCCTCCCCGCTGCCCACTAGCTTCTCGCCAAACAACCAGTGTCTGCAAATTACGGTATTTTATTGTTTACTGCCATTCATTGCAGAAATTGTTATGTAAGGAACAGATAAATCTTCTATCAAATGATGGCAGATAATATTATTATGGAAAAAGTATCCATACACCACCATTACACCACAGGGAGTGGAATCCGCATCGGGCTCTCATATTATGATTTCATACAAAGGCGGCGCGTTCGGCGCGTATGGACATATTATGTGCGTTCACCATAAGAGTGCGTTTGCTGATTAAGTGCGTGTACGACGTATGTGTGCGTGCGTGAATGCGTGTACGTGTATGCGTGTGTGAAAAGTTGTGTTATAACGAGTTGAAGCGATTGTATGTAATGTAATGTAAGGCGGTAAGGGCGTACTTTCTCTGTCTGGTGACCCGCACGCGGTCGCCGGGCGCGAGCGGCAGGCGCGGCTCGTCGGTGCAGGGCGCGGCGAGCGCGGCGCGCGGCGCGCTGCACAGCGGCACCCAGCGCCCCGCGTAGCACGCCACCACCGTGTACACCCGCGAGCGGACGCGCTTCTCCGCCTTCTGGGCCAGCTGCTCACACTGGAACGGTTACATTGCTTGTCAATCAATGTGCTTGATATCTGTAGTAGCGATTTGTGAGCCCTTCCGTACTTTATAGAAAAATTTTCTGTCTCTAACTCGAGTTCTACTCAGATTCGTTTATGTTTTGTGTATGTCAACCTCTACATAGGGAATCCTAGTTCGAGTGATTGCGCGTATGCAAGAAAGAAAGGAGCATAGGACGTCCCACGGTGAGGTGGACGGACTGTGTTAAGAAAACGGGTATCCGCTCTGAACTGGTCAAAGTAGAGCAATTTAGGAAAGGCTTACGTCCAGCAGCGTCGTAAATGCTGACGAGATGTATGTACATACAGTGAGGTCGTAGGGATGGCAGCCGGGCGCGAGCGGCCAGGTGAGCCCGTCCCCCCGGGCACAGAGCGCGTGGCGCAGGCTGTCCCGCCACGGCAGGCGGTAGGGGAACTCCAGCGCCGGCAGCCCCCGCTCCGCGCGCCGCGCCGCCGCCTTCTCCACGATCCACTCCTCGATCGTTGTCTTGTTCGCCAGGATGCCGCGCACCTGGAACACCACCATCGACTCTTCTACTTACACTCTAATCGCTCATCTTTTCTTTGGCGACAGCCTGGGTGACCTATTCGCCTACATAAATCCCTTTTCCTAGGTGACCTCTTTTTTAGATAACACCTTGTACTAGGTGAACCCTTCTTCTTGTCCTAGGTGACCCCTTGTCCTAGGAATCATGTTGTAATAGATGATCCCTTTTTCTGGTAACCCCTTGGACTAGCTGAGCCCTTCGTCTAGGTGACCCCTTGTCCTATATGTCCTGTTGTCCTAGATGACCCCTTCTACTAGATAACCCCTTGTCCAAAGTGAATGACGAAATTGCCAAGTGACGTCGCTACTATAACCCATACCTGCATATAGAGCAGCGCGCCCACGGCCAGCACGACGCCCACGGCCACGCCCACGGCCAGCAACGCCAGCAGCAGCGTGGCCAGCGTCACCACCACGCGCGGCTCGCGCCCGCTGCCGTGCCGCACGTACCACGCGCGGTTGATCGCGTGGTACAGGCAGATCGACAGCGCCTGGACAGATTACACGATAAACTAAACAAACTTCAATATACTATACAAACCTTACTACCAATGAAAATGAGCTCTCGAGGACCTTGCCTACTATAGCGTACCATACAATGATATTATATACAAGATATACCAAGATGGCGCTGAAATTATGTCAGTCGAATTTAGACAAGTGTAGCGATTTTAATTCAGACAGTTGATAGCTGCCTCTGAGTGAGGCCGTCTAGCTGTCTTTTTCACTATTATGGTTTTAGTAGTGCCATCCCTTTTACATAATTTACCAATGTAATAGTGATTGATGTAGTAAAACAAAAGATAAACGTGTGTGTGTTGTAGCTCGGTCGGAACAGATTTTTTGGTTGATTTGTAAGGGCATAATGTATTTATAGTTTAATATCATTGGTATCATACCGTGACTATGCTATACTCTATTTTTTAATTCCGCAAACCGGGCGCTAATGTCAAAAGCTAAAATAATGTTGCCAGTTGTTTATGGCTAGAGCCGCTCCAGGATTCCGGTTTTTTGAATCGTATGATATTTATTGTTTTTAGCCGTTACCGTTATTAAATATGATTTTAAATTAATATCAATGTATTCAAGAAATAATATTAATGTATTCAATTACAGTTTGTTAAGTGCATTCTAAAGAGAGACTGCAATCCATGGAGGATCACTAATTTTAGTGCACAGCAATATACCTTGTAAAGATCGAAAGGACATTGTTAGTCTTTCTATTGAGCGCACTATAGAGCTAGCCTGTGTGGAGCTGGAGCGGTTTATTATAGTCTGTATATATCGCCCCCCCTCTGGGGATTTTTGCCTATTCGAAGATACTCTAGAGGATGTCCTTAAACGGTTATTTGTGTCGAAAAAAGAATTAATAGTTTGCGGTGACTTTAATGTTGACATTTTAGTAGAATCTTCTATAGCTGCTAGGTTACTCGCATTGTTTAAGTGTTTTAATTTAAATCCTTCGTTTACTGAGCCTACCAGAATAACTGCAACTTCACGTACTTGTATCGATAATGTATTTTGCAATTGTGAGATATTAGACAAAGAAATACTTAGCAAGTTGAGATCAGACCACTGTGGGCAAAAAATAGCGGTAGGTACGTAACAGCCACGATAATAAGAAAAAAATAATAAAATATAGACCCGTGACAAAGAGAAAAATATCACTTTTTAAAGAAAAAATTCAAACAAAATTGCGTAAATCAGTGTATTCTCAAAATGGTCATCCTATTAATCTTTACAATACATTGTCTAAAAATATTAATGACGAGTTTAATCGAATATTTCAATTCAGATACATGGAAGAAAGTAAAAATAGTAAATTTAGCGACTGGGCTACAGTAGGTATTTTTAAAAGTAGAAACAAATTATACGAGCTTTATGACGAAAAACAATATAATTTTTCTCCCTCATTTCAGGAATACGTAAGAAATTACTCGAAAATTTTCAAAATCATCTGTACTCAAGCAAAGTCAATGTACATAAAGGATAAAATAGTTAATTCGGATAATAAAATAAAAACCACCTGGGATATCATTAAAAATGAGACCGGCAACTCTAAATCTTGTGACTTTAGTTATGAAATAATGATTAATGGAATCAAAATCACTTCTGATAAAGAAGTGGCAAGCGTTTTTGAAGAGTTCTTCCGCAACATTCCCGTTAAATTAACTAGTACATTATCCTCTTCTTCAACAGAAGCATTTTATCTATTAAGAGATAATGTTAAGGAATGCAATGTGGTATTTGACTTTAAGCACATTACAATCAGGGACATAATTAAAGTTTTCCAGTCTCTGAAAGTAAAAAGTACGGGTGATCTCTGGGGTATTTCAGTAAAAATAATTCGTCACATAATAGATATTATAGCTCCTTGTTTAGTTGTAGTTTTTAATAAATGCATAGATCTTGGTGTATTTCCAGATCTAATGAAATGCAGTAAAGTTATACCATTATTTAAAACAGGTGAAAAAACGGATATTAATAATTATAGGCCAATTTCTATATTACCAACACTCAGTAAGATCTTCGAAAAGATCATACTGAATCAAATGCTAACCCACTTCAACAATAATAATTTATTACATCCGGAGCAATACGGTTTTACTAAAGGTCGTAGTACAACAGATGCCGGAGCCAGGCTCTTAAAGCATATATATGAAGCATGGGAGTCGTCGCAAAATGCTATAGGTGTATTTTGTGATTTATCAAAGGCGTTTGATTGTGTTGAGCACGATACATTAATATCTAAACTTAGTCACTATGGCGTGAAAAACAAGGCCCTTAGCTTGCTCGCATCTTATTTAAGTAATATGATACTAAAGGTTAATATAAACGATGCTGTTAGGAGAATAAGGCAGTATACTGACGTCGAAACTGCTAGGATAGTTTATTTTGCTTATTTCCACAGTGTTATGTCATATGCCATCTTGCTGTGGGGCAAAGCAGCCAATATAGAACAAATTTTCATTCTCCAAAAAAGGGCTGTTAGGGCTATCTATAAACTTAAGTCTCGGGAATCTTTGCGTGAAAAGTTCAAGGTAATAGGTATACTTACAGTAGCTTCCCAGTATATCTTCAATAATGTAGTTTTTATAAGGAAGAATATAAACGCGTATAAACAAAATTTTGATATTAATAATCGCCAAACAAAAAGAATGTATCAATTAGTTACGCCTTCGTTCCGCCTAAGTAAAGTGCAACGATCTTTCATAGGGCTTGGTGTACATTTCTATAATAAAATCCCAAAAATAATACGTGACTTGCCAATAGAATCTTTCAAAAAACGTGTAAAAACACAATTGTTAGGCAAGGGATATTATAGTGTAAACGAGTATTTAAATGACAAAGACGCATGGAAATGATTAGCTCTGCAACCAGTTCCACTCAGAATAGTAAACTTTTGTATGATAATATCATTTTTGTAATATTTTTTTTAAAAGATGTGCTGAGGAGTTTCTTTAGGCTTTTCTTCTCCTCCATGACAAAGCACCTTCCGAAAAGCCAAAAAATGACGTGCATAAGTGTATCAATGATACCTATATGAATAAAATATTTTGACTTTGACTTTGACTTTGATGAAAAGTCATCAGGGTCACCTACTGTGATGGGTGTTCCGCAAGGCTCGATCTTGGGCCCTTTTCTTTTCCTGGTGTATATAAATGACTTACCACATTATGTTAAAAACCATGCGAACATTGTGCTGTTTGCAGATGATACATCATTAATATTTAAGACTGATAGGAATAAAAATAATTTTGACGATGTTAATAGTGCTCTGTCGCATGTCTCACATTGGTTCACTATAAATAATTTACTTTTAAATGCAAAGAAAACAAAATGCTTAGAATTCGTGTTGCCAAATGTAAAAAAAGTAAATAAATCTCTTAAATTAAATAATGAAACATTAAATATAGAGGAATCCACGGTTTTTTTAGGGGTGACCTTGGACAGTAAACTGCAATGGGGCCCACACATAGCATCTCTCACAACTAAACTTGCTAGGGCTGCTTATGCTGTTAGAAAAATAAGGCAGCTCACTGACGTCGACACTGCTCGGCTTGTTTATTTTGCATATTTCCATAGTGTTATGTCTTATGGCATTTTACTGTGGGGCAAAGCAGCCGGTATAGAACAAATTTTTGTATTACAGAAAAGAGCCATTAGAGCTATTTATAAACTAAAATCAAGGGAGTCCTTGCGTGTCAAATTTAAACAAATAGGTATACTTACAGTAGCTTCCCAATATATTTATAATAATTTAGTGTTTATACGGAATAACATAACTGCATATAAACAAAATTGAGATTTTTCAAATCGTCAAACAAGAAGGATGCATCAATTGGCTACCTCTTCGTACCGTCTTTCTAAAGTGCAACGTTCTTTTATGGGACTAGGTATAAAATTTTATAATAAAGTCCCAAAACAAATACATGACTTACCGGTGCAATCTTTTAAGAAACGTGTAAAGGCTCAGCTCTTAGGCAAGGGCTACTATAGCATAAATGAATATTTAAATGACAAGGATGCTTGGAAATGACTAGCTAGGCAACCAGTTCTGCACAGGTTAAAGAATACCTATTTTTGTAATAGATATAAGTTTTATTTTTAAAAGATGTGCTGAGGAGTTTCTTTACGGCTTTTCTTCTCCTCCATGACAAAGCACCTTTCCGAAAAGCTGGTAGATTAAAAAAATGACGTGCATAAGAGTATCAGTGATACCTACATGAATAAAGATTATTTCATTTCATTTCATTCAATAAAAATGGGTTACAAGTTGATTGCCATAAGGAAATTAACTCACAACTATATGAGAACTGGCTTAAAGTCTTAAAGTAGCGAAAAATAATAAATCTTTTAAAATGACTGAAGTCGAAAAATTATTTAAAGAAGGACTTCAGCTAGTGACACCGCAGCGATGGAGAGATTGCATATCACACGTAATAAAAATAGAAAATGAAATGTGCAATTTAGGCCATGTCAGCGACAACATGGTCGAACATTTTATAATAGAAGTTGGTAGCGATTCAGATGCCTCTGCCTCTTATAGTTCTGAGTTAGATTCTGAGTCTGAATAAATTTTATTCTATAAAATTATCTGCCTTTTATTTTTAATTACCCTTTATATTTATTTCAAACACAAATATCGGAAAACATTCATAGAACGTAAACACCTTTCCGATTGCGGTACATCACTATTTAAGAAGTAATAAAATCGTGCAACACAGGAAACGTCATTTCGGTTTGCGGAATTAAAAAATAGAGTATAGGAACGTGTCAGACCAAGAAAATATTTTTTCTATTGAAAAGTATCACACTACTCCCACTAGACTACTGACCATTCCACTACCCTTTCGACATGTATCATGCACGGAGCGTCAAAAATTGTCGATGAATGTACAGACACGGCCATAGAACGTAGTCGAACCGTTTCAGTGGGCATAATAAAACGTATCTTGTTGCTTTCCTTGCCTGTTACGTTCATAGTACGGTCACGGTATGGTATGCTAAACGTAGACTTAATCATAAGGGCTCATTTTCATTGCTTGTTCGGGCTTGCATGTGGGATGCGGGAGAATTTTTTCTAACGCATGCCACAGGGTTTGTGTACGGCAACCGTTTTTATGAGCCGCGAGCCTCCGCATGCGAGGTACAGGAGTATAGGTATGTCAAATGTCAGCTGTTAATCCTGTATTCTTATAACAACAGTTTTTCAGAAAGACATCTTGAATATGCCGACTTTTTAACCGACTTCAAAAAAGGGGAGGTTCTCAATTTGACTGTATTTTTTTTGTTTGTTACCTTACAACTTTCGACTGGGTGAACCGATTTCGATGATTATTTTTTTAACCGAAAGCTGGTGCTTGTCATGTGGTCCCACTTACATTTTATCGAGATCTGACAATGGAATCCATGAGAAAACCATATAAGTCTTTTTACATTAAGTATGTGCGCGACAAATGGACGAATAACTCAATATCACGCCAACCGATTTCGATGATTCTTTTTTTATTGTTATTGGAAAGGATGTACTTCATTTGAAGTCGCTTTATTTTTGTTAAAATTTGAGATTATTTAGATATGTATTTCCACTGTAAAGGAGAACCCCAGTTTCCATAGAAACTCAGGCCTAAGTAGACAAGACTGGAAATTGGCTGTTAATTAGATTATTGCAAAAAGTTCAATTTCTCCAATATTCACGGCTGCCAGCAATGGCCAACTAAGGAAATCCTAGAATGAATCACCTTAATTATAGGTTATGATTATGTCATACTCGTGTCACAGTGCTATTTAATATGTGTGATGTCCTTTATTATTTAGACCAATTTGATTTAAATAAAACCAATTTTCAGTAAGTTAGTACACAGGTCGACCGACCAGCTCGCTCGGCCGACTGACAGAAGAATGACTAGTGTGGCGCCACCGTCGACTTGTGCACAACATTTATTAATACGTCACATCTCTTCCTTTTCATAAAATTAAATAATAGAATCGTTTGAAATAAAATTAAACATAAAATAAAATTATCAAAACAAAACATAAATCAACCTAAACATCTTTGTTAGATTCTTCATCATTGACTACTTCCCAATGACCTTCTACTTTCTTAAGATGTACTATATTCCTTCTAAGCTCTCGGCCTGTTTCATCATTCCTTACATTAATATCACTTCCTTCTGTACTTATTACGGTATGAGGCGTTGGATTAAATTCTGAAACTAATTTGTTTTCTTTTACTAAGTTCTTTACGTATACTTTCTCACCTATTTCTAATTCTCGATTCATAGCTTTTCTTTTCCTGTCTTCGTGTAATTTGTTTCTCTCTTTCTTTTCTTTGTCTCTGTCTCTTATCTCTAAATCAGTATAATCATTTTCTATGTCTGTTAAAAAAGGTAATTTATCTCTAAACTGTCTTCCGTAGAACAACTCGGATGGGGATTTTCCTGTGGAGGAATGTGGTGTACTGTTGTACATAATTAAATATTTTAACAAATCATCCTTCCAATCTGATTTCTCACATTGACTGATTTTCAGTCGCTTTAGAATATCCCTATTTTGTCTCTCTACCTCGCCATTTTGTTGAGGCCAATATGGGATAGTGTTGAAAAGCTTAATTCCATGTTCGGTACAGAATGTTTTAAATTCCTGACTACAAAATTGTCTGCCATTGTCGGCGGTTATACTAACAGGATATCCGGTTCGCGAGAATATATTTTTTAATACTTTTATTGTCTCTTGGGTGGAGATAGATCTCATTATTTCAATCTCTTTATATCGACTGTAATAGTCGATAATTACAAAAAGGTAGTCTCCACTTGGCAATGGACCTAAAAAATCAACAGCTGTGTCCACCCAGGCTTTCGAAGGGAGTTCACGCCTTTTCATAGGTACTGGTGGATCGGGGACTGAGACTAAAGTACATCCTCTACAAGACTTTACCGTGGTTTCGGCATCTTTGTCTATTTTTGGCCACCAAACTTTAGTGCGTAACCTTGATTTCATATTGACAATACCTGGATGGCCTTCATGAGCAGCTGCTAATACTTGTTTCCTCAACTTAGTGGGAATTACTATTTTATTTCCTCTTAACAAAATTCCATCATGTAACCAGAGTTCATGTTGAAATAATTTATAATTAAATAGATCGGACTAACTTACCAAGTGACGTCCGATCCTCAATTATGTGAAGTAATCTCGTCCTCATATTTTGTACTATGTAGTACGTGCTCTGTGCTACTTGCCGTCACAATGTTTAAAGATAAGCGCGTTCTTCATTCTCTGTGGTGCGTCCCTAGCTCCATCTGTGCACCACTGGCAATGTCATTGTTTCAAAGCTCTACAACACAACTTTCAGAGAAGGGGTTAGAGTAGGCAATACAGATCATTATGAACGTAACTTGCGAAATACAAATTATTCTTCAAAGGATACCAGCAGTATGTAGGTATATTCTTTTAAGAATATTACCTGGGAAGGGTTGGGTCTAGGATGAGGACGAGATTACTTCACATAATTGAGGATCGGACGTCACTTGGTAAGTTAGTCCGATCTATTTAATTATGTTCCGTAATCTCGTCCTCATATTTTGTACTATGTAGATGTTCAAAGAAGAAAGTTGGGTTGATAATAATTCATTCATTAATAATTTCGTGATGATAATCACATACAATTAACAAATAATATTTATATTAAGTAAAGAAACATCCTCTTTTTATTGTATCGTATATACCACAGTTTAAAAAAAACGTAAAGAAATGATAATAATAATTGTTAAATTGTCAGTCTCATAATGTGTAGGTGTCTTTATGCAATGAGCATACATTTTGAGTTAATTGACTGAGACCACTAATCATTGGTCTTTTATAAAATGAAGCAAATGTGGAGGAAAAGGTGAACTAACCGGCTGCTTCCCTTATAACCTCAATAGTCCACAATAATGCCGGCATACGAGGCTTTTGAAGTAAAGCATGTCTCTGGCCTGTAAATATGGAAGTGTCTAATCCACTATTAACCCGAAAATGTTTAATCTATCGGCTGATAGTTGCAGTGAGGTTGGTTGGTGCTGTTTCTTAACAGTTAGAATTAATGATTTACAATTTTGCCTCACATATTTTTGTAAGTGTAAATAATATAGTAGGATTGTTAGCCGGGCAGATGTCTGTATTTTGTTTGAAAAACTGTAAAGTTAAATTATGTTGTATTTGATAAGAACCACAAGTTTTCATAAATTAAATTTTGAAAATTTTGATATTATATAATCAGAATTAACAGCAATATCCTTAATTCAGATAAAAGACAGCGTTAGTAAGGAGTGTACCTCTAAGCTAAGAGTCTAGAAATAGTCTAGAATCTACTATACTTGGATCCCATATACTCGTAATATCATATCGTATTATGCCGAGTTGAGGACCTTATTTTATTACGGAAATTGCTGACCTGATGGTATTCATTGAACTATATGAAACAACCTTCCAAAAGGATCCACATTGTAGCTCTGGCAGTGTGAAATTCATGCACCAAGAGCAGACCCGTATTGTTTCCTGATAATGAGGCTAACATTATATCCATTGAGAAAGCAGGGATTACTTTTCTTAGAAATGTTCTCCTGACTATATGGCTGCAATCAGAGTAAGGCTCTTATATGTATAACACGTTCAAGTCTGTAGAAGGAGAAAAGAATAAATTAGTTATATCGAGGTTTAATTCTTATTTTTTCAGATATAGCCATGGAGTTCTAAAGTGGATACCAGGGCTGTGAGAGCCACATAGGAACCACAACTTTTGTCTTGTCTCCTATAATTTGCTTCAGCACTTTTCTTATAAGCGTGAATAATGGAAATGCATAAAAGAACATGTCATTCCATCTCAAGATGAATGTATCTATAGAATATGCTTCTGGGTCTGAGAACCATGTTATAATTGTAATCCCGACATTTGGTGTTATTTCTATCTGCAAAGAGGACCACCTGCGGTTCATCGAATCTGCTTAGTATACTTTTATTTAATTAATTTATTTATCTTTATTAGATACACAATTGAATTATCACTATGCATTGATAACTATTGTAAATAAATTGTTACAATTGATCCATCCAGTGTGATTTGTCATCTAAGGCGTATACAACTTTCATAAACAATGTCACTCAGTTGGCATTCGATTTCAGATTTTGAACGTCTGGATTCACTATCTGTGATGGAGTTTTCTTTTGAGCTGATGTAAAATGCATACACCCATATGACGTGTCATTCCACTGCCATAGCTCTCTCGCTAAGTTATTGATATGTGGAAACCTTGTAGCTTTCATTTTCTTAACGTATGTTATAGCAATTGTGTTATCTTTCCAAAGCAAAAACCTCGCAGTAATTACTTAGATGCAAACGTTTTTAAACATTTAAAAGCTGTTCCTAATTTTATTTGAAAAGATTCTCTTCTTCTATTCAGTTTCCGTGACTCCTCACATTATAACAGACAAGTCCGCAATCTGTTTGCGAAGCATCTGAGGAAATCTGTAAACTAAAATTAAATTGTATAATTTTCCTGTTATTACTTGGATGTGTAATGTCCCGATCAGTTCATCATCTGATTGAATCCCTTTTGATAATATTATTGTTGCATTATAATTTCCATTAAAATCTTTTAAAATCACTGTATTGTAGTTTTCCAGGGATTTCGTATAGAAGATACCATATTCTATGGATTTACAAGCAACTACAAGAATACCGAGTAATTGGACAAATTCCAAAGTATAACAACTATGTTTTGACTATTATTATTACTATTATTTATTTATTATTATTATTATTATTTATTTTTATTTCATATCATCCATTAATATACATATTATAATAAAACTGTACTTTTTGTCTGCTTGTCTGCGCGTTTGTTCCGACCAATCTCAAGAACCGCGTTATAGTTAGGTGCAATTTTCACTGTTGTATTGCAGTAAGCTTGGATCACCATTCAGTGACTGTTTTACTGCAATCGGTTCATAAATAATAAAAAAGTCATGTCGATTTAAAAAATACCGTCCATACATTTATTTACTCAAATGTGGTTACCAATAGGTTTACCGAAGCGAAGCAAGGACGTTTAGTAGTTGTTAACAAATTCGATAACATGGTTCCTCTTCTAGGGAAGATGATATTATATATGGAACATGGAATAAAATCTGGCATAAATCCTAGATAAAGACAACCCTGACTGAGTTTTAAAGAACTTTTTTGTGAGTTAATAATAAACCTTAGATTCCCCAGTAGTCAATGCATTCTGCACACAATCATCATAGGAGTCTGCAATGCACAAAGTATCATAAAGGTGACACCAAATTTTATAAGTTTCTTAAGGTTAAGTATCAACCTTCATGTCCCTGAGCAAGAAATCATGATTGTATAGAACCTAGTTCCAATAGCTGTCCTACTTCGAGAGCAAACTATTTTCTATTTTAGAAAAAATATTGTACTGTGGACAAAACAGTTCGTGTGGTCTTGCGTTTCAATAGCATTGTATAACCCCTTATACTGCCAATAATGGTTGGATTGGATGTAATATCACTTTTCACACCATTGATTATAAAATAATCTTAAACCACCGCATTGTATCTGAATCATGGTCGCTCTTGACCCCGATGTCGATGATAATGATACCTGAGTCACATGGGTGTTCAGACCAGGAAGAATTAGTGTCCTATGTGTAACCAATCATGGAATAAGTCAACTAACAGCCTTATTGAATCACTCAATACCTCAATGTGCTGCTTATTATTCGGTGACAGAATCATGTCATTGATGCCTCCACACTGTAGAGATTGCTATAGATAGGACTACTTGCTGGTCACAGATTCTATTGTCACATTTCCATTGTCATTCATCACTGCCACAACTTCCCCATTTAACTTGGGTGATACTAGACGACGTCAGTACGAGAGGGGATCTTGTTTCTTCAACATGGTAGCTTTTAGGTCTGCATTGATGATCTACATCAGTGAGAATAGCTGACCAACGTGTAGCTATGCTCTCATATAAGTATATAGAATTACACGTAGTTTGCTTACCATCCTGACCTAGGAGCTCTTCGCCGTCTGCTGGCAGAGAGCTATCCTTTACCTGGTGTTGTTTTATTGACGAGGTACCTGTTCTTCCGTAGTAGTCTGCCCCCCTTCCTCTTTTTCTGTCTGACTGCATCTCTGTCAGGCAGAGTCGATGATCGGCTGTGGATATTAGAATTGGAGGAAAGGAGCGGCGCCTGCTTCTATGATTTCTCGAGCATCGGCTTGATCGACTCCGATCATTAGGTGAACGGCTTCTAGTTGTGTGACTTGAGTCTGTTCCATCCTCGTCTTTCGTAAAAGCTCCATGAATCCCTTCTCGCTGCATAACATGCGGCACCACTAGCTAACCTCTCGTGAAAGCATATGCGTGGTGTGGTACCTAATTTATAGGTGGTCACAATATCCTGTCGCGTTACATGCGGGACCACTAGCTAACCTCTCGTGAAAGCATGTGCGTGGTACCTACTTGTAATAGGTGGTCACAATATCTTATCGCGGAACACGCGGCACCACTAGCTAACCTCTCGTGAAAGCATATGCGTGGTGTGGTACCTATTTTTATAGGTTGTTACAATATCCTGTCGCGTTACATGCGGGACCACTAGCTAACCTCTCGTGAAAGCATGTGCGTGGTACCTACTTGTAATAGGTGGTCACAATATCTTATTGCGGAACACGCGGCACCACCAGCTAACCTCTCGTGAAAGCATGTGCGTGGTGTGGTACCTATTTTTATAGGTGGTTACAATATCCTGTCGCGTTACATGCGGGACCACTAGCTAACCTCTCGTGAAAGCATTTGCGTGGTACCTATTTGTTATAGGTGATAACAATATCTTGGTGCGTAAAATGCGGCACCATTAGCTAACCCCTCGTGAAAGCCGAAACATGGTAGTTACCTATTTGTTATAGGTAGACACAACATCGTTCTCATGGTTAACCTCTCGTGAAAACTCCAGAGACTAGTGTGTGTAATAAAATTTGTCGAAGTAACATCAGGGGCAAAAATCTGCGTTTAATTAAGCTAATAGAAGTTATCAAAACATACCGCTGTTTCTAAGACGGGACCTATTCATGCGTTTTTCCAACTATAGAATCCGTTGACTCAATTATTTTCATTTTCCCTTTTCATATTTTCCCATATTTAATTCAAATTGGGCGTACTATAATAACTGAAAAAGTACTGTAAAAGGACTGTAAAAACGATTATAAAGTTCGAAAATAAAATGAAAATAAAATTTCGTGACAGCACGTTTTGCACAAAAAAGCACAATGACATTGCCAGTGGTGCACAGATGGAGCTAGGGACGCACCACAGAGAATGAAGAACGCGCTTATCTTTAAACATTGTGACGGCAAGTAGCACAGAGCACGTACTACATAGTACAAAATATGAGGACGAGATTACGGAACATAATTATTTAATGAACAATCCCAAACATTGTTCATCAGAGCGTCTTTAACTAAATTAAACTCAACATCATCATTCGATGCTTCTGTAATAGATTTAAGCGACAATGCCACGGGTCGTGCATATTGAACAATCTGATTAACATGATGTTCATCTTGTAAGGGACTATTTTGGGTGCCGGTACTCGTACACAGACGGGATAATGAATCTGCTATATTTGATTTACCAGGTTTATAAATGACTTTATAATCATAAGATTGCAATCGAAGAACCCAGCGCTCAATACGTGCGCAAGGTTTTGACCGTGGACCGAATATAACTTCCAATGGCTTATGGTCTGTGACGAGCTCAAATTGCTTCCCATATAAGTACATATGAAAGTGTTCAATTGCCCACACTAAAGCTAAAGCTTCTTTTTCAGTCTGACAGTAGCGTTTTTCAACATCTGTCAGACTCTTATTTCCAAAAGCAATTATGCGGGATCCTTTGGTATCGTACTGAATCAATACAGCCCCCAAGCCTACAGGACTCGCATCAGCAATAACTTGAGTACGATCTGTTGGATCATAGTAGCCAAGAGTAGGAATCTTGGAGAGACATTTTTTTAATTTTTCAAAAGCTTTTGCCTGTTCCTCGTGCCAAAATGACGCAATGTTAGCATTTTTGTGCATTTTTTCACTTAGCAATTTTCTAATAGGTTCTGTTAGAGTGGAAAGATTGGGTATCCACTTTCCAACGAAATTTATTAGTCCCAGAAAACTTTGAATTTCTTCGATGGTTTCCGGTTGTCTAAATGTTTCAATTGTTTTAATGTATTTATCAAGTGGTTTAATGCCTGACGTTGAAAGCTCGTGGCCTAGGAACTGAATATTCTTTGCATTTAAAATACACTTACCTTTATTTAATAGCACATTGTTGTCTTTGAGCACCATTAATACCCGTTTTAACCTTTCATCGTGTTCCTTTTCATCACGTCCATAAACAACAATGTCGTCTATGAAGTTTACAACTCCATCGCATGGTAATAAAATTTTCTCCATAATTTTTTGAAAATGTTCAGGGGCGCACGAGATTCCAAACATTAGCCTTTTGTACCTATAGAGTCCTTTGCTAGTTATGAAAGTTGTTATTTCTCTACTGTTCTCTCCAAGCTCAACTTGGTGGAAGGCGTTCTTGACATCCAATTTTGAAAAAAATTTAGCTTTGCCGAATTTGGGAATTAGTTGTTCCATGGTGGGCAAGGGATGATTTTCTCTAATAATGGCTTTGTTAGCAACTCGCATATCCAAACAAATACGGATATCATCATTAGGCTTTATGACCGGAACCATCGGAGAAACCCAAGAAGATGGCTTATTTACAGGTTCAATGATGTCCATTTTTACCAGTTCGTCTATTTTGTTATTTATTTTTAATTCCAAAGGAATTGGGACTCGTCTATAGGGTTGACATACTGGAGGAACCGATTTGTCAATAGATATGTTAAGTTGAACATCTTTGAACTTTGGAAATGGTTTATGCTCAACGCAGTTTATATCAAAGCCTAATCTTAGTACATTGAGGGATATAGCAGTTTCTTTACCCAATAGGTTTCTTGAACCATTTTCTATGACATAAAATTTAGTTATTAACGATTTAGAACCTGCTTTTATTAGTGCATCAAATGAACCTAACACGTTTAGTGGGTGTTTAGCACCATAGGCTAGGAACGTTTTATCTGAGCACTTTTGCTGGTTGGAGACTGTAACTTTAAAATTTTTCATATACTCCCAGGTTTTATCATTAATAATATTAGATCTACTACCGGAATCAATGAGCATTTTAATGTTAACCCCACCTACCTGACAATTTATAGTTGCATCATCATCTAAGTGGAAAATGTAGTCTACGGATGCAGGCTCTTTATTTCTAGATTCATTTTTTTGCTTTTTAGCTGCATTGCTGTCATTGGACGAAAAATTAACGGTTTTTCTTTTATTGGCCCTTGTTCTGCAGTGTTTCTGGAAATGACCTTTGAAACCACATTTCATGCAATTGGCGTTCATTGCAGGGCAGGAACTACTGTCACTTTTGTGATTTTTACTGCCACAGCGGCTGCAAAGATCACCGTCTTTTTTATGATACCGTTTGGCAGTTTTAGTGTCAATTTTATTAAGGCTGGTACTTGCTATATTTGTGCTCTGTTTATCGTGAAACTCATCTAACTGTCTTTTTACGGTCTCTAAAGAGTTAGCCTCTGCTATGATTTTCCCTACTGTTGCCGAGTCACCAAGAATTAAAATATTTTTTCTCAATTCCGTTGAACTACACTTTTCTATTATTTGATCTATTAAATTTTGGTCTTCGTCAGTGAAATTGCATTTTGAACTTTGTCGTCTTAGACGAATCAGGAATTTCTCAAATTTTTCTTCTGGTTCTTGTTTCATTAACCGAAAAATGTGCCTTTCAAAGAGATAACTTTGTTTTGGAGAAAAATACTCGTCCAACTTTTTAATAGCGGTGTCGTATATACATATCAGTCGCTTCAAGATTAGTCACGTGAGCTCCGGGTATATAGAAATAAATGTCTTGTAGTGCCATACCGCCTGCATGTAGTAATATTGCGCGTTTTTTATTCTGAGCATCGGTGCTTGTCGCTTCAAAGTATATTTCCAACGCGCGTTTCCATTTCTCCCAACGGGAGCCCATGGAAGTTGGATCACTTTCAGAATCAAATGGTTCTATTACCGGTATTTGTGATTGGGACATGTTGGACCATCTGTAAATTATGTGAAACATGACCTGTTTAATTTTTTAAGTAACAATAAAAATAATAGATTGACTTCGTATTTTTACTATTATTTTTAATATCATTAATTTATCCTACGATGTCGTGACTATCAATTGATTAATTAAATTATTGATTTATATTAATTTGTAACTTATAGAGATCTAATTTTCCTTATTGAAATAGTATATTTAATGAAATCATAACTTTAATGGGAATTCTCAACATTATGATTCATAACGATAAACAGTTTAGATTTAAATTTTACCCGACTGCACAGGAAGGGTTATATTCATAGCTTAGCCTTCATGAATTTTGTGACACTTGCTTAGTTTTAACATTTTCACAAATTGCTTCGACGCAATGTAGCTTCGATGTAATCGAAGTGGTACTTTGTTAAAACAAGTTATTTACGATATAATCGTAGGTACTTTCGTTTATTCGATCGAACAATTTGTTTCGATAGGTATAATTTATGTTTAAACAGATTTGGTCAACAACAAATGTCACATAAAATAAAACGTAGTGATTAAGTACTCTGTGACATAAAATTGTTGAAAAGTCATTGTAATACATCTTTTCTTTTCATAATTTGATTGTTGACCATTATCCGCAAACAAAATGGTAATTTGACTTACTGCGCGTTTACTCGTCGCCAATGTGATGTCCTTTATTATTTAGACCAATTTGATTTAAATAAAACAACCAATTTTCAGTAAGTTAGTACACAGGTCGACCGACCAGCTCGCTCGGCCGACTGACAGAAGAATGACTAGTGTGGCGCCACCGTCGACTTGTGCACAACATTTATTAATACGTCACAATATGTATGTTACACTTACGTTGGCGGGTGTCTATTATAATATCTACTACTTCAATGGTTTTCACCCAAAACGAATGTCATAAAAAGGTTGTATAATAAAAGCTATTGCATATTTCAAGAGATTTTATTAGTTATCATTATAATATATTAATATTTCGTGTAGTTGTGCAGGAGGCGTTATATTTCATTAGTACCTTGCCCAATCAAGATACCATAATATACTCATTGTAAGTATGGCCACAGCAACTTCCTGATCTTCTAAAGATGTATAGGGTACGTTATCCAGTGTTCAGGACTTATTCTGAACCTTTGTCAGTCACAAAACAGGCGATTAAGGAGTCCATATTCATATAGTATTGGTTTGCAAGAAATTGTAGCGAAACTGCGAAACACATTCACCAAAACACAAGTACGAAAGCGAATACAATAGAAAATTAAAATCACTGTGTACGTGTCGATGAGTTTCAATAGTAAATAGGACTCCAAATACGCTGAAAATATTTGATAGTAAAAATATACAAGAACACGCGTAGAAAGATGAAAGATCGATGACAAATATGACAATACAGTGGTGTTATTTATAAATACTATGGTTACCAAAATGACATTATTAGGGATTACATCATCATTGTTGTCAATCGATTAATCGATGTCAAAATATTCGAAATGTAATTTAATAAAATTAGCGTAACGATTGAATGGTAATTATAATATATTACATAGTTTTGATTTATATGGAATACGAAAATATGTAAAAAATAAATTAATATTATAATTATAATCACTAAATAATACATAAAATATATTATTATGTTCCATCAATCGATCATTATCAATCGATTCAATCGATTATAAAATCGTATGTAATGAGGTAAATACTGTGAAAACTTTTTTGCATTATTTTGTTCATTTGGCAAGAGCAGCTGAAGCTAAGATTTAAATATGTTTATCTTATAAATAAGACGAATTTTTTGGTATATAGTTTACTCTTGTCTAGTCCGATGTTCTAGCACAGATTACATATGGTTCGGGGCCGAAAATTGGGGATCGCCTTTCAAGATAAGATGCACTCACAGACATTCACACGAGTCACAGGGCATAGGTAGATACTGTATAAAGACATGTAATCGCCTTGAATTACCCCCATCTAATTACAAGCCTATTGGCGACGGTCGGCGGCGCTAGCGATGGCATGCAGATAACATTCACAGCTTTATTGGCTCAGCATTTACCATTCGCCATAGTTTACTAATTTAATGATTGTACAGAACGCAATCTAGCATAAGCTGCCCTTGAGCTATATTTGCTTGTTAATCATAACTTCAATCGTATCAATATAAAACGAAGAAGAACTTATGATGATTCTGTAGTCCAGTTGGTAGTGACGGTATCTGCGAAGGGTCCCGGCTTCGATTCCTAGGAAGTGCGGACTTTTATTTGGTAATTGTTTGGTCTCGTGATTTGTCCAGATTTAAGTCAACAATAAAGGAAACAATGATTAAAATTGCACCTTAGATTACTGTAAAATATTTTCACAGGAGTTTGAAGTCTACCAAACCGCATTAGAACCGTATCACGATCGCGATCTCAAGACTCAGTTTGAGATGCTTAAATATGGAAATTCGTATGTAAAAATGACATTTATAACATCTACTAATTAATACGGGCCTAATCAACTCTTGTGTTAGAATGACATGTAATTATGGATTATAAAGAAGATGTTAATAATTGATTTACTTATAGTATTACTGAAAACCAGCGGCCGTAATGCTGAGCGTGAACCCTTTTCACCCTACATTTAAGTGTTATTGTTTCTTTGTTTAATTTGTAGAATTTAAGGTGAAATAAACATTTCTTTCTTTCTTTCTATTAATAACTAGTTGGTTCACTACGTTGCTGTTTTCTTAAAACTGCTTAATTTATACAGACGGTTTATAAGACTAACGCCCCAACTCAGAGTCACTAACGGTTACTTAAATCACTCCTTAGTACAGAATTGGTGATTCTTTACTAAGGAGCGATTAAAGCAACCGTTAGTGACTCTGAGTTGGGGCGTTAGATATGTTCATGTTAGTGTGCGTCCTGACTAACGATGCACCGCGTATGACGGATTGCGGAGCGGATTTAAGGTCTTAGCCCATCTAAACGACACCGCTGCCACCCAACCAAAGTATGAGAATTCAAATATAAACTTTAAATCGTGCCCTGTAGATGCAACTATTGAGTGGCAAGGTTGCGGTAAGCTAGCTTCTAGCGCACGGGCTGCTAATTTTTGTTGTTACAGTAAAGTGCACCTACACGTCGATACCCTGTCCTTACTGTCAGTATATTTAAATACTCTTTGGAATGCGTAATGAAATGTACGCGCCCGCTCGCACTCCCGACAAATTCAACCGTGTTGAGTTCAACATTTAAACAGTATTTTAAGAAAATCGCAGGAGAACAGAGATATTTCCTTCTCCTACGATAGTACTTACGATGCTAGCGTGCAAGCAGCCCAGCACGGCCGATACGAGGAACAGGGTGAAGTACCCGTGGTTGGCGTGGCCCACGCAGGTGTTGATCCAGGGGCAGTGGTGGTCCATCTTCTTCACGCAGCGCCCGCCTTGCCATACATACATATTCACATTATGCAGGCCAGAGCCAAAACAGTAAAAGTGTCTTTTTATCGTAATTTATAATTTAAAAATAATGACGACTCAACATAAAAAAAAATTAAAGACAGATAATCATAATCTTATAATGCTAACTGATTTCTGTTTAATGTTAAGAGTGCCAAGATTGTTTGCCAAATAAAACTTGTGTAAAAAATGGACTTTACATATGTTTTTACAACACCTAGTTTTTCATATAAAATAAAACAGTTCTAATTTATCATATTGATAGAACCAGAATGGTCTTAAAGTGCTTCCATGATTATTTATAGACCCATTTGTAAATGTCTGTTACTTTTTATACACTTATTTAAAGTTAACTAACTTGCAACTGTGCAAAATAGTGAACCAGCACACTGTGAGAGTTAAGACCATGGCGAGCATAAGGAGATTTGGGTAGCAGTGTTTATGGCAGGTATTGCACGGGGGGATAGATAATTACATTTCCTGCAGTGATGGGATCTTGGTGCCTTGTAGCCATTACAAGTCAAGCAGAACTGTAGATACTGTGTGTCAGCCTCGTTCTCCTGAAATATAACATAAATTATGAGATATTTTACATAAATTGTAATTTTAGTTTAAGATTATGTTATTAGGTATTTAAAATTTTGATTTTAAAGTTGCATGCAGTAAACAGGTTAGTGGATATTGCTAATTTTGATGACAGCTTCTGCCATAGCTATATTCTTTGGAACATCATAGCACAAAAACAGAAAACCTTAGGATCCATATGTAACGTTTCCTATGAGCAGAGATCACCTACCATCATGTAACCCATTCACATAATATCTTAATATTACCATAACAAATGAAGCTTATACCCACAGGTTTCCAGCCAAAGGGCACAAAGCCAGGCCCTTCTAGCAGACTCTGCAGGAAGAAGTAGAGTGTGGATGATGCCAGAAACAGGAACAGAGCTGCATGCAAGGCACCTCCCAGAGTTTCGTGCGGCGGCCACCACATCCCAATCAAGTGTATCATCATCCATGTTATTAGTTTTATTATACCTGTAGAATACAATACAATATTAGCATCCTGTAGCCTGTAGTATAGTTAGTAGTGAGTCTGCCTACAAAGGGAGGGCTCCCAGGTTAGACTTCGTACCTACTAGGGCGACTATCTATATGGTAGATAAATGTTTTTGAATGCAAAATAAAAAAAGAAGAACAAGAATAGTAGAATTGGAGGGACAAGATCTGTCACACTGGCAGGCATAGCAAGCTTGCCATGAAAAAAAGTTTTCAATCAGTTTAAGATTGTGTTAAGTAATTAGAGATTAATTATTTAATCAGCCATTTTGTGTGGAAATTACATAACTGCAAGATAAGCATTGTAAGAATTCTGTTTTCTGGTGGTTCCATTTCAATGTGAACCAAGTTATCATAGTAGTTTTTTTTTTATTTAAGCTGCAAAAATATTAAAGATAGTACAGAAATTTTGATAAATATTGTTATCTCAGTTAATGTTACTTGACAAATAAAATATTATCTCAGATAAGTTAATGTTGTTACTTGACAACAACTTATTTAACACAACCAATAATTCAGTGAATAATTGTTTTATTTCAAGCTTTTACAAGGTTTAACTCAGATCTTTTTTAAATTACTCTACAAAGATGACAGTGCATCTTTGCAACCTTGCAATACATTATTGAAGATTCTTTGTTGTGCAGGGAATGCAATAACAACTTATTACTTAACATGAGATGGATTACCTTCATACCAATAAGCTTGTATAATTATTAAAATGTGAATATATTGCTAGTCATGTCATACCCCTTCTATCGCGGTAGTTATCATAATTTATCAACAGAATTATGTTACTTACATAGGACAGCTAAGGGCCCCCAGTGGCACAGTCTCCGAACTGACGCAGACATTACGGCTGGGCGCTAGCTTACTGTCTCCCTTACTCATTACATACAACATAAATATATTTTAATAACTCATTCTAAAACATCTTATAACTTCACGCTTTTTTACACACACATTACTTGTAGCATTCTCACACAATACTTATGCTTTTATATCTATTCGTATTAATAAAATTATGAATCATACAACTAAAAAGTCCGCCAAATTGTTGTCGCTAGAGGTAGGCGGCAGGTACAAGCAACGTAATAGCAACAAACCGGTAGATTGTAAAGAACTTGAGAAAGCATCAGGGCGGACACCAACCGCGTTTTTATCCCCTGAAAACTAACTGAAAGTACCTACTGAAAGTTGAAACTCGCCTGAAAATGAAGTTGGTTTACTCAGCTGAGTTGTCAAAAGTCAATTTGACAAGGCTATGTGACAAGGATTACTTATCTGTCAGGTAGACAACATAGATATATGAATTACATAGATTTGGTGTAATGTCATATAGATAGTTATGGAATAGTTTAAAAGACGAAATAATAAACAATGGCGTCCTTGTCTAACGTATAAAATATATAAAATAAAAACAATCCAACTCTGAAACAGTTTCGCTATACTGTCAAATTTTTCATGACGTCAGACGTGTGCTGTGTTCGCCATTTTGTTTTATCTCTTTACTACAGTGTAAATTGTGACTTATTACTAAGGTAATATGGTACTAACTACTAAAACCCAATTTGACAAAGGAATGTCAGTCACGTCAAATTGGACATTTAGTAGGAACAAAACCGCCATGTTTTGTTGCGTAGATATGAACGTTTTTTTCGTAGGTAGGGACGCTCCTGGTATCTCCATGATAGACTATGATACATAGTCATAGACTTGCTCTCAAAAAGCTATCATGATATACCTTTTTGCAGCCCCGGATTTGTCAATAGGCCGTATAGGCAGCGGCAGATTTCAGAATTATGATATTATAGATGATTTTGCTATTAAAAAGTGCCGTAAAAACTTGTAATTCTTGTTTTTTACGCACTTTCTTAGTGACTAATTCATTGCCTTCCTTGCTATGAATGGAAAATTATTATTGGAACGAAGTTCCTTATCGCGCGTTGTGAAAGGGGGCTAGACGGAAAATTACGACACTTTTTGATTTTACGAATGACGACACTTTTTTTAAGGTGATTCACAGAGTTTTACAGAGATGGCGCTGTACAACAAAACAATACTTAAATCGAAAGGAACTTCGTTTCATCCGGGTGTCCCTTGACACCTCTCATGTTTTTTTAGAAAGGTACATGGGGCGGCGGAAATAAATTGGCCTACACTCATAAGAAATATAAATCTGGCACTGCCTTTTTGAAATCCTTATGGTGAACTTTTTAATTTGATACCCTCATTGCGTTATTCGATTTATTTTTATTTTTTGATACTTCAAACAATGACCTCTCACATCCACCATATTTGTTTCTTTTTAATTTCACTTATCTTATGAACACTTGTCTTGAGGTCTCAAGACGTATCTGACAATATAATTATATAAATCCTTTCAGCAGTTAGGAAGATACGAAGTAACAAATGTAATAACATACTTATAAACAAACATACATATAAGATACGCGCGAAAAACATAACCTTTCTTCGCAGTCGGGTAAAAATGGATGTCCATGACTATTTAAGATTAAATTATACCAAATAAATAAAACACAAATAGGCGTCTATTAACCCTTTGCATTCGAGAGGTGAGTCTCGCTCACCACATGATTTATTGCCACAATTCGAGAGGTGACTCGCTCGCTCACCACTTTGTTTGGTGCGGAAATTCTATGATCAATTACCAATTAAAGAAACAGAAGTAGCTTACACAGCGCATCTTTCCGCACCAAACAAAGTGATGAGCGAGTCACCTCTCGAGTTGTGGCAATAAATCATGTGGTGAGCGAGACTCACCTCTCGAATTCAAAAGGTTAATAATCGCAGGAAATTTATTATAATACAAGAATCAGCGATTAAAATGCGTAAAATAATTTTCGTCGTATAATTTGGTGTTGGTTTTGCTACATCAAAATATCTCAAATTAAACAGTGAAATATAATAATATTGGTATAAATTATATTCAATGGTATGGCAACACCGTTTACCACGTCACGCAGGCAGTTGTCACATCACATCGCGATATTTTTGTGGCTCTTTTGGGTGTGTGCTTTCTTCATGTGTGTTGTGCTACTTATGTGGATTATTCGGTGATATTCTTCTTTTTACCGGGTAAGTTTAGTTCCCTTACATTTATTACTAATATACACAACCACACTCAGAATTCTCACTTCAGTGGTACATAGTCATGAACTACTTGGATCTGCGTAAAATTATCACCCACCGGTGACTGACGACACTTTATTTGTCTAAGCAAAGTCATTAGATTTTTATGATAAAACTCACGTAACGTCTCCTAGCTCGGTGATAATGCAAAGATTCCTACGTAGGCAATCGCCGCTCCACTCATAATTTTCTAAGTAGTCGTAAATGTCACGCGGTAGGCGATGGAGCGCTGGTTGTCAAACGACTCTCTACGATGGAAATTATAGCTATGCGATGTTCCTCACATCACACGTATGTTTTCTCGTTGCAGATAGTGACCCCGAGCCGCCAAGATGCCGAAATCGGTGAGTTTATGTTTACATTTACGTTCTGCAACTTATTTAGTTTTAAGTTTCAAGTACGGTACTTACACAGCGTATTCTACGCTGCGTGTTTTTACTGATTTCACCATTGCAATGTGCTCAAACAGTTTACTCAGTAGATGGGCAAACACTACATATCTTACCTTGCTTGAGCAAGTTGGAAGTATTATAAACATCAATGCATCAGCCAGTATGTATGCACTCATTTTCAGGAACATTTATTTAAAAAGTTCAAATTTATTTATCATGATACCATAGTATTGTAACATCACAGAATTATAATTAAGGCTTATGGAAACAAGATAGGGTGATGATGCAGTATAGATTATTATCATTTCTCAGTTGATAACGTGATTGTAGTCCTTTTCGAGTAAAGGTTTCTTTTAAGGTTTATGCATTTTATATATTAGTTTAAATGATTTTATTATATTACAAATTAACCAATTTAAAATGAAGTGTGGATATTACTTTATATGATGATATTGATTGAATTAAAGTATTGGTGAACTGTTAAATAAAACTAAATTCAACAGTTACAAACAAAACAAGTTATGTTAATGCTATCAGTGTGATAGTTGTGTGGTGTGTTGTTATCAGTGAGTTCAAATGGATATGTGTGAGTGTGGAAATTTACCTGTTGGATAAAGTTTTTATTTTGTACACTAATAGCTTATATATTACTAATTGCAATTTCAATTGATTATTCTGATATAAAAAAAATGATTTTGGTACTCTTCACCCATGCTTTCAATTAATTATTATAGTTACTTTCATAGGGATTTGGGTTCTAGAGATGGTTCATAAAATTACAAACCAGCTTCCTAATGTGTGTATCATAATTATATTCTTTACCAAATTAAAAAACAAGTATTGCATATGCAGGAACTGATACAAAGAATGACATAACATTGACTTACATTAACGTGGAGAGATGCCACTTCAATGAACACCTGAGTTGGCTAGACGCCAACTATACTATAGTATGGTGTGCAACAGTTGTATGGCAGTGACCTCCTCACTAATTTGTTATGATCCTTCCATGTTATGGTTGTTGTAATTTTTATTACAATTTACTTATGTAAACTATAAAAATAAATACATAAAAGTAAAATTAAAATAAGTGTATATAACTAGGTCTCTGCGGCGCAGCATCTAAAATGCTGGCAGCATTCCTTCGCTGTATAGCTATGCTTACACACTGAGCAAGAAAGCTGCCAGCTTTAGGGTTAAAATAGATATGGAGTTTGAATTGGCTTTTTAAAATTGAAGGATAGAAATATATTTGAAATGAATATTTAAGTATTTCAGTAAGCCGAAATTTTACTTTAATTCTATAGATAGTATGGAAAAAAAACATGCTTCATTTGTAGGAATTTTATTTAATATTGTAAAGTGATAGTTGCTGTGTTATTCTTGCCTACTAACAACTTTCATATTTAAAGGAAAAAAATATAATAGAGAGAGATAAATAAATTTTATTTAATTTACACTAAAACTCTTTCTATATTTATTTTTCAGATTCTTGATTTTATTACTAACGCGCTTGACAAAAGCGCGAGTGATGCATTGGTTAGTCGCAGTTTGCTGATAAATTGTTTTTGTGTGATTATGTTTTTGATGGCAATTTATTTTTGATTGCAATACTTATTTGTTTTGCACGTAGTTTATTTTATCACATGCTAGTTTAATATTTTTAAGTGTTCTTTTTTAATAAGTGTTTTTGCCTTGTTTCCAGCAGTGTTGTGTGTAGTTGTTAACTGATGAAACATTTGAAGTGTAATAAAATCACCTGCACAAAACTTAGTGTTAATCTTAAATCACAGTGTGTCATATATAATTTTGTCATAATTCTTCTAGCATATTGTTTGGTTATCTTTCACGCTTAAGTGGACAACTATATATTTTTCGATAAGGCTTACACAAATTATTCCTATATCAAATGCTTTATTAATGCTCAACTTCTATACTAGTTATCTTAAGGATCCCATAGAGTCATTCAAGTATGTTTACAGAGCATACATTTAAAATCGCACAAAATTGGGTATGTTATTAAATTTTCTTTAAAATCTGTGAATTTTAATCTAACTAAACACTTTTTGGAAGTTAAAATATTACTATTCTTTATGGTGTTATCAAATAATGTAATGTTTTAAAAGTCCTTATCACATTTTGTACAGTATGTTTAAACACTGTGTTTGTGAATGTGTGCGTGTTAGTTAACTTGTTTTTATTGCTGGGGAATGAATGTTAATAATATACCTAGAAGGTATTTCACTGACTGATTCATGGAAAATGTTTAGACAATGAAGTACATTTTAAGGTAATTACTGAGTGGACCTTTTAGGTCCTTTGCTTCATTATGCCAAATTATGCTTTACCAGAGAGTCTGAGGACAGTAGTTAGTCTCCACTTGGGCCATAAATTCAGATCCCCCTCCTGCGGGCGAAAATTTTCTAAGTCCACTATATTTTCTAATAAACTTGGACTCAGATGACATAAAGAAGTATGCCCAAGTTCTGTTCTCCGTTTAACAGTTTTGAAAAAGCGTGTGCACGACGTGAACTTTATGTGTGCATGCCAATAGTATGTGTGTTGTATCCTTACAAGTAAATTTATTTTCACACTATGATAAACATATAAATACAAGAGTTATAAGAGTCAATCAATGCCGTGCACCGATGCCAATCATGTCTCGCCATAAACTGATGTAAAGCTGAGATTTATCTTTTGAAACCAGCTATTTCTTCTCTCCATTCAAGGGAACTTACTTAGACGCTGCCAAGTCTTATTTATTTACAATTTATCGTTATAATATGGAAATATATGGAAAGGTTTGTGGACTACATAGGAGTCGATTTTTAAGCCCTCCTAAAATCTCCGTATTTGAAATAGTGTAATGAGTAATAGTCGATAAATTTACAACTATGAAACACTCCATTGCACGTGGCTTGACACGCACAATGTGTTCCACTTTTTTATCCTACAATACTAACTCAAGTTACAGATAACAATTTTATTATTACCGACTTGGTACTGTTATTATGTCTATTTATAAAACTCTGGTCCAAACAGATTTGTTTTTAAAATAATCATCCGACTTGTAATATAAACCTTTCCTCATTTGAAAACTTTTGTCAAGTCTTACATTCATAATATGGTATTTTCGTCCGTACGAAATTGTATTAAAAATGTTTACACATCTATCCATGAACTTAAATCTATATGTGAAGCATAAAACAGTTGTAGAGGGTTCTGGAGCTTGAATCATGTAAACCGAAAGTGACCGAAAGTTTCTGGTCACTTAGGTACACCGCGGATTAAAGGCCACGGATTGACGCATTATGTTGGTTTAGTTTAGATTCCTAATCTTGTTACACTATTCGTGGTTAATTTCGTTAAGTCATTATTGTCAATTGAAAGATTATCGATTTTACTTTCTATTTGCACCCCAGCAAGTCCAGCCGGTATCATAATTTATAGCTATTAACTAACAATAAGATATACAGAGAGTGATAGATTACGAGATCCTACTTAGAGCTGGGACAACGCTCGGTCGCTCGGGTCCAAAGTGACTCATGAATCTGTTAACGGTTTATCTCGGTGTCACTTAGCTGTGTATCTGTATGTATCTAATCTCGGTGTCACTTAGCTGTGTATCTGTATGTATCTAACTTATATGTGATTTGAGTTTAGATTCGGTATCGAATGATTATAGAGTTCAGTGCTTTGCATATAACATTTGTTTTCTGTAACGTAAATGTCTCCTCATGTCATATCTTGTCGTCCAAAACACTACCTCAGTGCCTGAAGTCGAAGGTGTTCGAGCAGTGTGTGTTGCCAGTGATGACATACGGATCCGAGACGTGGTGCTTCACTATTGGCCTAATCCACAAGCTTAGGGTAGCACAGCGGGCTATGGAGAGGGCTATGCTCGGTATTTCTCTACGTGATCGTATCAGAAACGAGGAGATCCGTAGACGAACAAGGGTGACCGACATAGCTCAAAGAATTAGCCGGCTGAAGTGGCAATGTAGACCAATTAATAGGGGGGTTTCGCATCAAATAAATGCCAACCACGATATCTCAGAATAATGGTCTTCGTTATGATGTTTAGAAATAACGTATCTAAATTCCAATAGCTAGTTTTTTCTTTTTTTTTTTTATGAGCTGCTCAAGGACCGAAAAACTTGTTTTTGCTTCTATGAAATTTCCCTTACATTTTATAAAGAAATGTCTTATACAAAAGTTGTAGGCATTTTAAATATCTACAAAATGAGGCCTGTTGCGTTAAAATTCATTTCGGATTTTTTTTATAAATTACAAAAAACAGTTCAAAATCGCTGTTTTTTGTTTGATTGTTTAAACAAACAGTTTGTAATGTAGACATCTGAAAATGTTATGGACTATTGTTTATGACGTATAGTATATGTAGTTTTTTTTTTGAATTTTTTGGTTGCATATTTTTAGCAAAAATCCATTTGTTTATTAAAAAATCACTTTTTTGCAAATTAATTTCTACAACTTTTGCAAGTCGTTGAATGTTCTACCTGGGCTCATTTTCTTTCTTAAGAGTTGTACTTTCAGTTTGGTTTTATGGCTTATTGATTCTTCCAACAGGGACCTCGCAAAATTGATTGCAAAAAAGTGCTTACCTGCAAAATGGAATAACTCAACAAATATTAAGCGAATCGTTTCGAAACTTTTTTCATTATAAAGGCACAAATTTTTTTAAAAAAAAGAGTGTTCTACAACCAATAGGAGCCAAGAAATTTTTTTTTTTTTTTAAATTTCCTGTCGCTGCATTTTACAACCTATGGGGCTGAAATTTTCAGAGAATACAGTTTAATAGTTAAATTTTCAGTAAAAAAATATTTCGTATTGTTTTAGTGATATATTTTGTAGTAAAAGCAATGTTTATGACAACGACAATTCAGTCGGTAGGGTAGAGATAACTGGCATCAGATGCTACGAGAAATGAGCACGGACGTTTCAAATCGTGCGAGCTGGAAAAAATGTTGATATCTCGGGTTCCCGTGGTCACACAAAAAGTTATAACCAATCGATTTGGGGTAGCTCGACGAGATAAAATCAGATAACGTATTTGTTTTTATCGCAAATGACGTTTGAACGCCTTAATTGTTATTTGTTGAGTTATTCCATTTTGCAGGTAAGCACTTTTTTGCAATCAATTTTGCGAGGTCCCTGTTGGAAGAATCAATAAGCCATAAAACCAAACTGAAAGTACAACTCTTAAGAAAGAAAATGAGCCCAGGTAGAGCATTCAACGACTTGCAAAAGTTGTAGAAATTAATTTGCAAAAAAGTGATTTTTTAATAAACAAATGGATTTTTGCTAAAAATATGCAACCAAAAAATTCAAAAAAAAAAACTACATATACTATACGTCATAAACAATAGTCCATAACATTTTCAGATGTCTACATTACAAACTGTTTGTTTAAACAATCAAACAAAAAACAGCGATTTTGAACTGTTTTTTGTAATTTATAAAAAAAATCCGAAATGAATTTTAACGCAACAGGCCTCATTTTGTAGATATTTAAAATGCCTACAACTTTTGTATAAGACATTTCTTTATAAAATGTAAGGGAAATTTCATAGAAGCAAAAACAAGTTTTTCGGTCCTTGAGCAGCTCATAAAAAAAAAAGAAAAAACTAGCTATTGGAATTTAGATACGTTATTTCTAAACATCATAACGAAGACCATTATTCTGAGATATCGTGGTTGGCATTTATTTGATAAAACACCTATCCGTCATGCTCGATTGATCGGTCTAATGGGCTGGCCACATAGCGCGAAGGACCGATAACCGTTGGGGAAGAAAGGTCCTCGAATGGCGCCCGCGTCTCGGAAAGCGAAGTACAGGACGCCCCCCGACAAGATGGACCGACGACCTGAAGAAGACAGCGGGCATCCGCTGGATTCAGAAGGCTCAGGACCGGTCAGAGTGGCTCAAGTTAGGGGAGGCCTATGTCCAGCAGTGGACCTCCAAGGGCTGATGGATGGATGGATGGATGGAAATGTCTCCTCTCCGGTCGGGAATGTGTCCTGAAATCCACTTCGAGGGTAGTGGTATCACTACCAAGTGGTATATAATGATATGGTTGTTAAGATTATACTGTAAACTAAGTTTGTAGACTAATAAGCGGGTTCTTTCATCTCGTCGCGGTGAGGTTGATATTACCGCAGATTAGTAGATTATCTGAACTCATGTACCTTGTACTTTCTTACCTTTATATCAAATAATGATTGATACTAAAAGTTTCCTGTATCACACAACTTCAATTCAGATTTTATAATGTTGAACAATCGTAGCGGTATCGAGTAGAGAAAGTTAAATCGTACGCTCTTATGTCATATCAACATACGCATTCATTCACCGCTCACTTATCGCGACGTGCTTGTTTATAAAAGTTTCCATGAGTGTGCGGTTTTGTCAATCTGTTTGCGATATGTATGTACCTGTTGCTAGCGTACCCATACTAGTCCCACGCGACGTTAGCACGTTTTGTTCTAGATCTACCGTCGCGCTCGATTGATTCAAAATCTCGTTCTCGACAGATATTACCTTACCTATTGAAAGTCGCAACAACTCATGTTTGTCTCAGTCATGTGAATAATACAAATAGGTACGTGTTATTGGGGGCGTACGCGTGATCCTTAAGCTATTTAAGTGTTTATCGCTTTATATGTGAACTGATAATCCAAAACTTACCCTAAGTCACATACGATGAAGTCGAAAATACAATGAAAGTACATGTTTACATTAAAACTCCATCACCTATAATTTAATTTGAAGTCCGCTAAAAATGCTTTACTACTGCTGAGAATATAAAAGTATAATCATAGTTAGTTATGTCTGGTCCAGATAGCAACACGTAAGCTCGAAAATTTTATTTGTCAGACCTTAGCAAAAATCTAAATTGTATATGGCTCATTTCATAACAAGGTTATGGTAGCCATCGTACTTAAAACCTGACTGATAAAAGTAGTCCAAATATTTTGAAGCTACTTGCTTCACGACAATCACTAATGAATTTTCGTCTACTAGGACATAATAAAGTAAAACAGTTTCAACAACCGGTACGCGGCAATAAGTCTGTAGGGGTGCATATCGCTGAGCAAGCGTATACTGGGCACGCGGTGCGCAGGCGACCGCGATGCGCCAGTCGGTCCCGCGCCCCCTTACCGTTTGTAGCGCCTTCATATCTCAGCGCTAGATTTAAAATTCATGTAACCTTGATACTAAGTGAACATAAATAAAATTCGGTTTGATTCGTGAACTGTATAATGCCGTTTCACTGGAACACCCTCCTCTGATAGGAGCCCGAACAATATCATCGGACACATAACTTACATTGGTGACACCCGTGTGCAGTGAAAGTGACTTTGCGTGCAGTGTTCAACGATCGAACAATAACGGGCCGGCTCAATTTAACAACGGTAAGGGGAGCTAACTAATCGATAGTACCAGAAGGGCTATCGCTTCATCTCTCGCGAGATTTTAAACGTAAACATGACGGAAGAAGTTAAACCAGATGTACTCCTGATATCAGTATCTTCACGCGTACCAGAGTTTTGGACAGATCAGCCAACTTTGTGGTTCATTCAGTTCGAGGCGGTAGTATCTCCTCAGAATGCCAGCGACGACGCCAAGTACCAGCTCCTCATAGCCAAGTTGGGCAAGCAGGTGATTCAGCAAGTAGCGGACCTACTAGCCAAACCCCCGACGGCCAACAAATACAAAACCCTGAAGACGCGCCTGTTGGACATATATGAAGAATCAGAAAATAAACGGGTGCAGAAGCTCATTGGTGAAATGCAGTTGGGTGACCAAAAACCATCGCAGCTGCTCCGAAAAATGCAGAATTTGGCCGGTGACAGGATGACAAAAGAAACTCTGCTAGTTTTGTGGCAAAACCATCTGCCATCTTCAGTGCGTGCAGTGTTAGCGTCAACCTCGCTCGAAGACGCAGATAAGCTCGCGTCAGTAGCTGATAAGATCATGGAGACGAGCAGACCGTTGGACGTTGCAGCAGTGGCGCAACCCGACACCAGCAGCTTAGCCGAAGTGGTCGCGAAGCTGAGCATCGAGGTGGCAGAGCTACGCAAGTCAAGGCACATGTCACGAGAAAGGCACAGTGCTCGCAGTCGAAACAGGAGTAGAAGCAGGCAGTCTACGACGCGGAACAAAAATCGTCCATGCTACTATCATTTTCGTTTTGGCGAGAAAGCGACAAAGTGCCGAAAACCGTGTAACTGGAGTGGAAAGAAGCAGGAAAACTAGAAGATGTGCAGTCGACGACGGGAAGCTGCATAGAGAGTATCAACCGTCGCTTATGTATCCTTGATAAAAATTCTAATCTTAGTTTTCTAGTAGATACAGGAGCAAATGTATCTGTTTTACCTGTTAAGTTAATTAATGTAAAAAATTATAATAAAATGATAGGTTTTACATTGTACGCCGCTAACGGTTCAAAAATAGAAACTTTTGGTACACATACAATGACTCTTAACCTTAATTTAAGAAGATCCTTTACATGGACTTTTATAATAGCTAGTGTTAAACAACCAATTTTAGGAGCCGATTTTTTAAGCCATTTTGGATTGTTGGTCGACTTAAGAGCTAAGAAAATAATAGATAATGAAACTAAATTAGAAGTCATAGCATGTGTAAAAGATTGTACTAATCCGTCAATTAAAACTGTAGATGAACGACATCCGTATCGCGATTTGCTCAATATTTTTCCAGATATTACCAAGCCTACGTCCTTCAAGGAGCCTCCGCAGCATGCAGTCCGTCATTACATCGAGACCAACGGACCGCCCGTGCACGCGAAGGCAAGACCCTTGCCGCCGGACCGCTTGAAAAAGGTAAAACAAGAATTTAAAATTATGCAGGAAATGGGTATCTGCAGACCGTCGAAGAGTGCGTGGGCAAGCCCATTGCATGTCGTTCCGAAGAAAAATGGAGACATTCGTCCATGCGGGGATTATCGTCGGTTGAATGCGATCACAAAACCGGATCGTTACCCAGTTCCACGTTTACATGATTTTACATATCTATTATCAGGTAAAAAAATTTTTTCACGTATAGATATTAACAGAGCGTACCATTTTATTCCAATCAACGAAGCCGATATCGAGAAAACAGCGATAATAACTCAATTCGGGTTATGGGAGTTCTCCAGAATGACCTTCGGACTCAGGAACAGTGCACAGACGTTCCAGAGGTTCATGCATCACACCGTGTTGCAAGGTTTGGAATTCCTATTTAGTTACATAGATGACGTAATAGTCGCTAGTGACGACGAGGAACAGCACCGAGAGCACCTACGATTGTTATTCGAACGGTTAAACAGGTATGGCTTAACGATAAATTTAAATAAATGTTGTTTTGGAACTGCAGAACTAGAGTTTGTCGGTTTTCACGTTTCAATAGACGGGATAAAACCACTGCATGATAAAGTGCAAGCAATCAGTCAGTTCCCCAAACCTAAGAACGTCAGTGAACTACGAAGATTTTTAGGTATGGTAAATTTTTACCGCCAACATATTCCACATGCGGTAATGAGTCAATCTATATTATGTAGGTATTTGCATAACGCGAAGCGCAACGATAAGACGCCCATTGTATGGACGGCGACTGCTGAAACAGCGTTCAACGAATGTAAGTCGCAGCTCGAGAACGCGGTCACGTTGTCATATCCGTGCGCTGACGCCACATTATCACTAATGTGTGACGCGTCAAATACTTCTGTAGGGGCAGTTCTACAACAACTAGTCAAAGGTATGTGGAAACCCTTAGGATATTTTTCAAAGCGTTTGTCAGAAACTCAACAACGCTATAGCACATATGATCACGAGTTACTTGCTATATACATGTCCATCAAGCATTTTCGCAAACTGTTTGAAGGTAGACCAATAACAATATATACAGATCATCGCCCACTTGTTCATGCATTTTCGAAAATAGGTACCAACTCCGAGACGCCACGCCGAACTCGACAGCTGTTATTTATCAGTGAGTTCACGACGGATATTCGACACGTAAGTGGCGAGGACAATGTTGTGGCGGACGCGTTATCGCGCGTCGCCGCCATTTCCTGTCCGTCGAGTATCGACTACGAGCAACTAGCTGAGGCGCAGAAAACGGACACCTATATTGCACAATTAGTTACTGCTAAAAACTTAGTAGGTAATAACGCTAGTAAGGTTGATATTAAAAGCATATTTTTGCCCACTTGTGACAAAAAAATATACTGCGAGATGTCAACTCAAAAAGCTAGACCGTACCTACCTGAGAAATTCAGACGAATAGTTTTCGATAGCATACATAATTTAAGCCATCCCGGCATACGTGCAACGCGTAAAATGGTAACCGAAAGATTTTTTTGGCCGAGTATGAACGCAGATATTAACAAATGGGCAAAAACATGCATTAAATGTCAACGAGCTAAGGTGAGTAGACACACCATTTCAGAGTATGAAAGCTTTCAATATGCGGATCGTTTTCAGCACATTCACGTGGACATCATTGGAGCCTTACCTACTTCGACGGACGGATACAGGTATTGCGTAACCATCGTCGATAGAGGATCGCGCTGGCCGGAATGTTACCCTATAAAAGATATCACCGCAAGCACGGTAGCTAAGGTAATATACGAGGGCTGGATAACACGTTACGGTTGTCCAATCCGGTTAAGCACAGACCAAGGTCGACAATTCGAAAGTCAGTTATTCACAGAATTGCTCAAATACTTAGGTGTTAAAAAGCTACGAACCACCAGCTACCACCCCCAAGCCAATGGGTTGGTTGAACGCTGGCACCGAAGCTTAAAAGCAGCGTTAATGGCGCGCCTCGACTCCGAATCGTGGGTCGATGAGCTACCAACTGTCCTATTTGGGTTGAGAGCAGTAGGACGCAGTGACAATAACACCAGTCCTGCCGAATATGTATTTGGTAAACCATTAAGGTTGCCAAACGATTTTTTTGAAATAGCTAAACCTATGTCTGAAGATATAAGCTTACAAAATATATACAACGCAATTGGTAAGTTAAGACCGATTAAGTCTGTTCATAGAGATAATCGTAAATGGTTTGTACATCAAGACCTGCAAACATGCAGTCACGTGTTTGTAAGAGACGATACGGTTCGAAAACCGTTGAAACCCCCTTACGATGGCCCGTATAAGGTGGTTAAGCGAGGTTCAAAAGTTTTCGAATTGCAAATGCCGAATCGACGCGTGAGCGTCTCTATAGACAGACTTAAACCCGCTTATTTATTAAATGACGTCGATAATGCAGATACGCCGAGAACTGACAAGAGTAATGAAAACGACTCGTCAGCAAGCAGAAGATCACGTAGCGGACGCACCATTCGTCAACCAGTACGTTTTATGTAGGTCAATAAATAATCTTTTCAGAAAGTATTTTCAATCACCAACGCTAGTGCAACAAGTTAAGTCGTCGCCAGCAGTCTTCAGTCAGCCCAGGTTGAAATACATAATGGGTCAATATAATAGTAAAACAGATGACATCATCCTCACGCAGTCAAAAGGATCAGACCACGTAGAAGACCTCAAAGTTAAACTAGAGATCTACGGGGCGATCATCACAGCAGTCACGGTATGTGTCGTATTACTTGTGTTTTGCCTAGGCTGCAATCGATGTGGCAGATCAACGCGCAAGTGGTTGCGGAAGCAGTTGACTGCAAACCTGAGCAGCGCGTTTGTGCTGCAACAGCCGCCGCCGACATCCGTACGCACGGAAACACCAAATACAACCACACCAACGGTAGTATTTTCATAAATTGAATATAACTTAATTGATCATGTCGCATACGAATGTCTTGTTCATAAATAGATAATAAATAGTCGTTAAGGACTACTTTATAGATGTGCATTCTCTGTCTTTAATAAACTAAATAATGTATAATGTGTAGAATATAATATCGTCAGTACATATATTTTATTGTATTCAGAATATCAAAGATACTTGTGCGTTGTAATCAGTAGATATAACTATGTACTTTATACCTAAAAATATTGTTATTCATATTCAGTACGATACTTAAATGTGTTATGTTTATGCAGAAATAATAAATGTATACCTATTCAGACTTAAACGCTGTGTAACATGTTTTCAGTCTCGAACTCGGTCGATATCAAAGTAGCCATGTCAGCTTTGTTATTGTTCTAGATCTTATTGCGAGTAGTAGGTAGAGTGCGCAGGAATGTTTGTATAACTTACGACAACATAATGAATTTAAAATTTGGTTTGTTACTAAACTTAGTTTTAAGTAGTACCAAATTTTAGGAGGGGTGTGATGTAGGGGTGCATATCGCTGAGCAAGCGTATACTGGGCACGCGGTGCGCAGGCGACCGCGATGCGCCAGTCGGTCCCGCGCCCCCTTACCGTTTGTAGCGCCTTCATATCTCAGCGCTAGATTTAAAATTCATGTAACCTTGATACTAAGTGAACATAAATAAAATTCGGTTTGATTCGTGAACTGTATAATGCCGTTTCACTGGAACACCCTCCTCTGATAGGAGCCCGAACAATATCATCGGACACATAACTTACAAGTCTATTCGACCTGTTGGGCACTGTCTTCCAATCCAACACGACATCAGTCTGACTTGCCTGCCCATTGCAAGCATACGTTGCCTGGCCTCGTTGACATGGAGTTGCATGACTCAACGTTGCGTGCGAAGACGCATCCTATATCCATCATTCCATCTCAACATACCTAATGTCCCATTGTAATTTGTAATGTGTTCTTTTTGCGACCGAGTTTGTTGCTACCTGCGCACGGGTTATCTTGAAGCAACTCAACAATTTCTATGACATCTTTCAGTCTGGCCTGAGCGACCTATTTGACGTTGAATGATAGTGTGTCTGTAGACTACTGTGAATGTGGTCTCAAAAACGAAAACCACATTTATAATAGATATTCACTAATAGATGTCTTCTGTGCTAATAGGTATGTCAGCAATGAAATAAATACTTAATTCAAAAAATATCTTCTAATAATATCTACATTGTCTATCTAATAGTTAAACTTTAAACCAATAAAGGCAAGGTGGCTCTGATAAATTATAATCCAATAAGTGCTCCAGGGTCTACCAATCCGCACTTGGCCAGCGTGGTAGACTATGGCCTGTACCCCCTCACATTGTGAGAGGAGACCCCGAGCCCAGCAGTGGGACAATTATGGGTTGTTGCTTTGCTTTTTTTTGCTTTGCAAGTGCTCCAGTTAATACTTTACAATTTTTTGCAATTTTAAAACAAACGCACGTTCACGTTTAGGGCAAATCCCTAACCACAGCAATTGTTATTTGTACCGTGCCCTAACATTTTTCTAAACCCTCCTTGTAAAAGATGTACGAGTATGTAGGCAAAGAATCGAAGACATCGAAGTGATTTCTTATCGAAGTGGGATCGTTATCGTGTGCGGTATTCTCATTGATGGTACATTTTGTAACAGTATTGTGTAACGTGAAGAAACATAGATGTTTGCAGTACGTCGCCTGTCACAGAGGAAGGAAATGAGAAAGTGGGCCCCGCGTTATCTACTTACTGGACACTGCACCCATTGCGTTATTACTTATTAGCTAGGTGTGGGTGTGTGCATACGTATAGGGCCCTCTCTGTGCGTATTACAAGCACCTAAGACAAGCACTATGCTGGACATTTACGCTGTGAACGGCTTTGATGAGACAACGCTCGAGGATTTCCACTTAACGATAGGTGCAATAGGTAAACCGAGACAGATCTTGGCTGTTACTCTCTTGACATTCACAACCTGGAAGAATGCAGACTGCCCATCGTAGAAACGAAATCCCATCCAAAGACAATTTTGATCACATTGACATGATGATAATCTGAATTTAATCCCATATTTTGTTGTTCTTGGCTTCATCGTCATTACCGAAACAGAAGGTTATTTAAAGACACCTTCACAGCATAAAGAATACGTGTTGTGAAGAGTTTCAAAGTATCAAACATAAAGTTTCAAAGTTTCAAACATAATCATAACTCATAGTACAATGTAACAGTTTTTCCGTCGTTTCCAGTTACCGCAGATTTTTCGTGGCTGATTTGTAAACCCCAAATGTCCACCTTTACAAAAATATAATTCCTAGGGGATAGTTCTACAGAACCGTCTGGAATCCGTTCTAGAGAGAATGTGTAATGGTCTGATCACCCTGATAGATGAAGGATATGATAATCTCAGCATCGTCTGAAGTCATTCCCTCTGTACAACAGATGGAAACGAACGTCGGTTTTAACGACATGTAGTAGGTACTTGTAGTACCACGGAGTACATGTTTCTTGTTAAAATTGTACTGTGTTATCTAGTATTTGCGTTATTGTATCATCTTATCGTTTATCGCTATTATGATAATTGTTTGACCGAAATCATTGGAATTTAACATATATTAATATCAGGGCGACGCTCAAGCTAACTCTTTCACCGATAATTTGATTCATGTCCATTTAAAATAAGTTATAAAATTGAAATAGATATTGCTGCCTTATCGATTCTTGAAACTGAGAAAATTATCGCGTTTAGAATGGAGGCTTCACTTTCGTTCATACAAAAATAGTTAATGCAAAGTTTGCGCTTGCGTTAAATCGTATCCAACATAACACGTTTAAGTCATCGATTGGATCATTGTTCAATTTAGAGACGAGTAAATAAAAAAGTAGCGAACGAAACCGTAGGCGGTCGTCTGAGGTGAGCGCGTCAGCCTTCGGCCTCGGGGCGCAGGCGCTGGCGCATCCCCGCGGTGCGACCGTTCAGTTCAAACTACACCGCCGCGTCCGGCACACGCGGCTTCCGTGATCCGTGCTGCGTCCGCGCCGCACTACCCCACACCCCTGGAACACCCCGGACTACCCTCCGACCAGTGACTGTGACCGTGACATTTGTACCGCTGTGATCCCCCAACAAACAGCACCATGGTTGCCGGCGGCAAGCAGGTATAGTTACATAACGTTCAAAGGAGGAAGTCGCGCCGGAGTTGCTTGTGCTAATTGGTTGCGTTGGATATTGTGCTTTTAAATCCACCTCCTTTTGTGGAATATTTGCTCCAGGATGTTTAAGGGCTTCATTTTCCTCCAGTGGGAAGATTTTTGTCATGGGACCCCTTTAAGAGTTACCATCGCCATCGTCATCATCATCTTCATTTGCTGTAACAGTCGCCTAAACAATTATACAATTTTAGTGCATATATTTTTGTCTTGAAATATACCTTGGTAACAATTTTCCTCGTCAACCGAATATATTATCCGTAGAGCCACGATGTATGTATGACTCGATTCATAAGTCGCGGTGATGTCATCACGAGCGTAAACCTCAAGATTCAAGACGGGGTCGGTTATAGTTTTATTATTTATTTTACCACCGCGAACGGTTTTAACCGTCTTTTTATCCGCCATCCCTGTCTTCGCCGGCGGATCAAGTGAGACAGGAATAGTTTCCTGTTTCGCCAAAGCGCCCTCGCTCTCGATTTCGTTGGAATAAAATTCCTGTTGTCGGCAAGCGGCGCATTCGCGATGGCGAATTAAAACATTGTGTTTCATTGTTGTTATCGCCAGCTCCTAATTTATGGCTGTAATAACCATATTATTACATTCACGGTCTTGAAGAAAATCGTGATGTTACGTTTTGTACGAATGATTTTCATGAACCATAGATCTTAAACATCAAATCTATTAGCAGCTGTGTCTGTAATTCTTTGCCATAAAATCTCATATTTTAAGTTGAAGAACGAAAGTTTTATCTTTAATTTATAATAGTTTCACTTAGCCCTTTAGTTTCCTATCACAATTGAAATTGACAGTACAATATTACTCTACGTCGTCCCAGTCTTCAAGGCTTTTCCTTATCTGTCCGAAAGCCTGTTTGATGCTACAAAAACTTACTAATCATTCTTTGTTTTATACCTGCCACTAAGTGCTTGTGTTTGCTGTAATCGTGTGATCTTTGCAAACACAAGCTAGCGTTAAATTTAAATCTACTTATCAATGAATTAAATAGTCTCACAGGAATACGTAAGACATTAACGTCAAAAGTTAATTAAATACGTATATTGTTTTATATTTAAAATACATTTGCTCATTGTTTAAAGTATTTCAAATAAAAATGTCATTGAATAATATTATCCCATCTATTCCCGTAATTATTTTTAATTCATTACGTGCTGGTTTAATACATAAATTATATAAATTATAAATGGGAAAAATATTTTCATAATCATTTCATATTATAATGCGATAGCTTAAAAGTAAAACTTTCCTTAACTTCCATATTTAAATAATTTTTATCTCGTTTACTTTTCACTTGTTATAAATTTAAATTCAGTTCCAGAGATTTTTCTGTGTGATGGGTAATTGTTATTCCGTATACAATAAAGCGGTAATCGTAAGTTAATGTCGTGGACAGCGGCCGCGGCGGTGGTAGGCTGGTAGTTAGTAGCACGTCATTCGTTAATTTCATAACGTTATCGGTGTACTTGAAGTTAATTTGACGGTCGACATGGTGGCTGCCCATGTGGAGCTGTTTCACTCCGTTTCACTGGCTGCGATTTCTATACTCTCTACTGCTTCACACTCAACTGTCGACATTATACTCTTCTTAAGGGACAGTTTGAAATCACATTATTTTTGAATCGTTCGTTATGTATCGTCTTGAGCTTTAGATTGTCCTTCTTGTTTTATGATCGTTTTATTTAACTGTTCAACTTAGCAACTCTATAGCAGAACTTTCTTCTAGTGATTTAGTTTTGACGCAAAACTTAAAATATCAGATTTGGGTCGAGTAGATGCCAAAACAATCCTTCTTCAAGTCGCTACGACTTCTTTCGTAACGGTTATATCATAAACAGATGGTGATCGTGAACTTGGCGAAACACTTTATTATTTATTGTTACCGTTTTCATCGTGGCTTAAGAGTTCGGTCTCAAACATTTTTTACATCAGTAGACTGCCTATGTCAATTTTTTATGTTCCGGATTGTCGTTTTACTTATTCCATTACATGGAATACTATGTAGCAATAAATCGTTGGCGTGTTCTTATTTAAAACGGCATTTGACTTTTCTATATTAATCTTAAACCTGTCGGTCGACTTACTTTCTCGCAAGTATTCGGACGACACACGACCGCCGACAATCAGTTTAGGGCCTAATGTTTCTAATTCAATAAATTTTAGTAAGTCCCCTTATCCATGATTGTTAACCACGTGACGTGTACACCTGCCGAAACGCACCTGTCCTTTGTTCGCCTCCCGGCTTTCAACCCCTGCAGCCCCAATGCACACAAGCTGTTAGCCGAACATATCTTCTGTCCTTTTCTTTTATAGGTTTGGAGTTCAATCCATCAAGATATTGCAAATTGGAATAAACCTGTTTCCTGTCAGCTTCAAAGTTCTTACGGAAACTATTATAAAAACACGTATTTTGTTTCCAAGTATTAAATGATTTTCCTCAATGGTATTTTTTTAACAAACATAAAGAGTTAAGAATGACGCCAGAGTACCTAGTAATAAATGTACATTACATACATAATCTCAGTTATTACTCACAAGATTTATAGATTAGAAATTTTAATTTGCTGGTTCCAGTAAAAGTATAGTTGTGGTTTGTACCTGCCTAGTCACTAGTGACTTGGAGACATACACGAATATTAGAAATATTACAAGAACGTCTAAAAGAATAAAACTTTTACTAGACATATAAAACTCGACCCAAATACCGTTGTCCTCAATAAATAGCCACGGACAAGATTAACAGTGGAGGAGCTTGTAACCACACTAGTTCTAATCTAATTAACGGTCGAGTGTGTATCAGTTTCCATCTTCTTTCTCTCTGGTATAACATCACTACTATTCACTACGCGTAGCTACGCAGAGTCTGATCTGAAGTACGTTCAGTTTAAAATATAATTTTGGAAAAAAATTCAAGATAAATTAGTCGATTTATCAAACTTCGACTGTGGTTTAAAATGTGAAAACGTTGATGTAATTCCAGTACTCAATGGATATTCAATTCAATCCAATATTCCAGTATCAATGTACCAAGACGTAAGGTAGTTTTGGTGGTCAGGAAATATTAGTGTAATTAATAAATGATGATTAGAACACTAAGGAAATAAACAGGAAACATTGTCAAAATAATAAAAACCCGTAATTGAGCAGCTGGATTTATGAATCGATTCGAGTATTTTTTAGGTTTAGAGATTTTGACCTTTGAAGTCAGTCGAAATTAACTCAGTAATAAATATAATAATAAAGAAATATAATAGACACTCATCCATATTTGGCTTAGTAACAATTTTACAACTTACAACTGTAATATATACACATTACATACAATTACAGATAAGACAAAGTTTATCTAGCAAACTGAAATAGGAACACTAATCAATTTTTCATTAATGTCTTCATGGATCTTTTTCAGTTTAATTATCAGCTTAGAAATAAGTCCCACGAATAACAAGCAAGGTGACTTAATGAAGGAAACAATAATAAAAATACATTGAGTACATTTACTAGTTAATGGAGGTAAAAATTAATTTGATAATTATTAAGTAAGATATAAATATTATATAATTATGCAGTATTTTTTCTTAGTTGATAATTACACCGTTACCCTTGAACACTGTACATCTGAAAGTATAGTCACTTCCTGTCTAAGCAAAAAGTGCTTAGTAGTGGAATTGGCATGCGTCGTAACTCGTACGCTCATAGTTGCGGTAAACTATTTCTAACGTTGGCTTTGGCTTCAGTCCGCTTGTTTCCCAATGAACTGGCCTCTCATCTTGTTTTCTCCTACTTCCGACTATCATAATACTGTGCAAAAATGAGTGACTAGGCAAAAGTCTGCTGACATGATCTCTCTCTACTGGCGTGATCTCTAAACCAAAGATATAAAAACATGGTCAAAGATGTAAAAGTTAGGATGGAAAATACGTTAATATTTTAGGATATTTCAGATCCTATAGTCATCGTTGTTCGGCTTGTTCGACTGCAGATTGGTTACGGGCTCAAATTCAGTTATCTGTTTTCAGTTGTCATCACAGACAGCCCAGACAGGGAAATGAGGCGCATTTCCCCGGCCACCGTGAAAAATTGTCTCCTGCTCGCTCATGGTCAAAAATTTGTCATTGGCGGCATCTAACCTGATAGAACGTATAGCCCGAAGTCTTTCATTCCATTTATTACGAAACACATGAAAAATTTTACTTTTTGCGTTGCCAAATATTGTTATGTTAAAACCAATAAATTAGTTAAAACATAAAAACTTTACATAATGAAGCCCTATGTCACCCGGGGATAGTGTAGCTTCCCAACACTGAAAGAATTTTTCAAATGGGTTCGGTAGTTTCAGAGCGTATTCAATGCAAACAAACAATCAAATCTTTCCTCGTTATGCTGGTAGATTAAAAAAATGACGTGCATAAGAGTATCAGTGATACCTACATGAATAAAAGATTATTTCATTTCATTTCATTTCATATGATATTAGTATAGATAAAATTATTATAAAAGGATGTTAACCTTGTATTGATTTAACTAAATCAACCAAATCTCTACACCACCAGAATACTTTTAAGTATTTTTGCACTTTATTTTATAATAATCCATAAACTTTTTAATGGAGCAGTTGAAGAGCTCTATCTATAACTAAACACACATCTTTCTTTAGAAACGTTTCAATCGAGATTTTAAAGTATACATGATCTTCATAGTAGTTATTTAACCAAATTGACAATAAGTACATATAATCAAATCTACTGAACACGCCAACGAAATCTATTTATATCATTCAAGGTACACATGGTACGTGAATTACAATATGTTATAAGAGGCGAACCTCAATCTGTTGTTCCCATAGAGTTGTTCCAAATCACTCATCTTTAAAGAACACTTCTGGATGTTACATCTTTCCTAATGAACGCCATTTCTAATTATCTTCAGCCTTCTGATCCCTTTCATCTCGCGGTGCCTCTCAGGTGCTTCTGACCTGCATTCGTTTTACCAAGGTGCGGTTGCAATTCAAGAATTTTCTTTGAGGTAAAGCAGTAATAAGCATAACAATAATATATCGATCGATTCGATGGAATATATATCGTGATTCGTGTTGTATTAGTGAAGATTTTGATATCGTACGTTACGCTAAATACATGATATAATATACGTAATACAATATTTGTGAAGTACTTACGGAAATTCGGCGAAAAAAGTAAAGACCTGACTCGCTAAAATTAAATATGCTATACGTGTCGTGAGGCACAACAATGATATCACCGTCATATCTCCAGTGTTTGAGTAGCCGAGATGCATTCTCAAACACGGTGCCGCTGTCGGTAATACACGACACGAGTGATAATATTGTAAATTACTTTCGGATTGTTCATACGTGCTCGGTTGCCATCGCACGATTTATGGAAGCGGGTTTTTATTATAAACATGAGGCAATTTATGTTATCGACAAAGTCGAGGTTTTCACTTATGGTGCAAATAATAGGTAACGCTTAGTTTAAATCTTTTTCTGTAATGTAGTAAATTGATTCTATTTTTATTACATCTGTAAACCACGTCTGTATCATTAAATGAATGATTATTGACGCGATTTGCGGTAGGGCCGTTCGAAGACTTCCAAGTAGGAAAATTTCCTATGCAATACATTATAATCAGCCTTGCCCGCATGTCTTGGCCTCTGGGGTTCCCTTGACACGCCGCTGGCGTAATGTATTGTGTTATCATTTAATGTGCGTTTACTTGTGAGGATTTACCTGGCAGCTTCAGTAATATTCGTAAAGCTTGTTCATATTATTGAGTATCAGAAGAATTATTCGTATTTCTATTTGTCGGACCCTTCTTCGATTTGTCCTTTATAGATTTTTTTTCTAAAATTATAACTTTATTATGTTTCAATTTCAAAACAGTATTATGATTAATCAAAGATAAAGATAATTTTCTTTGCAATGGTCATTGGCAGTATAAACAGTGTTATCTAAAATAGTAACTGTTTAGTGTGTATTTTTCATAACGTAGTTGTTCTATTTAAAAAATTGCTACCATAATTAAATGTGTTGTAATTTGTAACTAATAACTTCTATATTTAGCGAGACACTGCATTATTTCAACTATATTTACAGTTAACTTTGCATATAATACAATAGGAGGATTGAACGTAAATAACGTCCATGACTTGACGGGCTATAATGTATCTTAGTTGAGTTGTTGCGCCATACGATTTGTTAGATGAAGATTGTCTAAAGTGTAATGGATATAATTTAAGAACGATTTGGTCGAATCTAGCTAAATTAGCGGGCGTCTGGCGAGCTTAGTGAACCGGACAAACGACTGGTGCCTTGCATAAACATCCGCCGTTTACATCACCGATAAGACGCTAGATTGTCGCTAGGTCTGTGCTCGGTCGCTTATCTTCGTCCAACGCTCTATGTACTGATTCATCGCGTGCAAGATTACCGGCCGCTTCATCCACTGGATTCTCAGTATTGCCTTTCAATATGCTAATTAGTGGCGTCGTTTTACCTGCACTGATGCCTCTGCTTTGATATAATTATTTCATTTCTATCTTGTATCGTTAATCTTAAGATAGATGATTAGGCCAGCTAGCTGCGTAAACATTACATTTGCTGTTACATTTGCTTTTTAGTCCTGTCATTTGCTTTAGTAGACAACGCCACAGAAGACATAATAGTACAGAAGATTCACTCCGCAAAATCATTTAAATAAACAGCGACTTCTGCTCTGACGTATTAAAAAATGTAATTCAGATCGTACAGCGCTAATCAGAAACGCGTAATGAGTTGCCCCTTTTTCTAACACTCTTATCCTTTCTGGCAATGTTAGGGTGGTCTTTTTTGAAAGAATATAATTAATCTGAATGTTTAATTATCAGTTATATGCCCATGCTACTTTTATGAACAAATGACCTTTCAAATAAATAGGCTAGGCACTTACTTGGTAGTATGTAGATAAGAAAACTATTTATTTGACAATGTCTGCATAGATACTGTAACCTAAGAAGATCGCATTATGTTAGTGTGTACTTACCTTGTCTATGAAACAGTAGGTGTAGTAGGAAATATGACAAAAAACGTGAGATTCGGCTCCTTGTTATTTTTTTGGCAGTGGAACGCGATGCAATATGCTTTTGCATTCATTTTAGTTAATATCTTATAGATTGACGCAGCGCGTTGTATCGAACTAACGTGTGACATATGTGATGACGTCATGTGTGATAGATTACGAACGTGTGACAGCCCTTATAAATTATCTGAATTAGCCCGACAAGTTGAACGCGGCATACTTGTAACTTCATAGCTAAAGTGCGGAGTGCACTAGACCTAACAACGCGCAGGCGATATACCCGACTTACCTATGTCTGTTCTGTACAGCCTTCTTCCATACTCCTGCTTGATATTAGAACTTTGCTTCGAAAACTGAACTACTATGTGTTGTCTTGTTGCTGGGATCTAATGCATATTACGTTTCGTAACACGATTCAGAATCAAATACGTTTAGCTACCGATAAGTGCATGCGGGTTCAAATTATGCAGCTAATTATAGGGGTAATGAAGGCTCGTTGTCGACCTCGAAACGACATTCAGCGGATGATTGTAACGCTGAAGTGCATTGTTGTCAGCATAGACCCGATAACATCGTCTGACGAGATACTATTGTTAATACATTTACGACTCGTTGATTCATCTGCAACATCATCATCAGTAGTAGTTATGGTTATTTGTTAGATATTGCTAAGCAAGATGGAAGCATATTGTTTATTTTCATTATTCAATATTATTCATGACTACATTTTGTCCTTCAACATTAATTTCCCACATCTGAAATTTTATACATTTCACCCATTTGGAAAACCTTTCATTTATAATTTGTGCTATGCTGTATCAGTATTCCATAAACAACAACTGTTTCGTACACATTTTTATGGTATTCAATCTAAAAACCATATTTTTTATCCAAAATGAAAACAAAAATGTAATTTGGTATTCCTTCACGAGTAAATAAAAAAGAGTTCAAATAATTATATAGTTTTTGTTCAAATTTTATGAAATGTATGAAGGAATTGTAGACATTGTACGTAATAGTTCTGTTTAATAAGTTCGATGGCTCGTTCTACTTAAGCGACATGAATGGCTAACGAGACTGATACCAGATTAGCTCATTCATGTAAATTTACTTTGTAACCTTTAGTTCTTACATAATTAAAGCAGCTATATATACGCGTGTCTATTATTAACTTCATTTGAGCATTCACACCAGTTCCATAGTACTACTGATATCCCTATCTTATCGTGGTATTTGGTAATTGCCTGAACGTATACTACGTTCGTACTTCTAGTCATAACTATAATGTGATAATAATCTCCACCGTGCTCCAAGTAAAATCCTGATAAGGATTGAATTTACTATTTCTTCGGTTATAAATATGATGGAATGCAAGAATTTTATTACACAATCAAAGCATATAGAGTATGAAATGAGCATATTAAATCTAGATATATTAAAAAGAAGAAAGAAAAAGCATTTATTCGGAGGAGCAAAGCACAAACAAACAGGTTCAAATAAGATTTTTCTAATAGTTCCAGTGTTTTTGTTTTTTTTTAATGTAATTTGCCGACAAACGAGCTGACATTCCAGCGGATGGTAAGTGGCTACCGTCACCCACGGACATTTGCATCACCAAACACATCACCGATGCATTGCTTACTTAAAAAGAAGATAGAGAAAGAACTGGTGGGAACCAGCCCTCAACCGGAACAAGACTTCGTTTGGCGGTTGTCTGAATCTAGTATGAATCAAGTAGTTTTGAATGTATATGAAAAACCAACTACTACTAGCCTCGACGTAGTACGTAATCAATTCTAACTTCCACTCCACAAAACAGATGAACAGTGTAAATAATGATGACACAATCACCCCCCGGAAGATCACATCCGCTTGGCATCGGCTCAACGGAATCGTGTAAATTTAGCTCAAACAAATCAACATGCACTTCTCTTTCGGAACGTTTTGTTTTTGTCCTGTTTTCACTTTCTATTTATGGACTTTCGACTGGTTGTCTTTCATTTTATCCGTTCGGGATGCAATTTGAGTACAATTTTTACTGAGAATCATGGAGTCATCAAAATATTTTCTTTTTATTGATTAATAAGTGAAAAGAAAATATTTTTATTAACTTGAAAATTGAAAGAAAATATTTCTATTATATTATGATTAAATTGTTATAGTTTTCAAGCCTTTTTTTAAGTTTTTAACACTCAAAAAAAAGAGGGGTGTTATAAGTTTGAAGTGTCTGTGTATCTGTATATCTGTATGTCTGTCTGTGGCATTGTAGCTCCCGTACGGATGAACCGATTTTGATCTAGTTTTTTTTTGTTTGAAAGGTGACTTAATCGAGAGTGTTCTTAGCTATGTTTAGTGTACATAAAACTGTCGGTTTTTTTTTAATTTTAATTTAAGATTATAATTGTAAAGTAAAAATTAAACACATGGTTTAAGATATTTCTTTAATTACCTGATTGTATTATATAGTTTCAGTATTGTACGATTTATATAGCGACAAGTAGGTATCTTTTTTCGGTGTTTGGTGTTTTGTTGCTTTCTTTCTTTCTTTCTTGGTCGACAACGCATTAGTGATGCCTTTAATGTTACTAATGTCCGTGGGCGACGAAAGCCACTTGCCATCAGATGGATCGTCAGCTCGTATGCTGGCTATTTCCATAAAAAAACTGCAACAGCTGTCGACATTATAAATACATGACACACATTATTATTATTTTTATTTGTGTCATTGTAATTTGCAATACCATATTTGACGCGATACTTCGCACTGACAACAACACAGGTCACTTAGACCACCTTGAACAATAAATATATAATACAACATTCAAGTGACATAAATAAATTATAACCCCACTTGCAGGTTTGTTCGTGAGTTACTTAACCCTTTTTAGGGTTCCATAGTCAAAACGGACAAAGCCTTTGTAGTTTCGTCCTGTCCGTGCGTCTGTCCGTGGCTCAGAGACCCTTAGTGATCAAAAGCTAGATATACAAATACATACTGGATATACAACTTGTAAGATGAACTGGCAGGGTTCTTTATTTCTACTCATTTATTCTCAATGGTACTGTATCGAGCCCGAAATAATAATGAAATGCCACAAGTTTTGTAACCGTAATGTTTAAGACAACGTAATCGCAGAAAAGCAATTTCAATTGCATGGAATCAAAAGGATTTAAAACATTCATAAAAACGAATCAATCATCCAAAGCCCCTGTAAATATTGAACATGAAAATAGCATTAACAATGTCAAGATTTTTAGAAGTTAGAAGTTAAACCCAAATTAATACTCGCAATAATTGCAGATGAACGTCCGCGTGACGACGATGGACGCGGAGCTGGAGTTCGCGATCCAGCAGACGACCACCGGCAAGCAGCTGTTCGACCAGGTGGTCAAGACCATCGGCCTGCGAGAGGTCTGGTTCTTCGGCCTCCAGTACACTGACTCTAAAGGAGACCTCACTTGGATCAAACTCTACAAGAAGGTTAGTGGAAACAGCTTTGTCTTTGACGCTCTAAATCTTAAGGATTTTATATTTTTCGAATACATTCATTTTATTTTATATTAATTTTATCGTTTTAATATTGTAGGCATAATAATGTGTATTGAAGGATATTATATTAATTTTTAACTTTAATTGAAAGTTTGGCCGTGATGCCTTAGCAGCAATATTGCCACAGATGTCATGAATACATTAGTATTCATTAGAAAAATGTATGGCTGTGTACATTATTATTATATTAATATTATTATACAAAGGAGATCACCAACATCCCATACAAATGTTACGTATGTTACATTAATGATTCTTATGTTATTTAATACATAAATATAGTATATTCCATTAATTCAAACAAGTCTTCAAAAATTCTATGGGGTTAAAGAGAAATAATAGCAGCAATGATTAAATATGGTTACTGCAGAGTAGTAGATCACAGGCAAAAATCTAGTTTTCTTCTTGGAAGTATTTTAGTTTCTGTAATGAACAAAGTAGCTGGCCCAAATTTGGCGATCTCCTTTAGATAGGTACTATTTTTGGGCTGATATTATTTAACTATGATTTTACTTCTATCAAACTCAACTTAAACTCACGGTAATTTTATCTTGTAACGCTAATGTAACTAGATATCGCAATAGATTTTTAATCAATTCTCTCCACTGTGCCAGTCTCTCGTGGGCGTCTATTATTTCACCGTGTGAATAACGAGTTATTGTATCGACGTATGTTTTTCTTTTCAATAATTAATCTCCTATTTCATTAGTATTTAAAGTATTTGTTGTCTTAGATCGTACATTTCGTACCAGTTTATTTCTCGTCTGTTTGTTATCACGTGGAACGTAGAGGCGGTTGGCCGTCGTAAATGCACGGATGACGGAAAGCTGCGTAACCATTATTTTTAGCGGAACCCATCAAGTTCAAGTTCGTTTACGCGCCAATTTGTTCTGCCGACTAAGCATGCTCCGTTTATGAATTTAACGTTGGAGCCGCTGCATGCGCTCCTTTCTGTTTCACTGCCAAATGTATTCGTAACTCACATTTGATTTACGATTATTGTAGTTGCATCGATAAATGTGTTCGCGAAAATGGACTGTTCTCGAGTGCTTCTTGTTACGTACAAGTTTATGCTAACGGTTGCTCTTGCTCGCTTCATATATTTCACCATTAAAATATTCAATGACTGCAACACATAATTTTCCGTCTGTATAATTATGTTGTAGTGCACTCATGTGCTCTTAGCGCTTTATTTTAGAATAAACTGTATTTATTATTATGTATTGGTTATTTATAACTTACATTTTTCCACATGTCGAAACTCAGTAAATTCTCATATTAATTTATTTTAAGTATTGCACAGATATCTAATAAACGTCTATGCCAATACAATAATTAAATAGCTATGACTTGTTATTTCTAGCAAGTATATCGGTTCTGGTTCACTAGAACAAGGAAAATAAAATTTAACCACATACCAGACCTCTAGGATACATTTTTAACAAAAACACGTATTTTATACTACAGCAAGTCTATATTATGATTGTTTTACCCAATTTTGATTTTAAATATACATTTCGTAAATCTCATTACTACATAATAATTGTGATTCAAGTCGAGCCACGCTTCCGTCATGTTGTTTTCGCCCGTGCATTCCATGAAATTGTTTTCCTCGAGCTCTTATCCTTCCTCGTCGACATTGACCCGATAAAGCAATGTCAGCGTGTAGGAACCAACTTTCCGAATGTTAATATTATTGAATTCAAGTACTTCGGCGAGGCCAAGTTTTGAATTTTAACCATCATCTGGTGTATTTTGTTGGGGATTTTTTACTAGATTGCAGTGTTAGATAAGTTTGAACTCTTTAGAAACGGTATCATTATTTATGTATATTGATATGGACTACAACTCTCATGTGAAGTTTAATCAACAGTATCGTTAGTGATGAAACTCCTTTCTTTATATTCAAAAGCGTTTACGTTATCAATAACGTTTTCCACTGTTACAATTGGGAGCTTTCAGTATTCTCATCACAGACACCAGCGCCGCGGTCCGGTGTGTGTTGGTGTCTGGTGAATGGGTAAACAGGTGTAGTGTTACCGAACCTGTTCTTGGCAGTCGGTTGCGGTATTTCTGTTTATGAAAACGACTCGATCGTCGCTGGTCATTTGCTTTGTGAATTGAAATCATGTCTTGTACTACGGGTGTTTTAGTTTGATCTAAAATTTTAAATGAATTTAGTTGGAATACAGACTTTGTAAGGAGTAGTTATATTAAAGTTAGGTAAAGAAGCTGAAACGTTAAAAATTATAGTTATAGTATATATTTGACCTAAACAAACGTTGCAAAGCTTGTCAAAACTACTGAATAGTACAGTCAATAAAGTAGTTGTAGAGTGCGTGAGCGGGAACCTAAGCGATTTCTTCAGAAACTTATTCAGGGTGCTTAGGGGGATAACATACTAAAAGTCTAGGAGGTGAGCCGGAGGGAGGGGGGGGGGTTACAAAGGTCTCAATTTTAGGTTTTTCGCTAATATCTCAAAAACGGTGCGTTGTAGCGAAAAATGTTCTAAGATGAAATGAAAGCTTATAAAATTCTGTATAACTTTAATTCTGTACACTTTTTCTATATCTCCAACCGTTTTTGAACTACACGCTCCAGAAATGTCGAAATTAAAGTAATTCAGCGTGATAACCATTACCTCATGCGAAAATTATCTTAAAATTTATAGTAACCTAAGCTGGGAGTACCTCCACGTAGTAAAGGCAGGAACAGTAAGAAATCGCGTTTTTTATAACAGTGGATAACTGAGCAGAGGCGGGAAAACAATCATGATATTGATGAAGATTTCTTTTCGCTCAATATCTTTAATGCTCGCTGTAGGAAACGCGACCTTCTTGGCTATCCTATTTGATATTGTATACTTGCCTTCGGGCTTATGTTATTATAGATTTTCGCAATTTTATTTTGTCTGGCACGGTAGCCTAGCCGGTAACGCAGGGGGGCAGCCACAAAATATTCTTTTGAGATATACATACAATAATTGTTTTTATGTGCATGTTGCCTTAATGAAGATATAAAAAGCCTTTTAACAAAAACAAACAAAAAAAACGAGTATCTCATCGTGGGAAAGTAATCCATGTAAGCGAATATTTCTTCCATAGCCTCTACGACATGGGTATCTCTAGAGATCTCAGTTTTGTAGAGTTTTGGGTAACTGACAGGCCTCACAAGTGAGCAATAGTGTCTTCGTGATATTTTGCTCCTTCACCAACAATATCGGTAATGCAGGAAAAAATATCAAGAACTTCGTTACCCCAGGCATCATTTCTCGAAGAACATACCTGCTTGATACAATATTTAGCAGCTAGAGTCTCAACTGAATGTACAACCCGCCTTTTGTTCAAAGGCTTTTTTATATCTTCATTGAGGCAATATGTACATAAAAACAATGATTCTTGAAGTCAATTGGTGCAGCAGAAAATCTGAGCTGCAACGAAACTGCCTCTTCGCTATATAAAGATGCCTGCCTAACATCTTTTTTATGGTATCAGTTCAGGTGTCATTTTTACGACAGCTGATGTGAATCACGCTGATATCACGCTGAATAACTTAAATTACTACATTTCTGGAGCGTATAGTTCAAAAACGGTCGGAGATACGGAAAAAGTGTATAGAATTAAAGTTATAGAGAATTTTATAAGCTTTCATTTCGTCTTAGAACATTTTTCGCTATAACGCACTGTTTTTGAGATATTGGCGAAAAACCTAAAATTGAGACCTTTGTAACCCCCCCCCTCCCTCCGGCTCACCTCCTAGACGCGGGGACTTTTAGTATTTTATCACCCTAAGCACCCTGAATAAGTTTCTGAAGAAATCGCTTAGGTTCCCGCTCATGCACTCTATACCCTCTTTTGAGTCATTCCTTGACTGGACTATGAAATACATAAATCAATTTTATAATAATTTTAATAACGATTTCGTAAATTTTAAGCAAAATATTTTTACTGCATCACGAGAATAGAACATATCTTACATACATAGCATACATAAAATACCATTCATTAATTTCCCTTAAGTTCGCCCGACTCGGCCAAGGGAAAGTTTATCAAACAATGAAACTCGATGAACGTTTGCATTTGGGCACGTGGAGGCGCTTTCACGCGAACGTGTTGTAAAACAGACGACAATGCATGCGATATTGGAAAACTAACAGCCACATGCAGTTCACCCATTTGTCTTGAATGGCAATCATCCATTGCTGTATTTGAACCTGCGTTTAATGATAGTGCAATTAGAGCCACTGTAGAGAGTTTGGGGCCATCCAGAGCTTCCAAATGATTTATAGGAATTGATCGGCACATTCTGCCCATGGAAGTAGAGGGAAAGTTTTTGCATCTTATATATCATCTTGTTTCGCTCTAGATAAAACTAAGAGGAAAGGGTTATTACATTGCCACATCAGTGATCATCTTGGTCTGCAACGCCTCCTTCCTTTTGATGGTACTAATGTTTCGGAGATGTCTTGACCTTAAACACTCTTGACTTTGCCTTACCATCAGGTTCATCTGCTTGTTTTTCAGTTACTGCACACAAGTTGTTTAGTGTCACAGTAATTATGTTTGGGTGCCAATGACACGGCGCTTCAATACTTATCAATGAAGTGTTTAATGAGCCCGCCGCTGATAACCTGTCGCGCCTGAATCCGGTTAGCGAGCTCATAATCTAATTGAATAGGTTGTCGAAAACATCACTTAGTTCTAGTAGTTGCAAGAAAATATAATATTACTTTAACTAAGGATATTGTCGATGTGGCATATCGAAGCAATGAGCTATGACTGGTCAATACAATGGACGTTTCAATATTGATAGTATATTAGATGTTGAGTTACCACTGCAGCTAAAAATCTTCGAGTACAACTAAAAGAACAACTCATATTATGTAGGTATACTTTACGATCTATCCTTAAATTTGAAATACAAGTTTTCGGCGGGTACTCTCATTCCAATTCACTCACTCAAGTAGTCTATTTTTATTTATTTGCTGTGAATATAAACAAAGGAGCTAAATGTTTTCTTTTTTTTCTTTCTAATCTATTCAAATAAAAACTAAAGATTGCTCTTAGTCTACACTACAGGCTAAGTTTTCCGGTGCTAATTAATAGCTCACGGTTTGGACCTCGTCTGCAAGACAAGTGTTAATGACGAGCATGATGACCAAACCACATTCTTTCCGTGACTCATCTCATTTCACTTAGACCAGACACGACATATCTATTCTGAGACTTTTAGCTTCATGATAATCAAATGACTCAAGGTAAATCTTAATTTAAATTGAATTAAAATCAGCATCGATAGCTATCACGATTGTTTAGATTTAGAACAATGATCATTTCAATAGAAGTGGATTTAACATAATTTAATATCTGAATAACATCGGTTGGAATGTTTTCCGCTTATTACAAATCCTTTCAATGCCGCTCTGATGGTGAGTCAGTCACTACAATATAAGGAATAATGTATAGAATATATATTTTTTGTAAATTTTATCAGTATATCAATCCGTTGGTCTGTGTATCTCTGTCTCTGACTAAATGTTCATATGTAGTATTGTCTATCCATTATGTCATCGACAGAAAAATAAACTTGGCACATTCATAACTTACATTACCTCCACGTCTAGGATACTTTTTACTTTTAGTTCAGCAAATGGATAATTATTTGATTCGGATAGTACACTCTAGTTTGATGTTAGTTTTGAAAGCAACAAGTGATTCATTACAAGGCTGTTGTCGGTGACTTAAATAATGATCTGGCGGTCTCGGAGACCGGTTCTACGATTATATCCGAAGCAAATTCCTATATATAATATATTAGTATTGGCATGCAAGTATCGTCGTCGATGCTGACGATCTAACGTGAGCATGACTCACGATCGGAAGTGACGCGTCGCAGTCGTCACACCGTGTCGTGAGTCGTGTCCGGAGCATTAACGGATTTGTTACGATTGTCTATTTAACGAAGAAGATCAACAGCATTATGTTCTTATAATTTCGGGCGCCTTTTAAAATTACTGTAACTTAACTTCGAAGTGTTGAGTTCACTTTAATGTATGTTATTGGCAATGTGTATCGTACGATCGTGTTCGTTACCTTTTTTGTCTTTAGAAAGAATTACATATCACCAATTGATTATATTATGAAGATTGCAAAGTATCTTAAATTCACGAAAATATTTTTGGCAAACCTACGGGCAGAGTTCTAGTTCCTTTTAAACCGTCTTTAACATTCGCAGTATCTTTTTTCCATTAAGTTGGAATGGAAAGTGTCCCTCCTCGAATAGAATCGATTTTTTATCGTTCTTTTCCTTCACCTACTTGTAATGCTATTTGCATGTGTAGGTTATTTACTTATCTGCAATTTAATGAAACCTTAATTCTTGTTGTGCTAATATGTGCTGTTTTCATTACATGATGGTAGCTGAAGGTTAATTTGATATTGTTTTGTAAGGTTAATTTCATTTGATATTAAGTGTTTGATCCTTTTGAATTTCTTCAGTGAAATAGATGCATCTATGAATGAAATAGTGTAATGAACCAAATTGTTAAACGGTTTATTTAGCTTACAGAACAGCTCCATTTTTTTTCTCTAGTATCTACATTTACACCATAAAACCGTGTATTTAGTTTTTCAAACTATTAACTTGTTTCCAGTAGAACCAGGACTTAAGATCTCTACGATCTCAAGATTCGATATGAGATACTGAAATATATCAAATCTTATGAAAAAGTGACATTTTTAAAATTTGAAATAGTGCTCTTGAGCTGAGATCGGTTTATTAGTACGGGCTCTAATGCTTCTTGAGTATTACTTACCAGCTATGCAATGATACAGAGTCGTTGTAAAGTAGAATATGATATGGTAAGGTAACGACGGAGCTACATAATTAATTACGTGTACCCAGTACAGTGCATGATACACGACTCATTAGGGCTTCCGATTTGTTACGTACGTACATTGTACGCGACTTACGGGCGCGCACGCACCTTGTTTCACCACACCGCATCGGCTAGCGCGGGACGGATACGGGACTGCTTCTATAATATAATTAATGTCAAGTATTCTCACCCAGCACTGCGATAGTCTGTCGCTAATAGCATAGACATAGATAGGCTGTGCAAGTGCAAACTACCCAGACATTAAGTCGCGATGGAGTCTTGGATATACGTATAGTATATAAGCCATCAGATTAGTTAGTCTAAATGTCGTTTCAGACTGAGAACCAACATATTTATTCATTTATTTTGTTCTGTGCTTGAGCCCTGTCCGAGGTATATTATTTGGTTATATTCGCGCTAAGTAGCTTCAAAACAAATTAACTAAGGATTCCATATTATTTGTTCATAATAAAAAATCTCCAAAAACAGGCTTTGTTTGAGGATTAAACTTATTCGGTTCAGTGTAAACTTGGTTTTTTAGATGCTTTTTTAAACACACAATTCATAACGGTAAAATAAGGTAATTAAACAAATTAGCTGTTCTTGTTGATGTCGTAATTTTCCTTAAGTGCTGGCTGTTCTACTTTGCTACTCAGTGCCCTCCTTTTAACTTATTAGTAATTCGACATCCGTTATCCGTTTGCTCGAGTTCCTTTTATTCCTTTAATGGATTGATCTATTGAGTAAGATTTTCAAGTATTTATTATTGTAAGTAACATTAGTCACTTGAAAGTCTTGAAACTTCGTCAAACATTACTCGATCAAGTGGCATAGTAAGAGCCTTGCAAGAGCCTCTAATTTCAGATTATTATATGAATAAATTATTTTGATTTGATTTACATGCTTGAATTTTAAATGAGAAAAATACTAAGATTCGGTGAAGAAATATGTCACGAGAAATTTTCTTATGTTCCCAAAGAAATGAAAAGTGAAAATCAAGCTGCACAGCAATGCCTAGTATCAAATAATGATATGATCGTATCGTAAGCGTTCCGTTTCGGTGTAAACCATTGTCACACGGTGCCTCGCACTTACGTAATCGTCCCCTGAACACGGCCTCGCGACGTATGCGGTGTCGTGCCACTCTACGACACTCCAATCGACGTGCTCTTCCCTTTTGAATAAATTTTGTTAGTGATCTATCAAGCATTGCTTTGAGGAAATGGAATCCATATGTATAGGAACTTTGCGAACTCGACTGCAGATTGCGAAGATATATCTTACTGCAAAGGCTTGAGTTCTTTGCGTTACAATCTCTTCAGAATTCTCTCTTCGAAACTGCAAAAAAGCACGAGAGGCTCCAACATGAATTCAGGCACAGCGCCTAAGTAAGGTAATAAGATCTATGTCTCTCATGATTGGAATGTTCTTGGAAGCGATTCAAGATCTACTGATTTTGAAGACCCCCGAGAAGCTTCTTCTGACTCCATTGATTCGCTCTGAAGCAGTGTGGTGGACACCCAAAAATTCCTCAATTACAAGAACCGCTAATTGCTTGAACACGTTAACAGGTAATATTCAACACAAATACCGAGGTATTTATTCGTTTATACTACGTATCTTGTAATGAGTAAACCGAGTGACGTGTTCGTGAATAATATATTAATGAGAATTGCTAATTAGGTTGCCTTATCAAATTCTCGACATACCGGTAGTTGTTAAGTACATAGGTACATAATTATTTTAATATTAATCTATTAGCGTCCCTCTCTCTAGCTCTCTCTATCCATCAGCGTATACCTGAGCGCATTCTATCACGTTATTCTAGGTAATGCGAATTTGTTGACAAATGCCTTTTTGTGTTGAATGTTCCACTACATATATTTTGGGAACAACCACTTTTGGTAAGTTAATAGTTTCGAAACTCTTTCACTCACATGCCAATTGTATGCTATAATATACGAGATAGCGTAGCTAAAGTTACGAGTTTATAAGTAAGAACCTAAAGACACTACAAATAGAATGCGTTCGTGTCGAAATCGAAATTGTGAACCAGTTAAATTGGTTAACTTGAATGTTCAAAGCGCGACTGATATGACTAGTCTTCATGACGCACATGCTTCTAACATTCGTCATTTGTTGTTCGCCATTGTCATCTCTGGGTGCAGGTCATGAGCCCCGAAGACGATTTTTAAGACGATGCTTATTCTCATCTGGTACGCGTATCGTCCGCGTCGTTGACCACTTGATTGACAATTACGTCAGCTTCATTGAAACAGCACAGATGAGAGACGTCTGTTGTGAAGACACAATTAAAACTAAACATTTAATTAAATTTTTAACGGTTGTCGGTTTCTTTCTCCCCATATTATGGGACATTTGAAGCTTAATATTACGTCACAATTGAAATTATCATTAAAAATTGCTTTAATTACATTAAAGTCTGCTTTTTATGATACAATCGGAACTGAATGATTTGCCTGTCCCGAATTGCACGAGCGCTGACAATTTTTTACCCATCGAACCGAAAATGAAGACAATCCCACGCGTCTATAAGACCGAAGTAAGCACGTCGTCAGATACGTTTGCCAAGTACTTTTTTGTTTGCAAAATACAATATTTTATGGTTTAAAAAAAAGGTTATCGTTTTTTTGCACAAGGTCGCAGAGTCAGAAGTAATGCGGACCCTTCGCTTCTTTTTTCGCCGAAATTGCATCGAAGATACCTTGGATGTTGCTTATGTCTATAAACCACGATAACCGCTTACCATTAGGTTGCTCGTTTGCTATTTAAAATTTATTGTGGCCAGTTTTTGGGCTTAAGTTTTATTTTATTAGTATTCATGTTTAGGCAATCTTATCCCCTTGAATCAAATCCTAAACCAAACTGTAGATTTTCGGTTTATTTTTCCCATTAATTCCATTAGTCCTTCGAACGTTTTATCGACGATTACCCGCGCTAAGTCTGGAAGAGGCCGCTAATATTTTACAGTGATTATTTATTTTTGTCTAGTTTTAATTCGCTGACAGATATTATTACGTTTCTTCAAGTCTGTCCGCCGGTACCGATGAGATCACGGCCGAGTGTACCGCCACATGTCTACGTGCATTGTTATTTTGGGTTTGTATGCAAATCACCATTAACATAATCGTCTCAATCTCATTTATGCCAAGATGTAATGAAACTGATTATTATCGACGTTTTATTTACTTGGATAACATTTGTTTGTCTAAAAATGCAATTTCATGCCACTGGAATGGAATTAAATTTTAAAGTTTCCTTAGTTTCGATTGAAATATTGGAATGAGTTGCAGTAAGGTTTCACTATCTTGTCACTTTAGTAGTAGTGATGTACCTAGTTCATTACATGACAATGTTAAAGTAGCAACGACTCGATGGACATTGACAACATCTCGGGGCGCGCGAAATGCGCATCCTATGTTTATTCACATTTCACTTTCTAATTATACGTCGGCATCTCGACGTACGTTGTGTAAACACTTAGTTATCATATTATGTTATTTTTGTTTGTCTAGATTACTGTTGTTTGCATGCACACGACCATTAAGCATGAGTAATTGAAGCTTTTACGCCGTATGTGCGATTAAACTTACTAAGTAATTCCGCTCTCTCGGTAATAGCCTTTGGGGTGCCGATAGAGGCAGAAACGTATTCCTGGGAGAAATTGCCCATTTCCTCCCATGCTGGCAGTAATGAACTGCTGTAATTAATTGCGTCGTTCCATCGTATTACTGTAATTGAATTAGTAACGTCTATTAATTAAAATCTACATATATTTAATTTGATTAGAAAGTTAAACATTCTGTTCGATGTGTAAAAATTTTATGTTGTAATCATGTAGGGGAAGGCCGGGCATAGTGAACAGCCCAGGCAAAGCGGATACCCCCTTTTATTTTAAAATGGTGGGCCCGAACGGGCTACCATCTTACCACGAGGTGCTCCCCGCACCCCTCAGTCGTATACAAATAGAGCTAACGCATAGTCAAGCGTCATTTGCGAAATAATTAACAAAAATTAAAAAGTGAACACTGCTTACGACTTTTCAATGTACGTAATTTTGTAATTACTTATGTTTATATAGTATTAATGTATTGGCTTGATTCTCTCTTCAAAGTGCATGTTTCCTTGCAGAAATACTGCTAGTTTTATTGAGATTCTGTTTCTGGATTTCATTTTAGGTGCGGTTAAGTTAAACAAGTATCCGTTGGGCAAAATGAACACGGGCAAAGTGGACACTGTATTCACTTTGCCCAACAGTGTTCATTTTGCCCGCAGATTTAGAAATAATCACTTTTCTTGATTCCACTTTACCCACAAATATATCTAAACCTGACAAAGAAGATCCATTCAGATATAACGCCACTCAAAAATCTTCCACTAGTAAGCCTACATCTTATTTAAGCCCAAAAAATATAAGTGCATTTCCAACTGCTCATGTTCTTGTGGGTAGCCGCAAAAGAAAATTTCAAAAGTCTGATTGTCAAAAGTGTGCTTACTAGCACTCCTGTAAAGGACGAACAGAAAACTAATTTTTTTTACTAATTTTTGAAACAAGTACCAAATTATTGAGAAACATTGAGAAATATTTAGATCAGGGATGTTGCGGATGCAAATGTGGATGCGGATGCGGATGTTTAAGATCTTATAAGTCGGATCGCCGAGGCCCGAGACGTTGTGATTAATTCTTTGATAGTGTATCCGACATTGTGACATAAAACCAAAGAATGTCGGACACACTGTCAAAGGATTCATCACAACGTCTCGGGCCTCGGCGATCCGACATATAAGATCTTAAATATCCGTATCCGCATCCACATCCGCATCCACAACATCCCTGATTACGATACTAAAACAAAAACAAAAACCACGCGAAAGAAAAATGCTGACATTAATAAAATTACTAAAGCGACCAAAAGAACCAAAACAACTGAAATTGATAAAACGACCAAAAGTATTAAAGCCAAAGGAAGCCAAAGGAGGACAAAAAAAATGATGAAAAGTTTATGTGCTATTTTTGTGAAAAGATTTTACATATAGAAATTAACGAACTGGCGGTCGACAATTGGATCTAATACAATTCCTGCAAGCAATGGATGACTTCCACGAGAAATGCACGGCTTACCAGGGAAATGGCATATTTCTTTGTTACAACTGCTAGATGACTGATTAGTTGTATTCCTTATTAATATTTCCTTTAATTGCATATATTTTCTTTTATATTCTTAGGTAATCATTCCTTAATTAACCATGTGTTCACTTTACCCTATGAGCCTATCCACTTTACCCGGTGGATTGGGCAAAGCGGATAGCGGTACCAAGTTAAACGTTATTAAAAATTTTAAGTTAAGTACTGATGTTACAATATTTTAGTTAAATATATTAAAAAGTTTAATAAATACTGTTTCAAACTCAGTCATTATTTTGTATATGTCTGTATCGACTACGTTCCTATAGCCCGCCAAAGCTTAAGGTGTCCATTTTGCCCGGCCTTCCCCTATTGATTTGATGCAAACAATTATTATATGCACTATTGAATTCTATATTAGAAATCTCCTAAGTGCCTCCTATTCGTTGTTTGCGTTGTTTGTATGTGATCTGGAGGCGTAGCAGCGTAGCGTAGACAGTACCGTATACCTTGATTTCTTTTAACGTTCAATGATTCTTTTATAGATACCGTAAATAGTAAATATATAAAAAGATGAAATTGGAATAGTTTCCATTCAAATTCATAGCGTTGATTATATTCGCGGATTGAGACCGGCCGCAGCGCGCTCCCCGGCGGTCGGGCGGCCGGCACGCGATCTCAATCCGTCAAGCGAGGAATGTTGCTTTTTGTCGCCGTCGATATTATCCATTATCTTGGCATAACAATATTACTATTCATATGCTGCCATCTGGCGGAGGATAGCTTAGTTTCGAGAGCGACTGAGAGGAATCCGACTTAGAAGAGCCTCCACATCCTGCTTGGCATTTTCGTATACTATGAAAATTTGACATTGGAATGGATGATGGTTGCACAACAGGGTTTTTGGGTCGTATAGCTTTGCATTCGCTTCGGACCTTAACTAAGTCGGTAGAGTCAAGTTTGCCATTGACGCATTGAGTACTGCTGCACTGATTGAGCGTATACCTCATCTACATGAAAGGTCCCGTATCGGGCAAATGACGCCGGCGCCGGCGATGTGTTGCGTCACGTAGCGGTTGTCGGAATGTTATCAGCGGAGATAGCAGCCGGTTCCAGTGGCGATTAAACGCTCTTGATAGTGCCATTGTCAATGGCCTTACAATGCCTCTGCCTGCTTAAATAGGTGCTCGTGTGCCCCGACAATCAACCATGAAATTTTCTGATATGTTCTGCTGGGAAAGTTTGTCGCTTCATTTCTAGTGGTCTTGAGCCACTGAAACCAATGTCAACAGTTTTAAGTGACTGCTGAACATCAGGTCCGTCTGGTATTTCATAAATGTAGTTATTTTTTTATGAAAATGGTTTTTTGGTTACGCGTATGACCCATTGCGTTACAATACAATACAATACAATACAATATTCTTTATTGTGCACACTAGAAGTACATAAAATATTACAATTTTAGTATTATTTAGACACAATAGGCGGTCTTATCGCTGTAATAGCGATTTCTACCAGACAACCTAAGGGTAGAGGACACAGACGTTCAAGAAATGCGTAGGTAGAGGTGCAAACAGTAAAAAGTTTACGAACTAATATTTAAAACATATAAAGATACAAAAAAAAAAACTATGTAGATAAGAAGGTACATAAATAAAACATATATATGTTTAACGGAAATAATACCTGGTTGGGTGGTGGTTCGGGAAATAATAACAACAGTGGGCGTTTACATCACTTTAGTCAGAAACTCATTTTAACACAGGTTTTACACTGGTTATAATTAAATACGCGATTAGGACCGATTGTCTTCAATTATCCGAGTAACAACCAACAAATAATAGGGCACGACGGCCCAGTGGCCTCCCATCACCCCTTACAGCCACCCCAATGCCTCGCATAATCGTCTGATCCTGTTACTCGTCAATCTGATCTCACAATACAATTCACACGTCGCGTTCCGTCTTAAAAGTAACAACGTTCTTGTCTAGGCGACTGCTCAGCTCGAAGGCTGTATCCAGAATGTAACGATACTCTTCTCTAGGTGTCCGTGCAGCTCAAAGGCTGATTCCGAAGTGTCCGTTCGTCGCTTGCAAGTTAATAGCTTTCCTCGGTTCTCCCGCCACGTCACCGCGTGACCAAATGACAGTAGTCAATTCACATAGTGTTGCTATCTTCACAATCCGAATACACCTAAGCCTGGCCCGGCTTGACGTTCCATTTTATGATCTCCGACACGGCCATCGTGACAATCTCACCGTCCTCGGTGAGGCAGCAGGGGTCCATCTGGAAAAGACATAACCTTCGCAAAGTAAAAGTTTCCCACTCGGCCTCCCTGACCTCAAGCCCCAAGGCTTCATAATGAAAACACATGTAGCAGCCAGAACGGGATAATTACCAAGAACTATGTACAATCTGATAACACGATCTAACTTTACAACAAAAAGGCTTCATGGCACTCAAAGATAAGTCAGCAGTTTGTATGCAATACTCTGATCATCATCATCATCATCATCATCAACAACACCATCATCATCATGAGCCAACCGGGGTACCTCCTGTACCCAGTTCCACATCACAACAACAACAACAACTCACTGCTTCCCATCGGAAGCACCAACAGCGACTGCTTACAGCTCCAAGCCAAACGCACGCCACGAATGACTGGAGTTGCATGCTATCTGAGCGACTTGCATACCACTTACTACTCATCAAAAGCAATCAACAATCGATTCACTTGCTCTGAACATTTTACGAAATTCTTAGTGTGTTATCCCGTCTGTCTTAAAGATTCTCAAAAACAGTTCAACAAATCAGTAAAGGAATTATTATCTTTGCATGTCACTTTTAAATAACAAAAAGGTTATTTTTCGCTCACTTCGCTCACCAAATTCTCTCTGTGACCTTCATTACCAAAAATCGTCAAGTACACAAACTCAAGTAACCATCAAATGTCATAATATGTTGACATTACGTAATATCAGCACAAACTCAACAAGGAACAATTACTGTCAGTGAGCAGTTATCAAAATTAGCTACAAAAGTATCAATACAGATCACCTGTTATATCATGTCGCCACACAATCACCGATGATGCTCATCGTAAACCACGGTACAAAAAAACGCGATGCGCTCCCGTCACTATCAACAAAATTAAATGCAGGTAGTTGACATCAGACTTCGTTATCTCGCATTGATGTAATTTCTCGTCACCGTTTAGATATTCACAGGTTACATGTCCATACAACTGTCATCGTCACTTAGTTTATCTGAAACACACACAAAAAAACAAAAGACAAAAACACGAAATGTCTAATTGTTATTTTTCTGAACTGAGGGTGGACGATAATTAATGTTTGAAAATTGAAAATTCTTGATATCATTTACAGAACGCTTCTGGTGTCACAAAACAATATACTTGCAGTGACTTTGAATAACTTTGTTAATCATAATTACATTGAAAGATACTGTACAATGACTTTATAATACTTCGCTGAATCAAGCACAAATACGACGAAACGATTTGTACTTTACGCAAACCACCATTCTAATCAGTTCTTTCTAATCAATCTTATTTTAAGGAAAACCTTGCATGTTCCTGGATTTCAAAGCACAACATTCTTACACAAAATAAAATTTACAAAATCATAACTCTGAAAATTCTGTCAGGTGTTTTGACAGTTCAAGATGACGGCACCATTTACACTGCTTGACTTCCAGTGTATACTACACTAAAACACTATCGAATTATCCAATCTTGTTAATAATAATGAAAAAAATATGCCATACCAAATCGCTGTGTTACTTTCCTTTCGTGTATAACCTCAAACCTTAATCACAGAGTACTCAAGACATTATTCCGATCCTTTGTATTCGAATTTTACATGCTTGCCGTCCACCGTTTGTAACATCATATCTGAAAAACCTGAAATGCGGATTCTTGCAATCCGAATGAAAAGATAGTACTTTTCCCTCAAAGACACGTCTTATGAAAATTTTTTTTTTTTTGGTTTCTTTGGTTTGTTGATATAGTTTGGTGTCTTGAATGCTATTACTCCCTCGGCCATCTTTGACAAAATGAACACGTCCTCGTGTTCTGTGTTTAAATACTCGTAGTAACATACTCTGTTCCACTATTCACTTCCATCATAATTGCTTCTCGACTGAATATCGACATCTTGCGTGAGGCGAGTATCTGGGGGTAGGTTCACATTATTTTCTTTGTAAAATTCCACGGTTTTCATTTACTCGCGTTTACTGTCGTTACGTTTCTCATTGCAACCAATTCATTTCAATATCATCCGAACCACCGTCATTCTTCATTTATTTTCCGACATGTGTGGGCGAAATTTTCTCATCATGTGGGTCCATTCCACTTCCGATAACGGAAATAATACCTGGTTGGGTGGTGGTTCGGGAAATAATAACAACAGTGGGCGTTTACATCACTTTAGTCAGAAACTCATTTTAACACAGGTTTTACACTGGTTATAATTAAATACGCGATTAGGACCGATTGTCTTCAATTATCCGAGTAACAACCAACAAATAATAGGGCACGACGGCCCAGTGGCCTCCCATCACCCCTTACAGCCACCCCAATGCCTCGCATAATCGTCTGATCCTGTTACTCGTCAATCTGATCTCACAATACAATTCACACGTCGCGTTCCGTCTTAAAAGTAACAACGTTCTTGTCTAGGCGACTGCTCAGCTCGAAGGCTGTATCCAGAATGTAACGATACTCTTCTCTAGGTGTCCGTGCAGCTCAAAGGCTGATTCCGAAGTGTCCGTTCGTCGCTTGCAAGTTAATAGCTTTCCTCGGTTCTCCCGCCACGTCACCGCGTGACCAAATGACAGTAGTCAATTCACATAGTGTTGCTATCTTCACAATCCGAATACACCTAAGCCTGGCCCGGCTTGACGTTCCATTTTATGATCTCCGACATGTTAATTAAGATAAATACAAATAAATACTATATATATATAATATAGCATATATACATATATATATAATTATAACAGCAATATATAATATTGAACTACATAATATACAAGTCAAGTAAAATGCAATGTTACTAAGTATTATATGTCATCAAAGCAATCCACGAAAGCTAGTCAAAGGGTTAGATAGTAATCTTTAACTTTATTCTTAAAGGAGAGAAGGGACTCAGAACGTCGGATAGATAAGGGAAGAGTATTCCAAAGGTGAACGGAGTATACAGAAAAAGATTTTTTGCGTTATGTTTTTTTCAACAGAATACGAGTTAGTTTCCTTCTATGAAGGCTGCGTTATTGTAATAATTGTAACCATAGATTAATTGCATACTAGAAAAGTATGGCTTATGACTATTATATACAATATATTTCTATAAATATTTTGCATTACTTGTGAATAGAACTTCCTTATGTTGGTTCAATGAGGTCATGATTATTCTTCAAACCTTACGTAGATGTTATGGAACATTGACTTACTGACTGTACAATGTTTATTGAGTTGCGACACACAGCGAGGATGCATTTATCCGTCCCGTAATAAACATAAAATAACTACGCTCTCTTGTTTCCTCAAGTGTTTAGAGGACAAATAAAATGTATAATTAGTTTAAGGAATTGGTTGGTACACAATTAACGTACAGTTATTATTCGCATCTAACATCCTTGGTAGTTTGGCTTCGTCAAATCGGCACATACGATGTGCGGGCAGCGATGCGCAACGCTGCGCCCGCGTGACCCCGTTCCCACGCCGCTCATCGTCGGCACCAGCCAAGCCGCCATGCCGCCTTGCCGCCAGGTGGCGACTGTTGACTGGCGTGGCGACCTCTGGCGGCCGCGACCACAATACACGCCCGCATCCGTCATCCGTGTTTAGGTAATAGATACAGGTACAGGTGTTCCAATTGCTCGAGGTTGGAAGCATCGGTTTGAATTGGTCAGTGATGACCAAGTGTGATATTATTTGTATTGACGTTGAATAGAACATCAAGTCAACTCTCATACCCTACACTTCGGCGTATATTTGCATAGGGTTTGCGAATTTTTCCAATCAGCGTTTACCCAACCTTAATTTTGTCCACTTATTAACCTGAAAAGTATTTGTAATTTTAGAACCAAATACTTTAAGACTCTAACATGATGTACCTACGTAAACATTCTTGGAACTGGCAGAAGGTGGATCCAAGGTTAACCTGTTTACGAGGCACGCACTTCACGAGCGTTGCGTCAACAATAATCCTTATCATTTTCGTGTAACAACAATAGAACGTTACGCTTCAAGTGTCGTTATGCGAAGCTGTTAAAAGTTTATTGAGCGTGATGACACTCGAGCTGTGAGTTCCAAATGCTATAACGAAGCTGCGGCTACATAAGCAGACGAAATTTCGTATCCTGATTGTCGCGATAAAACTTCACGGCCATCGGCGATGTCCCCGATGAAGAATTGCGATTCTTTCTCCCCACCTGTCGCATTATCGCGAATCCCCGGAGAATGCCGCTAATGTAGCCGCAGTATTATGCAGCACCGATGATTGTGCTCTCGTATTATCCTTTCATTCACTTGTACATCAGTGGGTCAATGCGTAAAATTGAGGCAGCCGCAGCAGATATGCGGTAACCGGCGCGCGGTGCGGGCGCACCCGCAGCCGGCGCGGGCGAGAGCGGCAGACGGCGGTGAAAGTGCCGTGACGAGCGCGGCGACCGGCGACCTTGCCTGCCACGCATAGCAACACCCCCATGCCTCCATCGATCCTACGCAGTACGCAGCGCTCACGCTACTTCTTATTGCCATATTCGAAGCTGGTTTCAGTTTCATCAATCGAAATTGTAATTTGTGACTGAACATTGAAACCGATTGATTAATTACCGTGAATTCAGTTATGTAGGAATTACTCCTTCGTCAAACTGATACTTAATCTAATTGCGAAAGACACTTGAACAAATGATTTCTTATTGGATGACAAGTTGGCTGAACCATGCCCGTTTGGCACTTCATATTAAAAACGTTATGAGTTAATTGTTATTAACAATTAAGGGTCGGAGATGGTAGCGTGGCGTCGTCCGCCAACTGGGTTAAAGACGAACGAGATGGCGGGACGGTCGTCTCCGTCGCGCGCACTCGCAATTGGCCACGATCCGGTGCGCGTGCGAACATATCGATGGTGAGGAGAAATGTCTCAAATGGCTGCCGAGTTTCACTTCCAATTCAAACCGATCGAATCACATACGCATCGGAATTTACGCACGTCTCCTACTTTATTGGAGATCCTGCGTTGATACGCTCTCCCACGCTCGGGGTTACTTGAGAACATGCGAGTTTCTTACGGCAAGCTTTGGGCATCCTTGAACAGATGCAGGCATTAGAGGAATGTTCGCACAAGAACAGCTGATTGTGCAGTGATCGCGGTCGCGGGGTCGTTGACCGTACTTTCGCCGCTCCCACGGCTCGGTGCTGCCGCGTTGCTCAATCTCATAGTGCCGCTAAAACTTCGCCAATTAAAGTTCCACCTCACTAGATATTTTGCCGTTTAACACTCCGGGGGTGCAAATCTTAGCGCTCCCGATCTGCAACACAACATTCCCAACTGTCTAATTTAAATATTGGCTCTTTATTCGATAGGATCTGACTATTGGTATTATTAATTACTCGTGGCTAATAATCACGTTGTCATATCAAGATGATTATCTATTACGTTTTAATTAGGAAGATCCTTGAAATTTTATTTTTTGATTACCTTATTATTACTTTTTCAATGCCGTCATAGAATAATTAGCATTAACTACTTTGAAAAAATATGTAGATGAAGGATACTTACAAAATTATAATTTACTACAAGCCGGATACAATAATGGACAAGACCTCAAAATTTGTGACGACAACGGTGAAGAAGCTGATGACGCCGGAGGAGGAAGATCCCGAGGAGGCGGCGTTCGATAGGGAGGACGATCTGGTAAATGTGGTAGGCGTAGGAGCTACTGTGTCGCTAGAACACCTTGATTAAAGTAGAAGAAGAGATGGTAATGTTGTGGTAGGAGCTACGGTCCCGCTAGAATACTAGGGTCAAACAGGAGAAAAAGAAATGCACAAAGCAAACAATAATAAATGTCATCATTGTTGATCTAACGCTAGTAAAAGTTTTAAATCTCATCGTTCTGGATTATTTTTGAAAATGTAATATGCTAGTTTGTTTGTAGTAGGTACATAGTATTTGCTAGTCGAATAAAATAATTAAAAATTTAATAAATGTGAAAATAAAATAAACTAGAAACACAAGATCGTGCATATAATAATTGTATAATTGTGTTCAGCAGACATTCAGCATTTGGTTTTCTTCTTGAGTGAGGTATTTGCCAAAAATAAGACAACATATTAACTGCAATGAGTTTTCCAATTTTGCTATGTTGCTTTGATAACCGTTGACACAATGAAGCGCGGCTGGGTTCAGCTATGTAGTAAAGTATAAATAGTAATCTCGTGCAATGTATATTTTCAACAGTGTAAATATAGCGCGCCAACGTAATTACTCTACTGACAACTGTTGTTCACTTACACAAAAAATATAATTCACTTACACAAAAAATATTTAACAGTCGTTGTTTGTTCAATTATCGCTGGTGATAATATTATTTTTATGTGTTATGTGTTAACTTGTATCCAGGTCGCTTGATTACTAGCAACTCGAACACTACAAGTCAGCAACTCGAGCAAATTAAATTTAAATGCAAAACTTATCAGTAACTCGCATAATATTAAAGAAAATAAAAAGTAGTTAGTAATGTTAGCTGTAATTGAAGGTTAAGTAGAACCATTAAATATGAATAGAAAGATGGCGAGACTATGCATATTAATTTAAAACACTATCATTGTGGAATAAATTTATATGTTTGAGAATATAAAATATGTTTATTTCTTAAAAAAGTTACTGCATCGGCCGGGCGGCCTATAGAAACGTTTCCCTAATATATGTATATACTAGGGCTTCCAAATATTCGATAAAATTGATATTCGAATATTCGATTTTTTTTTGGGAACTATTCGAATATTCGAATATTATTCGAATATAAAAAAAAACTTTAATAATCACGTCTTTATTAAACTTAGGAGTGATTTGCAAGTACAATATTTTGATTTTGTTCGTGTTAAATGAAAATTAAGGAAATTTCATGATTTAAATCAAATAAAATATCTAAAATTATCAATAAACACACGTAATATCAATCAACTACAGATCTACACACCACAACAAAGTTATATCAATCGACGCCTAAGCTTTGGAGAAGGAAGGTCTTTTCATGATGAACTCCTTCTTCAGAAAAAAGCCGCAACGCAGATGGACTTGGATAAGTCCTGATGGTTCCACGAAAAGCGAGATAAACTTCATTCTGGCAGACAAACGGCACATATTTAATGTCTCTGTGGTCAGCAGATTTAAAACCGGAAGCGATCACCATCTTGTAAGAGGCACATTAAATATCGACCTGAAGCTGGAACGGTCACGCCTGATGAAATTTACGCTTCGCCCAACACCTACCCAAATCCAGGGATCCGAAAACTTTCAACTTGAGCTGCAAAGCCGTTTTGCGTGCCTAGAATCGTGCACGTGAGTGGACGAGTTTAACACCAGGATGGTAACAACTGTTCACGAGGTAGGGTCGAAATATTTCAAGACCCACCCTAGTGGTAGATCTCAGGTTCTCTCAGAACAAACTGTCGGTCTTTTGAGGGATCGACGAGAACTATGTGTGCAGTCTCCAACCTCTATGAGGGAATGCAACGCAAATCGTGTAAAAACCACAATTGAGTAAAACCAGGGCTCAAAAGTGTTCGCCAGGGATCTGTCTATTAGGCAAAGTCAGCTAACGAGGTTGAAGACCGAGTCCGGCACCATGGTTTCGTCGAAACCCGAAGTTCTGAGGGAAACTGAGAGATACTACGGGTGGTTGTATGCCTCCTCTCAAGCTCCACCTTCTCGCGAGGAGAGCGACAAACGAGCTAAACTGACCTGACACTACACAGAGGATTTCCCGGATGTCAGCCTGTATGAGATTAGTGAGGCTCTCAAACAGCTTAAAAACAACAAGGCACCGGGAGATGACGGAATCACAACCGAGCTTCTAAGAGCTGGAGGAAAACCCCTTCTAGTGGTGCTCCAAAAACTGTCCGATTCCGTCATCAACACTGGAACAACCCCGGAAGCGTGGGGCAGAAGTGTGGTGACTCTGTTCTTCAAGAAGGGTGATTAAGCCTTTTTGAAGAACTACAGGCCCATTACACTTCTGAGCCACGTTTATAAGCTGTTTTCGAGGGTGCTCACAAATCGCATTGCACGCCGGCTTGACGACTTCCAGCCTCCCGAACAAGCAGGATTCCGAAAAGGCTACAGTACCATAGACCACACACATACACTGCGGCAGATTATACAGAATACCGAGGAGTATAATCTGCCGCTTTGTCTTTGATTCTATCGAGACCTGGGCGGTACTAAAATCTCTCCAGCGGTGCCGGAGGTGTTGAAGTGTTTTTACTCATCTGCCACCATGTCCGTCAGAGTACACGACACAGCAACGAACCCCATCCAACTGTAGAGAGGTGTCAGACAAGGGAATGTCATATCCCCAAAACTGTTCACCGTTGCGTTGGAAGACGTGTTCAAGCTGATGGAGTGGAAACGACGTGGCATTAACATCAATGGCGAATACATCATACACCTGCGATATGCCGATGATAAAGTCATCCTGGCGGGTTCCCTGGAAGAACTTGGTATAGTGCTCGGGGACTCGAAGAGCGCCTCACAACGGGTGGGTCTTAAGATGAACATGGACAAGACGAAAATTATGTCGAATGTCCATGTCACACCCGTACCGGTTGTTGTTTACGGCGCTGCTCTCGAAGTTGTAGACGAATACAATTACCTGTGACAAGTGATCCAGATTAGTAAGTCCATCTTCGAGAAAGAAGTCACTCGTAGAATCCAACTCGGATGGGCTGCGTTCGGGCAACTGCGTCATATCTTGTCGTCAAAAACACTACCTCAGTGCCTGAAGTCGAAGGTGTTCGAGAAGTGTGTGTTGCCAGTGTTGACATACGGATCCGCGACGTGGTGCTTTACTATTGGCCTAATCCACAAGCTCAGAGTAGCGCAGTGGGCTATGGAGAGGGCCATGATCGGTATTTCTCTACGTGATCGCATCAGAAATGAGGAGATCCGTAAACGAAAAAGGGTCACCGACATAGTTCAAAGAATTAGCCGGCTGAAGTGGCAATGGGCTGGCCACATAGTGTGAAGGACCGATAACCGTTGGGGAAGAAAGGTCCTCGAATGGCGCCCACGTCTCGGAAAAAGGAGCATAGGACGCCCCACGACCAGGTGAACTGACGACCTGAAGAAGACAGCGGGCATCCGCTAGATTCAGAAGGCTCAGGACCGGTCAGAGTGGTGCAAGTTACGGGAGTCCTATGTTCAGCAGTGTCAGCGTATTATAACAACACCAGCGGAACTTTACAGGTATGCCAAGTTTTAACTTCATAGGACTATTCCCTCAGTTCTGTTAAATAGCCCTTGGCTTCATCATCAGTATAGCTCCATGTCACCAGGTTTCCCGGATATTCCCGAGTCCAAACCCTTCCATATTTTGAAGAATTGCGCACTCTCACCGCCCAAAACGACATTCTGAAGGTCACGCGCCACGGCGCTAGCATGAAAATTGTATTTTGACTATTTTGTGCACATTGAAATCCGAATTTGGTGTTGAGTTAGGTGTTGTAGAAATTGATCGAATATTCGAATATTGCAGTTCTTGTATTCGAATATTCGAGCCAATTTATTATTCGAATTATTCGAATATTCGAATATTCGATGGAAGCCCTAGTATATACCTTCATATCGTGACGTGATCGTATTATTTTAAATATAATTTAAATTCATCTCTACAGTTTGATACCGTTATCTTATCGCTGGATCTAGCGAGCGCCGCTACAAGTACGTTTGTTACGATATCAGTACTTTAAAATATTATAGATTAAAGCAACGTTTGTAGTAAATATTAAATTAAGCTATTTGTTTATAAACCTTGCCCAATTCTGCGTATTTATCTATGTATCACCATTCCAGAAGAACAATGCATGATGGTCCTTCGAGCCGGACTTTGAGGGCCTTAAAATATTGTAACTGTAGGTTTATTTAATTGAACGCAAACTTTCTTGTCCGTTCATTCAAAGGTTATAAGTGAATGACATGCAAATCATTATCGAAATTAGCGATAGATAGGTAATGCTATCCGAGATATGTATATGTGATTATCGAAATTTTGTCCCTATCGCATTATAGTAATACATATTTCTTGAGTATTTTATATGTAGATAAATATAGAGATAACGATATAATCGCTAAGGTTTAGATCACTAGAGCAATATTGGCATTAGAATTACTCTACTCCGGCTTTGTCAGTCGAGTTCGAGTGTAACTTAAATTGTTTCTGCACCAAGGTCTAGACTGCATAGTTTAATGCGACAACTTTGGTTTAGAGTAGATATTCATTAGTTATTATCTGGAATAGACACTCTGTTTTAATTTTAATGCCATTGTTCTTGCATTAATTGTAGCCATTTAATCTTGCTCTTGTTGCTTCACTATCAATATTTGCCCAACCATATCTCTGTATGACGTTATTCTAGTTAGCTAAACTGAATCTTTTCTACATGATTCACTTGCCAAAATTAAACTTATGCGTCCAAGAAAGGAAAATCCATGATACAAATACATAAATACATTGTTTACAAAAATAGAAAATATAATAGTGTCAATGTTAAATAACCCTTCGACATATTCAATTACGGTCGAATTTCGATTACAGAGAAGGTCTATTAGTTATTAATTAACATATTTGTATAGCTACAGATGTGTATCGCATTATGTTGATAATATGAAACATGAAACCCTTCACTAATTACCCGAATACAGATTATGATACAACTACTTATATTTAACTGGCTTGATCAAATGAACATATGTATAATGTTTGTGTATAACATCAATGGTACTAATTGTTTTATTCAATATCTTGATTTTTGTTCAGTAAGGCCAGTTTTGTTTGATACCTTTTAGATGCTAGATACGAATGTTGTATTGTAATGTTTATTGTGTTATTTTATGTATTGTATAATGTGGTCGGAAAGTGGCGATGTATTATAATTAATTGTTGCCTTTTTAACGCTTTCCCTGGATCCTCGGGCACGCCACGAAGTCAGGGTCACTCCCTTTCTCCAGATGGGTAAGATACAGTGAGCACTTATTTGTAACGAAACTATTATACCACACTTTGTTTTATTTTATTCAAAAAAGATAAACAAAGGGCAAACTTAATGCCTAATGGCATTGTCCACCAGTCAACACTGGCTGGATGTGGAAAGAACTGACGGCAAGTGTTAAAACTACTTAAGCAAAAAAAAAACTAAAAAAAGAAACAAATACTACTTACGTACAACATAGTTCATTTTCTATCTGAAATAAAATTTTGTCTTTCAGTAGGTACATTGCTAAGTTTTATTAGTAGATAACGTGTGAATAGATTTACTATCGGGTATTACTGCTCACTATCGTTACCATTTTTGCCACTACTCAGTAGGAGAAATGGAACAATAACCATTCTCACTTGATAGTGTAGCTCTGCTTATTATATCAAAGTTAATTTTATCATCCACTGTCTCTAATAAATGCACTAAATTTTAGTTAACTAAAAAGCGTCCTATCACCCTAATTTACTTCAGAGAATATGTCATCATCAGCTACCGTCTAGTGTTAAGTAAGCCGGTCGTAAATTTCAATAAATATATACGATGAGTCAGGCACGTACATATGTTACACACATGTGTTTATCAGAACTATTAAACTAATTAGATACACCGGGACGCGTGACGTCATCGACAACTCACAAGTTAAAATCCTGCGACTTTATGTAATTCATTATCGAAAATATGTGTGCCTATTTGTTTAATGGTGACGTCATGTGGGAAACTTAATTCTCGATTTAAATTTAGTAGGTAGCTATTGCACGGTACGAAGATAATAGCAGAAGATTGTACGGGCCTCGATAAATATTAGCATGTGGGTAGAGAACCTGTTCCGTCCGCAATCGGTAGTTAGGGCAATGCGCGGATGATGCGTCTATTGATGTATGAATGGATACCGAGTAGCATTACAGGCGTGGTTAAAATAAAATTAATTAATGGTAAATAAAATTAATTAATTAATACTTGGTTAAAATAAAGTTAATATTAAAATACAGTAGAGCCTCGATAATCCGTACTCAAGCTAATCCGAACGCCGCTGTAATCCGAACTGCTGACTGTATATTTCTCTCTCTTACCATTGGGCTGATGAAAATGACTTGTTCTTATCCGAAAAGATGATGCTGCGTAATTTGAGGGATAAAGCCTTTTTTTGGTCAATAAATAGAACCCGCCAAACTAAAATTGATGACTTTATGAATAAGTAACGTTTTCTGTTGTTTAAATATGTATGTTTAATAACCTCAATAAATAAATTTTGTCAAAATATACTTGCATTTTTTTAACATACTATAATCCGAACGCTTCCTGAGTCCGAACAGGGGTTATTTTTTTGTTGTTCGGATTATCGAGGCTCTACTGTATATTATATGCAGTAGAAATTATTGTACGTTATGATAAGCTTATTTTAATAAAAACTCTCGTGCTAGTGCGACTCATTAAGAATAAGAGAACAACTCAAAGTTTGTATGCTTGCTTACTTATTGAGCGAAACGCTCAGGTACATGATTATCAGGATCATTGTACGAGATGAAAGTGATAGAAAGATCTGCTACATACACCCAAAATAAAAATAAAAACTAGAATTACGTTGTTGGATTCTGTTGATGTGACAGTAGATAACGGATGTTCGTTTCTATTGCAGGTGATGCAGCAAGATGTGAAGAAGGAGAACCCGCTGCAGTTCAAGTTCCGCGCCAAATTCTACCCGGAGGATGTGGCGGACGAGATCATCCAGGAGATCACGCTCAAGCTCTTCTACCTGCAGGTATGACAACGATAGGAGAACACTCAACCACAAGACATGTCATAACATGACTATGAAAACTATATACCTATTTCAAGTCGTTTAAAGTTTTAAGACTGAGGTTAAGTCCTTAATGTTGCAGCTGGTGTCTATAATATCATTGGAAACAAAGCATATCAAATCGGAACATTTTGTTCCATGAACTTGTCTTACACGAGAATTTGTAGGCCACACCTGTTTAAAATACAACCAATGCGTTGATGTGACAATGTTGACAATAATGCGTCATCAATTCCTACTATGGATTTTAGGAGCTTTGATTCTTTACTCAAACCTCTTTGTATTTGTAAACGTTCAGATCTTCCAAGCCTTAATTGGAAAAAAATGATTCTTGCTATCTAACTGTATGATAGTAGCTTGAATCATAGACTGGAAAAAACATATTTAAACCATAGCAAACGGTAATTCATATCATATCTGTTCACCAGGTGAAGAACGCGATCCTATCGGACGAGATCTACTGCCCGCCGGAGACGTCGGTCCTGTTGGCGTCGTACGCGGTGCAGGCGCGCCACGGGGACCACAACCCCGCCGTGCACGGGCCCGGCTTCCTCGCCAACGACCGCCTGCTGCCGCAACGCGTCACCGACCAGCACAAGGTGGGTCACTTGGTCGGGTTGATGGGGCTCGCTGATGGCAAATACTAAGTACACATACGTAGAAAGATAGCTCCATATACAAAAATACCGTTCATGGACACGAAAACCGTTTTGTTGTGTGTATTTTGCGATGTTAAGATTGACTAGTCTGTAGTGCTACTTAACTATCATTAAGTATTGTGCTGGTAAGCTTGATGTTGAACACGAATAGTTTATATTGATTCTTAATTATCAGTTAACGAAATTTAACTCTCATCGCTAGCATTGAATTAGGACCTGAGGTGCCTGTTTTGTTAATCTAATTTCTTTCAATTCCTATCACGTTCCACATCAAGTCCAAAATAAGGTGTGTTCTGGCGCCCAAGTTGTGGATGCAGATTAACTGTTATTACGCATTGATTAGATTTTATTCGTCAGCTCGTTTGTCGGTTAACATAAAAAGCCTGCAGGAAATCCCATATACATATTGGACATAGTTGCTAGTACCGACTTACATTTGCATTGATATGTTAATCTATGAAGCTACGGTGAAGATATTTAATCCCTCCTCTTCCCCACCAGATGTCCCGCGAGGAGTGGGAGCAGAGCATCACCAACTGGTGGCAGGAGCACCGCGGCATGCTGCGCGAGGACGCCATGATGGAGTACCTGAAGATCGCGCAGGATCTGGAGATGTACGGCGTCAACTACTTCGAGATCCGCAACAAGAAGAACACCGAGCTCTGGCTGGGGGTGGACGCGCTCGGCGTCAACATCTACGAGAAGGATGACAAGTGAGTGCCGACTTTGTATTATAGATGTAATACAAATTCACACAAACTATTGTGCAATGGCTGCGCATAGTCATACAACTAACGTAACGACCCTATTCTGTGTCTATTGAAGCACAATCCATATAAGCGAATAGGTATCATTTTAAGTGTTAGTCACTTATTATATAGTAATGTTGCTATGATAAATTTGTTTTCATTCTCTTGATTCTTGATTAGTTATCAATGATCAGGGGGTATCAGCCCTAGAGAAGAGCCCCATGAGAGCAGGGCCCCATATAAAGTGACACAGCGCCCGACTAGTGCTAGCTATGTCACTGTAAATAAAAGTTTGAAATGTGGACATCAAATAACACTTGTAAATTACATTTGTGACTGCCAAATCGCACCTTCAGTAGAAAAAAGGCATAAGATGAAAGTTGCAATTTTACAGGACAGCAAAAAAACTGTTAAAATATCAGTAAATAGTTAAAGGAATTTACATTACGATTTCTTGCACAAAACTGTCAAGATTAATGATAAAAATTTGAAGAAAATTGAACATATGCACCTTTTATCCCTTTTCCCAATCATATTAATAACTAATATTCAACGTAAGACGGCTTTTTTTCCACTTAGGGTATGAAGTATGTGTCATAACAACTGCTCCTGTTGTTTAGCTGTTGTGAAGTTACTCGCCTCTATCAACCATAAGCGTGTGTTCACAATCGTTTCCTGCCGGCAGACTGACCCCCAAGATCGGGTTCCCGTGGTCAGAGATCCGCAACATTTCGTTCAACGACCGCAAGTTCATCATCAAGCCGATCGACAAGAAGGCGCCGGACTTCGTGTTCTTCGCGCCGCGCGTGCGCGTCAACAAGCGCATCCTGGCGCTGTGCATGGGCAACCACGAGCTGTACATGCGCCGCCGCAAGCCCGACACCATTGATGTGCAGCAGATGAAGGCGCAGGCCAGGGAGGAGAAGCTTGCCAAACAGGCGCAGAGGTATCTTACACTACTTACACTACATGACTACACTTATACAGATACACTTTGTTCATCCTATAACTGTTAGAGACATGGAAAACACCTGAAAACTCTAGTGCTCACTTATGTGCTCACAGAAACAATCGTAGTATAAAAATAATATTGAATCACTGTTCCCTACTAATCATAAAAAGTAATGTCTTTTTTTATGTAAATAGTCGGCAAACGAGCTGACGATCCACCTGATGGTAAGTGGCTATCGTCGCCCCTGGACATCAGCAACACTAAAGGCATCATTGATGCGTTGCCGGCCAAGAAAGATCTCTAGCTATTTATTACGTAAAGTTCCATGTGTAATGTTTTGTGGCTGGTGGTTACAGGGAGAAGCTGCAACTGGAGATAGCGGCGCGCGAGCGAGCGGAGAAGAAGCAGCAGGAGTACGAGGACCGGCTGCGGCACATGCAGGAGGAGATGGAACGATCGCAGGTATACCCCCCACTCTCTCTCTCCTGGTCCGTACGCGTAGTTACCGTGGGGTAATGCGTACTATACGTTGCGAGCGTACGTTCGTGTTGTACGGAATGAATGAGTCGACAACCTTTGACTTGTGTACTTGTGTAGTTGGAGATTATTAAGAACTGAATGTTAAATAAGAAGACGATCCGAGGTCGTCCATGTATCTACAGTCTATTTAACATTTCGTAATGTTGACGAAATTGGTAAACATCGAAAATCATACGTCATACCAATCGTCATATCATATCAGTGTTAGTGATATTATTCCCATAGATTGCAAGTGGTAGATATTGTTGTATGTGTGCAGGCGAACCTGCTGGAGGCGCAGGACATGATCCGGCGGCTGGAAGAGCAGCTGCTGCAGCTGCAGGCGGCCAAGGAGGAGCTGGAGGCGCGGCAGAACGAGCTGCAGGCCATGATGCAGCGGCTGGAGGAGACCAAGAACATGGAGGCGGCCGAGCGCGCCAAGCTGGAGGAGGAGATCCTGGCCAAGCAGGAGGAGGTGTCGCGCATCCAGCAGGAGGTGGAGCTCAAGGACGGGGAGACGCGCCGCCTGCAGGAGGAGGTGGAGCAGGCGCGCCGCAAGCAGGTCTGTTTCACATTCTACCACCTTCACATTCTACCACCTAGCAGCTACCAGCTAGCAGCTAGCTCCTAAACCATAAGACCTGTTGCGGGTTTTTTCGTTTGAAAGCTGACGTGTCGAGATGATTCTAAGATTTGTTTAGGTGTTTCAAGGTCATCAGATAACTGTCAGGGGTTTTCAAATTTTAAAATTTACAGTTATTGTGGACAATGTGGACGAGTACTATTTGCTAAACAATCTTAGTGTTTTTTTTTCCTAATTTGTAATTCATACAACTTTAATTGCAAGTTTACTTTTATTTTTCAAGTTAATCCATCGAATTATGGATTCGACTATAGTGCGGGTGGGGCTATATGACACGCAGATACGCAAGCGTTTGTTTATAATGTAAGTGTGGTTTTGCAGGATGAGGCGGCGGCTCTGCTGGCGGCGGCAACCACCCCGCAGCACCACCACCTGGCGGAGCGTGCGGAGAGCGGCGAGGGGGGCGAGGGCGATGGCGAGGGCGGCGAGGGTGGGGAGGGGGGCGAGGGCGAGGGCTCGGACGGCGCCAGCGACTCGGGCGGCGGCGAGCTGGCGCGCGGGCCCGACGACCTGGTGGACCCGCTGGCCGACCGCCGCACGCTGGCAGAGCGCAGCGAGCGGCTACACAACCAACTCAAGGTATAACACCTGAACACAACAGTGCCACAGAACACATAATACTCACTACCTATTGGTACAGAAGAGTCACTCCGCTAAACCATTTAAATACATAGCGACTCTTGCTCCCACACAATAAAGTGTAGTTCAAGTTAGGGATGGACATTGAAAAAAAACATCGATGTTTTTATACCTCGATTGTTTTTATTTTTAGTAGCGTTGGGACTAAAAAAAAGGTCATCGGCTGTGAATTTAATGTCCAAAAACTAAGGAAACTCTTTTCAACATCAGCCTAATGGTCTAATGGTGGAATTTGTGATTAGGGTTGCCTCTTCGATGCATCGAATAAAAAACATCGATGCTTACTCGATGTTGACATATTAAAAAAAACATTGGATTAAATCGATGTTTCCATACTTTACAACGAGTGTTACATCGAACATCGATGTATGTATATCGTGCATCTCTAGTTCAAGTCGCACGGTGCTAATCGTCAACAAACTTTGACATCTATACGTTGCCTCTCTTACTAATCATAATTCGTATCCTTTCTGACAACAGGGTTACGTGCGTTTGGTAACGCAGGACACTTCAATACATTTCGACTGCTTATTATTTTCGCGTTCGCATCTAGATCGCTCACGTAGGACGCAAGCCTAAACAAAATTAGCATTTTAAAGCCAAATATTTCGCAAACTGATCCCTATTTCCAAAAATGGTCTTAGAAGACCCATAATATTTTTGAAAGACCTTTTCAATGTCAACACCCCAACTCAGAGTCAAGAAATTTAAAGAGTTGTAAAGAATCACCATACAAATTGTGTACTAAGAAGCGATTTAAGTAACCGTTAGTGACTCTGAGTCTTTGGAGCGTAAGAGTCTCGGCGCTTTGCTTCGGAAAGACGAACGGACGGACTTGACGAAACTATATGGGCTTGTATATAATTTTACTTCGACACTTGTTCTTTTCATATGAGAAAATAATTGCACAAAAAGAACATTATCCCCTCACTAATCAATAACTGATGTTGCAGGCGTTGAAACAAGACCTGGCGCAGTCCCGCGACGAGACGAAGGAGACGGCCATGGACAAGATCCACCGCGAGAACGTGCGCCAGGGCCGCGACAAGTACAAGACGCTGCGCGAGATCCGCAAGGGGAACACCAAGCGCCGCGTCGACCAGTTCGAGAACATGTAGACTGCGCGACCGCTTCGGACCGCTTCGGAATACTTCGGACCACTTCGGACTACTCGAGCTTCTCCGTCGCCTCTGCTACGATCGAGCGTGCACGCGGAATACTATTTACCTTTCACACGTGTGCGTCGTGTTCATTTCGTGGGCAAGCTACTTTCAGCTCGGTTGGTTTTATATATTGAACCTTATATAAAGGTTTCATTTTTATTACGGATAATTGATTTTTTTTAAATTATGAATAAACTTTTCACAAGTGTTTTAAATATTAGCTTCCTTGTAACAATGTTATTTTTTTGTTACGAGTGACCTTTTCAATCAGTCGTCTAATAGTATTCTAAGTGCACGGTAGCAAATGATTTGTCGCGGATGTTTTTATTTTTAAAGTAACAAATGTAAATACATGTTAGAAGCTATCAGATAGGTTTGGCATCTCTGTTGCACGAGCCAGTAACAACCATATCTGCAGGTAAACAATTTCTGTATTGCAAAATAGTTTATTTTACTTTTGAAAATTATTTAGTGTTCATACTATTTTATTAAAATCATAATTGCATAAATTATTATCATTGATCTGGAGTTATTATGAGGCGAATCGTCCAGCTTGCATTTATGTGAGACAGAGGCGACAGGACAAAACCGAAGATTGCCGATGGTATCCGATGTGTTATCGTCGTGTAGCGCTGGCGGACGGGTACGGGATGTATGTGTGTGTGCGTTGCTCTAGTGAGTGTGGCGGACTGGCTCGGTTGATGTGTTCCGTCCTGAAGGTGACAGGAATTATATGCTAGTTTGATATTTCTGTTATACAATGATGAAAACAGCTGGGTTTATTGCTATTTCTTAACGTTTTAATGTCAGTCACAAAATGATTGTTACTTACCGGCCGTTGCTCGATGAGCAGCGTTAAACCAACGGCCTTCTGTCGCATTCATTAGAGCAGCGCAGTAGTGTCCCTGTAATATGGAGCGCGGAGTTTCCGCTCAAGTCGGAGGACCTTACAATTCTTGACTATATCTAAGTATATCCATTTTGAATCGTATATGAAATCTGTACCGTTATATACATTTTTGAAACGTATTTTGAATATGGCTACTGAATGTCTATTTACATGTAACCGATAACGATGTAATCTTGTGAAATTATTTCATATAAATGTGTAGTTGAATGCACAAAGCATATCCGCTGCTCGTGGCCGGCGCGAGCGGAGCGGCCGGGGGTCGGCGGAGTGTTGTGATGTCGCAACACATCACCTAATGGTTTCAGGTGTGAGGTACCTCATGTACATTATGATAGCGAGTCTCGTCCGAACGATAACACAGAGCTCTGTCAACCCCCGAGCCGCCGCCGTGTCCTGGCGGCCATCTTGTCATGCAGTCATGGCTGGCTGGGGAGGGTACAGTAATATACGACGGTAGTGTTACGGTAAGGGTTGCAGTGTGAAGTGTGACGTCACGGGCGGAGGGGGCGGAGGGTGCTTGCGAGGGCGAGAGTCCGTCGGGACTGCGTGTAAATATTGATTATTACTTAATAGTAATTTTATTTTAGAGTATAATGTGCTATAATAACCGAATATGTATACATCGTAGTGGAGGATGCACGCCGCGGCCGGCGAGGGCGATCGTCGGTCGTCGAGGCGCACATTATTGTTTTTATTATTATAATTATTTATAAGCTATTTTGGATTTTATTCGGTAACTATGTTTTATTCGTGGGAGCGTCCTGTGAGTCATAATCTAAAGCCGTGTGCTCGTTTGATTGAATATTACGTTTTTAATTCGTGTTAGGGTCGTAGTATCGTAGGTCGGTGTGCAGTCGGGCAGAGAGGTAGAGGAGTGTCAAACACCAGTATTTTTGGGCATGTTTAAATGGGGCCGCCGCGGTCCTTACTTATTTTTGTATCGATTCGTATTTATAATAGATGTAGGAGATAGCGAGTGGCGGCCGGCCATCCTACAGCCTACTTTCGAACCCTCCTGAACGAAATTCTAAATAGCTACTAAAATATTTAATTGTATGCTTAAAGGATGTGTATAATGTTAATTTTTAAGTGAGTAAAAGGCATTCCATAAGTTACAATGCGGTGGCGTTTACTTTATTTCTTGTGAGAAAATTGTGGAAAAGTGAAAAATAGTTGCAATAATTAGTACGTGTTTGTGTAAACATAAGTGCCATCCGTCGCATGTCCCAAGCCCACAGAGTATTGAACGTTGTATCTTGTCATTAATTTCTAAAGTTATACAATACCATGTTGCCTTTCAATCTAGGACGAAATTTTTTTCCAATAAAATGTTTAAGTAACGAGTCGAGTTTCATTTGTGACTTGTGACAGGATCCTACACTCTTAAATTAAATAATTTAAACAAATTTCACAATAATCAGACGAAAAGTTAAAAAAAAAACTGGATTAGAGAATACATAAATCACATGAAATTAAATTATAATGTACACAAAATAATTATAGCATGTTCTATTTACATTGATCCTAGAATTCACATTCATTGCAACAGTGCTTCTCGTGTGAATACAGGTTGAGGGGCTTGTAACACCAGGTATACATGATTTAGGTTGATTCTTTCTTGATGTTTCTCAAATGAGCAAATCATTTTACTGTTTGGACTCTTTAAGAGAAGTAGGCTGGAGAATAATGAGACTCAGAAGGTGATAGTAGAATTTTTTACTTTACCTTTTGGCACTATTTTTTTAACTAATTCATAGGGGATGTTAACTATGGGGTGATAGAGGCACATTTATGTATTTCCTTATTTTTAATTAAACCTATGTTTAACCTGGGCCCTCAGTTCATAAACGTCTGTATTGAGGGCCCAAGTAAAACTATGATAAATCTGCAATGTTATTATTTAGCCAGTTGAGAATGACATTAATCATTTTAAAAAATTCTTAAATAAAAATTATTGACACAGGTAGTACTTTCTGAGATTTATACTATGCAACTTTATGTAGGCATCTGAACTGAGGGCCCAAAACATTGCCCATAACATCTTTAATTCACGTTTAAGAAAATTAGCGTTGTGTTTGCTTTAAGTTTTAAATTTTACTGTAAATATCAATTTGCCACGCCAAGAAAAAAGTAGACCCAACATCCAGATGAACGTGATTGGGACCGCGATGGCGGGCCGATGTTTTATTAGCTTACTACTTACTATTTCTTTATTTGAATAATATTTTTTTATGGAAATAGCCGGCAAACGAGCTAACTATCCACCTGATGGTAAGTGTCTATCGTCGCCCATGGACATCAGCCATGGACACACTAAAGGCATCACTGATGCGTTGCCAGCCAAGGAAGAGAGAAGAAAAAGAAAGAAAGAACTGGCTCTCAAGCCCCCAGCCGGAACACGACGAGTCGTTTGGCGGCTGACTCATGCTTAAGGGTGGTAGCTATCCAGGCGAACCCCATGGAGAAATAATAATAGCAATAATGGTATTAATTAACAATTAAAATCAATATTACCAATATAATCCCTCGAAGGGTCATACCATCAGCGGGCCAGATTTAGTCGCCTCTTATTACACCCATCCGGCGTGGGATTGGGGTTAGTATTCTAAACCGCCCCAATACGGCTAAAAACGGTTTGATACCTACCTACTTAACGGCTATTTTATTTAGGCCGTGATTCATGGCAGACATCCATTTTGAATTTATTTTATTTCCTTGGATTTCAATATACAAATCATTAAAATCATATAAATAGCATATCACTGATTGATACACATCTATATTTTATTTTTGAGTACATAAATATATACCCTTCACTTCATCCATGTAGGTACCTCCTCTTAAATGTCAGCATTATAAAGTATTATAATAACATCTCATCATTGTTACAATGTTTTCAAAGAATTTATCAGCAAAAAATAAGAATTTTATTTTCGTTGTCATCTTGCTTATGCCAAGGAATCATGAAGTTACAGACGCGGCGATGATTCATGCAGAAATTGGGATGTATTCAGTTTGTGTATGTGTATAGTATGTACTCGTAATATGTACTAGGTAAAGTATTCAGATTGAATTTTTCGTTTTAGAATGAAAGAGACTCACCCAGAGATGAACCTGTAACAGAAATTTCTAACATACAACTGGTGGATATCAGCAATAATGAGTAAGTATTAATTACATTCTCTTTCTTGGGTAAATTACATAAACCTTAGCGTTTTTAGGGTTCCGTACGAAACAACGAAAAACGGAACCCTTATAGAATCACTCGTGCGTCTTTGAGACCACCGTTCACAACCAATTTACTTCGAAACTACTGGACCAAATGAGTTGAAAGAACAATGCCCAACTGCCATACATCGTTTTATTTCATTTTCAACTTTAGCGTCTTAAAATAAAAAAAATTCTAGAAATCGCCGCTTTAATTTCTGAGGTTAGATATATAAGAATTTTCAGCAGACACACCCCAGAACCAAAGTATTTTGAGATTGAATTCTTATAACCATTGAAATATAGAGTAGGGGAGACTTACTTCTGCCTGTAATTTTTACCATTATTTTATTCTGACTTTTTTTTGATTGACAACCGGATATGGAAATTTGACATCATTATATTTGTCATACCAACATTTATAACGAAATTCTGTCTGTAATATTGGCCAGAAGTCTCCCTTTATCTTGCTTGATACAAGCTATGTATCGAAGTGAGTGCCCGAATGAAAATTGATATTGTTGACATCATTGTTATTATAGTCAATTCATCACTTATTAATAAAATTATTTTACGCTGGGTAATACGGGTATAGGTATTAATTTTAAAATACGTAAAAAAATAATTGAATTGCTTCGGTATAACTGACGTTTTAAGACGCTAACAAAAATAAAAAATATTTTTTGGGCATTGTTCTTTGGTACTCATGTACTTTTTTGTGACTCCAAGACGAAAGTATAAAGTAAACAACTGAATTGAATTTTTTTTTTAACAAAATCAAAATTAAACGTACTGTTTTGCAAACCATAACGTGTGGGAGGTATGTCAAATAAAAAAGCTTATTGTAAGGATCTAAAATATATTTTTGTTATAGTTCTACAATGGATGGTTTTAAAATAATTCAAGAAAGAATGAAAATTTAAGCCAAAAATTGACCATTCCCCCCCTTATCTCTGAAACTACTGACGCTCTAGGATTTTGAAAAAATACAAAGAATAGTTCTTTACTTATATATTACAGGAAAACCTATAAGAAGTCTATGGTCTTAAAAAAACGGCAAAAAATAAATTAAATAGGAAAATAACGGTAAATACATAATCAACGTACGAAACCCTCTCCAAGCGAGTTTAACTCAATTAGAACTAAACTAAATTTTATGACTGGTATGACTAAAGATTCTAATGAAAAAAAAAACATTGAAGTCGTAAGTGTACGATATCTTCTAAAACTGTTCCTGTTTAAAAAGGTCAAACACTTTTTACAGCGTAGACTAGGGCCAGGATTGAAGCGCGTCAAGGCGGCAGGCAGGCGGTTGCTAGAGTTGTCCTTGCGTAGTGATGTTCTGCGCATAATAGAATTTTTAAGTGTTATGGTATTTTTTTAAGATAAGAGTATGATTATTTCAGGATATATAGTAATATGTCCTTTCTATTATTCCAGTGTCAAATTTCGTATGAGAAGGAAGATAGAGTAAACGAAAAAATAATAAGAAAGAGAATTATTGACGTCACCCACATCATATCGGAATCAAAACGAATTTCTGACCATGGACCGCTTGGGTGTAACTTGAAAGAACTTGACTGCGTAGCTGAAACCCAAATTGGTCTACAATCAAAATTTACATTTAGATGACGGCTTTGCAACCAAAAGTTTGTCATAAATGGTGACAACTGCAGTGAAAACTACCTCAGTATTAATACTCGTACGTGCGCGGTCGCAGGTACGATTTCAATAGGTGGGGGACATTCACAGCTAGAAGAATAAACCTTCCGCTGTTATCTGAGAAGACATACTCAGAAAACCATTCACTCATCAGTAGGAAATGGAAAGAAATTTTATTAGAATCCATAAGAAAACCTGCAGAAAAGGAAAAACTATTCGCAATTTCTAATGGCAGGATGAAAGATGGGATCCCTATAATAGATGTTATTGCCGATGGGTATTGGTCTAAGCGTAGTTACAAAAAAAATTATAATGCTCTTTCGAGCGCAGCTGCCATAATAGGCAAACATACAGGAGAAATTTTATTTTTAGGCATTAAAAATAAATATTGCTTTACCTGTGATCGTGCAGAAAATAATAAAAATGTTTTATTTTAAGCCCTTTATGGCAAAAAATATGTTTTACTGTTCAAAATGTTGCCGGACATGCTCGCAGTCTATCATATGAGTTGATAGCAACGTGGTAGAAAGATACAATACCGTGGTGGCTAAGTTCATTGGTGGGAAAAGAGTCAATTTTTCTTTGTGTAATTCCTACCAAACAAGGTGTAATGCGGCTGCGTTGCTTTTAATGAAAAAGAGATTATTTCTCGGCTGTATAAATGTATTAACAAAGAAGACAGCTCCCGAGGCAAAATAAAACGTCTGGAAAGATTAAGGGTAAACAAAAATCACAGAAATAAAATCAAGAGAAAACAGAAAGTGCGTATCATGATCCAATATAACCATAAACAAGACTACAATTATGGTCAAATCTGTACAAAACCAGACATGCCAATTGACGTATTCAATCAACTGAAAGATAATTTTGTAGAACCTTTGAAGAAAACAGACGAGGAAAGACATCTAATTGAATGGAAAACTGTATTACAAAGTAAATGCAGTTAGTGGCTAGAATTGCGTAGGTCGTTATTAACAGCTTCCAACTTTGGCAAAGTTATCTCGCTGAGAAATGATACCAGTTGTCATAATTTTGTAAGGTATTATACAAAACGCTGGTAACGTATTATACAAAACAAATCTTGACCATATGTCATCAATAAAACATGGGAAGGACAACGAAAAACTCGCTATGAAGCAATTGGAAAGGCAAGAAAAAATTAAACCTTGCGGATTGTTTATAGATGAAAAAATTGTCCTTTTTAGGAGCAACACCGAATGGCATTTGTGACAACGACACCATCGTGGAAATTAAATGCCCAATAAAACATGCAAACAAAATGAACATTAAAGAATCCATAAAAAAAACGAAAAGTGGCGTTTTGGAAAACCAAAAAAAAATGCCTAAGAAATTAATAAAAACCACCGATGGTTTTATCAAGTGCAGGGTCAACATCACACAACGATCAAAGTGCTTATTAGCAGTTTGGGAAAACGAAAACTCTCCACTAAAAACAGAATACATTTTATGTAGATTGTGTGTTGCCACAATTATTTGAACCTCGCTACCCTCGAGGTATGAATATAAGAAACGCTCCATACATTGAAGAGGCAATGAAAAAGAAAAAAATTTCTAAACAGCAATCAAATGATAACACTGAGAAAAGTAATAACTAAGAGAATGAAAAAATGTCAAACAAGGACAGAAGTAAGAGACTATCTGACATGAATATGCCGAAATGTAGTCGGTATTTAGATTTCATTGATATTTAAACAACCAGGGCTTTATTAATTGGTCTCGATTTGTTTGCCCTTGATGTCTTATCAATTTATGGATCTAATGCAGTGTCAGTAAGAGTAGCACAAAGTTGGTTTAAGAATTCGTCACAGGCAAGAGCAAAAGGATGCCCTGCATATTGCCGCAGCAGCAGGTACTTTGCTTTATGGTGCCGAAATCGATGATTCTATGAAAGTAATTTTTTTTAAGAGAATTTTTTTTGCATGATAATTCAATTTAAAATTTAAACGCGTTTATCTCAAAAGTCAATTTTTTTAAGTCGTGGACATGATTTCTCTAAAAGTTATGAAGCGATTTTGTTCAAATTTTGCACACATCTTTGAAATAACATTATCAAGTCCTTCGTCCAAGTCCAAGTTCCTTCGTCCAATAACGAGATTTATCCATGTACTAACGAAATATTTTTGTTTTTTTTAATTTTAGATGAACCAATAATGAGTTATGCTATCCACGGCAAGAGCACTTTTGTGAGACGTCAAGGGAGATGAGGTACCAACGGCTGAGTTTTCGGAATTTTTAAATAAAAATTTCCCAAAATACTGTTTTAATATGTATCTTCGATATGCTGAATTGTTTAAATAAAATATATGATTGTATATATTAAAAAAAATATCGAGTAAGAATACCCTTTTTTGAAGCTCTGAAACCCACCTAACCTCTTAACACCTCCCAGCCAAACTCTCTTAATATTAGTATAGATGTCGATCGACCTCTTGTGAGTCTTGTAATGCGTAAGTGAGTTGCTAGATGGCGCGCTACAGCTATTTAGTACAGGACGGCTGCTACATGGCACTAGTAATTTACGTGTTGTTGTTGAGGGGTTTGCGGGGCAAAGAGGGTAAACGCTCAAGGTCCTTCGCTCGGGGAAGCGCCTTAAATATCCATACAGTATTGAATTTGGGTGGGAATTAGTTCAGCGACCCTACAATTAATTGAACATGATCAAGGACTTCCGAATCCATATTTTATCCAGATATTATATTCCATCTTCTGCCTCGGAATCTACAATATTCCGTGGTTAACAACCATCTTCAGAATATATATAATAACATTCAAAACTTCGTGTAACGTGTCAGGGCCCCAGGTTCATCCACAACTGACTCACGAATGGGTCGTACGACCAACCGACTTGTACTTCTCGTTCATCGAGAACTGTAGAAACCGCATCTTTTATTCGATCAATAGCCGAGTCACCAGTGGGCGTCAGTTGGTGGTGGGCGTGGTGGTGGTGGGGGGCGCCCCCTGGCGGCGCTGGTGGGCGCGCCGGTGCCGCTGCAGCGAGCTCTTGTCGCTGAACGTGCGCGGACACTCGTCGCACGGGTACTCCCGCCCCGCGTGCACGCTCATGTGCCGGCTCAGACCTGCACGCGGTACAAACATAACACATCTATACATTACTAAACACTGGTTTATCGATAACGCGATCAATATGAATCTGGCAATACGTGGCCCTGCTTGTTCGTACTATGATTTTGTATATTAATTTATTATGATATTCTTTTAATTTGAAATATGACGAATGATATGATTTTAAAAATATATCATTGCAGACACTGAACATTTTAATGCAACGAGTACTTAAAATTCGTATTTTATAAGACCGATATTTCTACCCAGTTACATGAATCGTGGTCACCGTGCGACCACCGGTGGACGAATGATTGTTACATCTATTAACTGTCAAAATATTCCGCAAGACAGTCTGTGTACGTCAACAGTAGTGGTGTGGTGTGGTGTGGTGTGGTGTGGTGTGGTGTGGTGTGGTGTGGCGTGGTGTGGCGTGGCGTGGCGTGGTGTGGTGTGGTGACTGACCGGAGGGGTAGAGGAAGACCTTGGGGCAGCGCGTGCAGCGGTGCAACACGAGCGCGCGCGCGGAGGGCGGGGCGTGCGAGCGTGCGTGCGCGACCAGCGCGCCGCGCTGCGTGTAGCTCTTGGGGCAGCGCGAGCACTGGAACGGCAGCTTGTCTGGGGGGCGGGGTGGTGATGTAAGTATTTAAATCTGTTATTATTTGTCGAGCTAGCCATAACCTAAGGAAACTTGGTCATGCGTAATAATGCTAATAAACGGTCATAGGCACAGTGGCACAAATATAAAAGACACATTTCAAACACAAACGGGATCAAAAAATATCTAGATCGGCAAGTAATCGAAGCTGCAACCCTTCGATAAGCATGAAGACATTGAAGACTACATCCTTTATTTATTATTTATTTATTTATGTACACACAGTGGATATACAATGAGGACACAACATATAGGTAATTATGTACAAAGGCACTGCTTATTTCTTAAGAAATTTCTTCCAGCAGACCTGCTCCTTTTCTTTCTTTCTCTTTTTTTCTTCTCCCCTTCTTGGCCGGTAACGCATCAGTGATGCCTTTGGCGTTGTTAAATGTCCATGGGCGACGATGACGGTATAATATAAAGGTACCGTGCACGGTATGCGTACCAGCGTGCAGCAGCTGGTGGCGGCGCAGCGTCTCCTGCTGCGCGAACCGGCGGCCGCACGCGCGGCACACGAACGGCCGCTCGCCGGAGTGCACGCGCTCGTGCCGCGCCAGCGCGCCGCGCGACCGGCACCGCAGCCCGCACGCGCCGCAACAACCACCGCCGCCGCCGCCGCTATACGCGCAATACAAATACAAACATACAAACATTATTTATTTGTACACCAGAAATAAGTATACAATAGTAAAAACAAGGTACGGTTACAACGGGCGTCCTTTCACAAGCAACAACCTCTTCCAGGCAACCCTATGGAAGAGGATAGAACATAACATGAAAGAAAGAAAAAGGGCGGCGGTGTACGTAAAGTTTAAAAGAAAAAGAAATGATAACATGATGACAGCTGTAAGGAGTAAAAGAGAAGATTATTGGGCCTGTAGCCTAGTTGGTAGCAACCCTGCCTGCAAAGCGAGGAGTCCCGGGTTTGATTTCTGACCAGAGCAGATATTTGTGTGACAAATGAATATTTGTACTTGAGTCATGGGTGTTATAGTAATGTCTAATTTGTGCTGTCCATCGCACCAACGACGCAGGGTATGCTAGTGTTGGGGGTATGACTGTGTAGCGTTCATTTATTTAATGTTAGTTATTACCAAACATTGGTGGTCCTTCGAGCAGGATTAGACAATTTATTACTATTTTATGTTAATGCCACATCTGGAGCCTAGCGCGATGCTTAGTGCTTTAAATTACGCAGATATGACCAATAATCTAAGGCTTTAAAAGGGGCGTAGCATTTTTAACGGTATAGACAACTTGCAATAAACTCAAGTGCGGTTATTCGACTCTTCAAAGAATTTAATGCATTAAAATTTACGGTAAATTCTGTTGTTTACATCTCCCATTGGCCCCCGGGATCTGAGAATATAGGAATCGACTTTAGAGAACTAGCGCCATGTTGCAGAGTTAGTTGAGTGTGAAATGATAAGAGCATTGTGCAAAGAATAAAAGACGGCTACTGTTATTTATCTAGTGTTACTTACTCGCTTTTCGAATTAGACTCGAATATTTTAGGATGCGATGATTTGTTGTATTCAATTGCAGGCCTCTGTAATTTAAAAGAAAATTTACATTAGTTACACAGGTTCAGGGTGGGTTATTTGGCTATTTGGGATAGCTTATACGTCTAGTGGCAAATATTTCTTGAGTGTTTCTTTGCCTTAGAAGGCATGTAAAGCCGTCAGTGCCGATTGTTATCGTAAGATAATTCGTTAAGCCATGTCAGGCGCCATGGAAACTCCCGAAACTTGGGTTGTCCATTAAACCCTCCACCAATCCGCATTGGAGCAGCGTGGTGGAGTATGGCGCGGGTGTACACTTACCCAGAGTTCTGATCCATACTCGTTAAATCTTGCTACCTACTTCATGAGGTTATGGCTATTGTTATACTGATACCAAAAGAAAACGAGAGATGCCTCCGACAAGAATAATTAATCATAATCCAAATTAACCATAATCCAAAATTAAGAATAATCCAAATGTTCAAGATCATTTATCATTTAATGATCTGTGTCCCTGCTCAAAACAATGATATTACAATATTGGCTCAAAACTACACTAATTGTTCCAAGAACTTAATTATTTATAACAACAGAAATTGAAAGTATCTTACAATGGGGTCCTCTTCCACCAGCTCCATAATAAATTGATTCCCACAAGGAGTCTCCATAGTGAAGGTTTTGATATTATGGTCCAATATTTCTAGTGCCGAATCCCTTCTTGCTAACACACCCTTTTCTATTAGATTTGTTACAATATAGTCTGGTAAACATTGTACAGTTCCAGAGATGTGAGATGCATCTTTTGTTGCCTCTTGCCGTGTCTGCAACACACAAGTACCTGGTATGGTATATATTCAACTTCACCATATCCCTCTGCCTTGTCCTTAAGTATTATGCATACTTTGAATGAATAGAGTTTGCTTGCTTCAGAGCATCTGCATTCTTGTCTAATCTAATGATAGGGGTGCCTAAAAATACTTATGGTTATTACATTTATCTTTATAATAAACTAAAGTTTATACAATTTTGTTTTTGAATAATCATTCAGTTTGCAATAAAATTTTAATAACTCATGTCATGACACAAGTTTTGTGATTTTAATATGACATTTTTGTTTATTTTGATAGTTATATGAAACGATTATTATGACACATCTACTCTCAAACAAGCCAACAAGTCTTTCTTCTTTAATTTTCTTATTGACTTTTGGTATTACTGTTGTCAATAAGCTACTTCCTAAAAAGTAGTTGGTGTATTAGGATGTCAGTCATTTATTTATACTCACTATACATATAATATTAAGGTATACAAATTCCAAATAACAGTTTTCTACAACTATGATGAAAGTAAAAGAACTTCATAATTTCGAAAAACATAGACGGTGCATTCAAAATCATTGTATGCATGCGAAGGTTTTTGTTTCTGTGTTCGATCGCGTTTGCAGCGCGTATACGCGCGTTTTAGGCGCCGTAAAAATACTCCCTGCGTAGAGGCTTTTATACTTACAAAAGACCCTGTATAAAAATCAAAGCAAGAAACTAATTTACCTTTACAACATCAAGAATCTCATTTATTTCACCTGACTGATTGGCTTCTACTTTCAGTTCAGATGACTGACAAACAGGAGTGTTGTGACAGTCTTCTTTCTCTCTTCTTACTTCAGGTTTGCTGTTTGCTCCTGTGCTTCCTACCAGGTCTTTCTCATGCAATATCACCTTTCCTTCATGGACATTCTTTTCATTCATTTGTGACGAATTTCTGGGCAGCTCAACTACTAATTTACTGTGGTCTAAACTCTGTGATGGATTACTTCTCACATTTACATTTGATTTGTCAATATTTCCAGAGACCGGGGTACTAACCGTCTTTCCCTGATTAGACAAATCATTGTTTTTCTTTCTATCCGTATGTTTAATTTTAAAGAGGCAGGCTTTCAGCTTCCGATAGGTTGCAGTACAACTCTTCTTGAATGTGTAGAATTTCTCTAGCTCGGTGTTACATAGCTGACATATCAATTTTGGGAAAACATCATCTCTTGACACCTGGTGTATAGGAATTTAATTCTTATTAGATACAGCTTCATTTTCAGGTATTTAATGAGATTATGATAATTTAAAATACTCCCATATAGGTTTGAATCAGTTACAAAATTAAGTAAATTTTAATTACATTCCCTTCATTTAAATTACTAGGAAAGCTTCATTTATAATATAAATAGTACACATACCTCTAACCCAAGGCATGTGCCAATCCTCATGTGTAGACCAGAAAATATATTATCTTCGACGTTAGGGTCGAATATTGAAATCATTTCCTCCGTCTTCCCCAAACACAGCCTACACAGAGACTGCACGTTCTCTATCTCCTGGACCTGCAGCTTTTTGCGAATGTATGTCCGCATTTTGTACCGCTAAATCAAAATCACTATTTAACACAGACAGACTTGTTATAGATACATCATTAATAATATTTATATTTCGTAGGAACACCATTACATATTGCACCCCGACTTAATTTTCACATACAATGCAACGCCATGGTGATTTCATTTCTTATTTATTTCATACTATATTTATATTTTTGCGTAGGTAGCCGGTAGATAAACAATTAATTTACATAAATCCACAAAACATTTTTCAGCGCATCGGAAAAGCAAAGCAATCAATCACAACAAATGACATTGACATTGACATGATTGACATTGATTTGACAAGGGACAACGACCATGCATTAATGACTTCATCTATGTCACTTTAAACAGACTTGACAGGCACCATAGATTATACAGTTATAAGTTAATATTATAACACAACACAATGACAATTTTTTTATCATTGATACAACATTTGGGAACGGAAACGGTGTTTTTTGTCATTGAGGAAAACAAATGGCAAAAGAAACTCCTCAGCAGCTAAATAATTAAATAAATCCTCTTAAATTTAAGATTACAAGTAACCGACGCAGACTGGATGCGATACCTATTTTTTCCAAGCGATCTTGCCATTTATATTATTCGTCTATAAATAATACCTTTTAAAACTTTCTACCCCTGCCAAGCTGTGCCTGCACATGCAGTTTTAATGTTTCATTAATAAACTAGAAGTTTAAAAACTGTAAATATAATTTTAAAATATTGCTGAAAACATTGTATCCACATCGAGAGCTTCCCATTACAATTTGAAATTTTAATAATATGCCGCCAATTACGTACTAATTATCTATCTATAACTAACGTGCTCGTAACAAATTAGTGCAATTATTTTACAGAAATTGCCAATTAAAGGGTACCTGCGACATATTTAATTACAGCTCCGATTACCCCGATTAACCCATGTTTTAATAAGCAAGTAGCGGTATAGAATATTGGGGTTGAATTTATTTATTTAGAGAATAAAATGTTCAGAGCCGTACTCTACATATAAAAACATGATCAATTGATCAAACACATTTACAATTGATCAGCCTTTAAATGATATTCAGGACTTTTCGAGCATTGCAAGTAAGCTTGTAGCTTGTCAAAAGGTCAATCAGTCCATTATAAGGAAAATAAGTGGAGGTATAGCTCATACCGTAGTAATTGTAACTACTGAATGGATGCATTCGCAATTAGTTAGTAATGTAATGTCGTTGGTCTTCGATTGAATTGTGGTTGTTCATGACGCCACTAACGTCCCATTTGTGTATCCATAATTCCGTGACATATATTTTTTGTTATAGATAACGTTCATAGTTCAGCCCTGAGATGTGGTAATTTTAAGGTTGAGATTTATAAACTTCGAGGAAACCTACAAATATGTAGATACCCCCGGGTGGCATCGGATTGATCGCGATGAATTCCCGATCTCTACTTATCCTGCCTGCGAATAAAAGTCAAGAGCTGTTTCACAAAATTAATAACTTTACGTGTTTTGCTGGTCTCTTGAATTTATGGAGCGACGATTTACGCGTACCGAGACTAACCAACAAACCTTATTATAAATTGTTTTTCAAGTTTATCACATGCTGCGTTTTTGTGTTGATGATGCAAGAGATCGCCGCCTTCTACAAACGAGACGAATTAAATTTGAAAGAGTTATGTGACTGGATTGTTTTAGCACTATCGCACCCTATATTGTACGGGTTTTTTCTGAGCGTTCATTATTACAAAAGGATATTGAAAGAATTGCTGCTCAGTTTGACGGTGCAGCTGAAGAGCGTATACAACGACCCGAAAGTGGAGCGGAGTATGATAAGACAAGCAACGTTGTACGTGACGGCATACCTCTCGCTTTGTGGCTTAACCCTGACTTTGTACGGGATTGATAGCTTAATACAAGTTATAAAATTAGGTAGTTTATTACTATTGTATTTTATAAACATTTTTTTGTTACACAAAAGTATGGTGGTCCTTCGAGCCGGATGGTCCTTTAGAAAAATACTTAGTTGTAAGTGATCAAAAATAAATAATACCGATTCCTTGCCATCCACAAGTTATTGGGCTACTTCTCCTGAGATCAAATGTATTGTACACAATGTATTGTTCCCAGGCAAAACTTTCACAACAGTCATCACCGTGTGGCCAGATATTGAGGAGAAAAGTAATTTGGCCACGTTCGCGAGAATCGCTTACTACGTAGCTTGGTGGTTCCTTATCTCCCGGTCTTCGACTGCATACATAATGGCAATAGCCACTACCATATGCCTGAGCCATCAGTTCAAGAATTTACAAACTTACTTCTACGGACTGAACGATATATTTGAAGAAGAGGACCTAACTCAAGTCCAAAAAGAGGAAAAATTTGAAAAAGCTCTTAAAGTTGGTATAAAACTACACTCGGATACTTTATGGTAAGACGACCTTTTTTAAAGTGTAAATTTTTACACTCTGATTTTTTATCATTCGTGGCACCACAACCGTAACAGTTAATTTTAACTACATAGGGTAGTGAAGAGTGTTTATCGTATCCTTCAAGGCCGGCAACGCACTTGCTCCCTTGATGCTGCACGTGTCCATAGGCGACGGTGACCACTTACCATCAGGTGGGCCGTATGCCTGTTTGCCCGTCGTTAACATAAAAAAAAGTTTGAAATTTAATGAAATCGATAAAAGAACCGCTACAGGGGCGCCATTGAGTGGCTTGCCTAAGACGTCGCAGTCATTTAATCCACCTCTGGGCTCTGGTAAATGTTCTTACCGGTTTCCTACATTATAAAGACGCTGTTTGCAGGTGCTGCCGACAGTGTCAGATGGTTTTCAACTTGGTGTACAGCGGGCAAGTAATAATCAACCTCATGGGCCTGGCGGTCCTCATGTTACAGATGGTGGTGAGTTGGATTCCATGTATAGTACAGTACGCTGAAATATACAAATAACAATCGATAACAAAAGTTTTTCAATCACTAGGTACATCATAATCTAAAATTTTAACAAATAAGAACCGACTTCAAATGAAGTACCTACATACATCCAATAAAAAAAACAATCATCGAAATCGGTTGGCGTGATATTGAGTTATTCGTCCATTTATCGCGCACATACTTAATGCAAATTTAAGACTTATAATGCTTTTGACATGGATGCCATTGTAAGATCTCGCTCAAAATGTTGTACCACACGACAAGCACCAGCTTTCGATTAAAAAAAGAATCATCAAAATAAAAAAATACAGTCGAATTGAGAACCTCCTCCTTTTTTGAAGTCGGTTAAAAATATGCATGGCCCGAAAATTAAACCCAGGATTCCCAGGAATATTTACTCGGCGGGCTTGTCATTAGGGTATTACAGTAAGGTAACCTATGTCCTTCAGAATCGTGGTAATATTTTACGAGCATCTAACGTAAGAAAAAAGAAATATAAAGTAACCGGGATGGTTTTGACATTGATGATATCCTATTTGTAATACCTGTACCAGAACTCTGAGCGAACGATCCTGAACGCAGTGGCGATAGTGTCGACGGCTTCGGCGCTGCTGGTCACCACCGGCGTCTTCATGTGGAACGCGGGAGACGTCGCCGTCGAGGCAAGACCATAAACACACACACACATACACACAAGCTTGCACATACAACACAGTATAGTTTATACTTAGGATATGTTTAATTTTGTAGCTGAAATATTTCTTGTTTAAACTTAAGGTCAACTCGGCGAAGACCGTCTGGAGGGTAGGACCGTACAGTAAGAAATACAACGAATTCTGAATAACTACAGCAAATACAACCCAGCGTACAAACACTTTAAACTGTTTTAGTTTCAATAAATTGACATAGATGGCGCTATTTATAACACAAAGAGAAAAAAATACGTATAAAATTTAGACGGGCTATCAACTTGCAACACGACCTAGCAACACGTTAGCAAAAAAATATTTTAAGTGGTTTTTCATCATATTTATCAAGGTTTGTGTAGCTAATTTAATTAATTATCAATATCATTATCTAAATATTATATTAGAATAGAATAAAACAAATTTTTTACGAAGTTACATCTAGTGAAAAAAACCAATCCTCAAATTGCAATAGTGGAGAAGTCCGTCTAGTTCTTGGAGGGAAAGATCGGCATGTGCCGGTCTTCGTCGTTTCCAGATGTAATAAACCTTTTACGCCTAAGCAAATTTTATAAAATTAATCCTTATACATATGATTCGTATATTTAAGCTTCCTGCGTAGTGAGTCTCTCTTAAAACCTCTTAAGGTCTACTCTTAAAATCGATAATCAATATTTCATTTCAGTTGTCGTGTTATTTTATTATTTGTCTTTGACTCATACATTTATGCTATTATAATATTCTATTTTATACTTTCGACGAATTTATTAGCACTAGCGCTGAAAAAAAATCAATTATAATATGAATATAGAAGAAGGTGTATTTTAGTACCTACTTCGATTAAGTAAGTTGGTTTTTGATCTCTTAAATGGTAGACCTAAAGAAGGCGATTCCTTATATTAAAACTGATATACAAAAAAAAAAAACCATTTTTTAATTTGATTTAATTGTTTTTTACCCCTGAGTTTCGATCTATACCGGACTTACCCGACATACGTATTTTTTTGCGATTTATGACGATAAGAGCGTTTAATATGAAAAACGATAGCACACATTTAAATGGCGTTGAAATACGTACGCGTATACAATGTCCATATTCACGTAAACCGACTATTTGTAGGTTTTTTTTCCACAAGACGGTCTTACCTGACGTGGTAGTAAAGTCCGTCTATTTCACCATTTTTTCAAAATTAATTTTTATTTCATTAATCGATAACCTTAAAGTAATTTTTAGAGTTTTTTTCAATGGTCAACTAAATATTTGATTACCTAATTCAATAAAATTTGCCTAAAATGTTATAGAAATGGCAAAATTTGCCTAATGAATCAAATTTTTAATGAATTAGTATGCCGGTCTTCGACGAGTTGACCTTAGATAAAATTATTTATAGCCATCGGAAGATCAGAGGCTCCTAATACAGGCACTCTTGTGCTGTAATATCTAATCTGTTAAAGAAATAAGTTATTATTATTATCATTCCCCAATTTTAATTGGGGTCACCGCAATGTTTCTCTTCCGTATTTCCCTATCAGCCTTTATCTCCACACTTACACTCTTATCTTTCATATCATCTTGCACACAATCCATCCATCTTTTCTTTGGTCGTCCTCATCCCCTTTCATCCATCCACATTCATATCCAGTGTTGCGCCCTCGCTACTATCATATTATTTACTCATACCTACCAGATATCGTTTATAGTTTTGAAAGTAGCTCTAAGTAGGTACATACAGTAACAGTCATATATTTTGAAGCTTCAAATTCACCTATCAATAAATCGTCACCAAAAATAATGAAATCCGTAGACGAACGAGGGTGACCATATATCAGAGAATTGGCCGGCTAAAGTGGCAGTGGACCGGCCAAATGCAGCCCGATATTTGTTAGGAGTGTCTGGTAAGAAACATCCGAACGAAAACCACGTCTCTCTGTCAGCGAAATCATGACGCTTTGCCCTTTCAGCGAAAGCGCTTTAAATGAAGATAGTTATGCGCATTTTTTAGATCTAACCTTCGATACAAAATGACTAAATATATTGCTTTGACTAAAGTTAGCGGTAAACTGGTACTGCTCGTTCGCTATTCATTATTTGACAAGTAATGTTTGAGGGCATGTATGCAGGCAGTGGCGGATTAAATGTCGACGGCGCCCTAGGCAAGGAGTTTATCGGCGCCCCTTGCTCTTTGTTATGGAGTTGTTTTTTTTCGAATGCACAGTTGCTGTTGACCCTAGCGGTCTTTACAGCTCCAAGCGATCAGATGGGCGAGCTTGGAAAGGCTCAGCCGAGAAGACAAAGCGAGAAGGGAGGACGAGCTCTCCCTCTACGAAAAATAGGGGATGCAAACGACCTAAGGGAGGTGCCCTTAAATTTTTTATTTTGAAAATTTTCGTCTTGCTACGGAGTGACATTTTATTCTTCTTGTTTATCATGGGATAGAGTCACCTTAGAAAGCAGCCCGGTTTCTTGCCTTTTTGATGTGCTCTTTGAATGACGGTCGGGGGTCTGGTGCCGCGGCAGCTCTTGAGTCTAGAGTGACGCCGAGATATTCGAAAGATTTCGCCCAAGAAATGGTTGAATAATGAAACAGATCATTCGGATCAGCGGATCGGCGGATCATTTATCTATGGGTGGATCTGTTGAATTTGAACTGATCTTTTTCGGGATTAAACTCTATTCTTCATTTCCTAAACTGCTCACTTATGGCGGTGTTTGCGGCTTGGAGGGTTGAAGTGATGCTGGCAGGTATAGGGTGAGATTGGCTGGCAGGTGTATTTGGATGTCTAGTAATGTCTCTAGTTTATAAAGTATAGAGTAAAGGGGAAAGGGCAGATCCATAAGGATCTACGGCCGTTATTGTGTGGATAGAAAAACGTGAGTCCTCACCTCTGTATCGGAACTTGTGATTCGTTAAAAAGTCTCGTATGATTTGCACCAATCTGGCACTCCCATGTGGTAAAGTTTGGTTACGTCAAAGAAGAGGGCACCGGCGCCTCTGGTAGGCCTTTTGTAACTGAGGCTGGTTAGGATGTGCTCCGTCATGCGGTGCACCTGTTGTACACAATAGTGATTGATTCTGAAGCCGAATTGATCCTTTATTAGGAGAATCTTGCATAGGGCGACTACCTTGATACGGCTGAGAAGTATCTTTTCGTGGATTTTTCCGAACGTGTTAAGGAAACTGATAGCTCGGAGGCTGATTCTTGTGTTTGCCGAGCTTATGAATGCCTATCACATCTGCCTCTTTCCAGGCGTCTGAGAAGATACAGTTAGATAGTAGAGCAATTAACAATAGTGTATGTCCATAGCGTGATTTTGACAGGAATCGAACGATGTATGTGTAATCTTGTCGACGAGCGTGGTCCAAAGGTTTTAGAAAAAGTAAGCATAATTTTTTTGAAGTAGGTACTTAGTTAATTTTCTCGTCAAAAAATTCGGTCCGTGGGCGCCCTTTTCTAAAGAAGCGCCCCTAGGCATGTACCTAGTTTGCCTTAAGGATAATCCGCCCCTGTATGCAGGCATCGAGCCTGTCGACGGCGATGTACAGCTCGGGCTGGCAGCGCTGCGGGCGCGGCGCCGGCGCGCGCGTGCGCCCGCTGCTGCTCGTCGCCATGACGCAGGCGCAGGTACACACACATACACACACACTCACTCACACACACACAAACACACACCGAGATAACAAGAGAGAGGTTATAGTGCGAGCGGCGACCGTCAGATCCACTACGTCATCTGATACTAAGATAAGCCCCTTGGCACATGTTCATAAAAGTGATGCTTAGTTCCGAAAAATTAGTGAAAAAAATTAGAATTAGCCGAAAGTACAAAATAAAGTACCACTTCCGGTGAAAAAAAATAATGGCACTTACGTCATTTGATACCGAGAGGATACTTGTGGCATCAAATAGCACTATATTGGTAGTTACAGAAAAATCTTGTCTGCCAGTTCCTGTATGGCCGAAAGTGCTCGGCAGACTGTTTCAAAGGTAACAATTCAGACCCCCCAATCTACGTTATTTGATACAAAGCTGAAATAAGTTGCAAATGTTAGGTATTAGTCCTATACTGAATTATGTACCAGTCTGCCGAAGGTATTCTGGCCGAAACCCCTCCTTGTACTTGAATAAAAATAGGTACAGTTGTGAGGAAATCAGTCCCTTATGTCATTTGATATCGAGAGGATACTTGTGGCATCAAATAGCACTATATTGGTAGTTACAGAAAAATCTTGTCTGCCAGTTCCTGTATGGCCGAAAGTGCTCGGCAGACTGTTTCAAAGGTAACAATTTAGACCCCCCAATCTACGTTATTTGATACAAAGATGAAATAAGTTGCAAATGTTAGGTATTAGTCCTATATCGAATTATGTACCAGTCTGCCGAAGGTATTCTGGCCGAAACCCCTCCTTGTACTTGAATAAAAATAGGTACAGTTGTGAGGAAATCAGTCCCTTATGTCATTTGATATCGAGAGGATACTTGTGGCATCAAATAGCACTATATTGGTAGTTACAGAAAAATCTTGTCTGCCAGTTCCTGTATGGCCGAAAGTGCTCGGCAGACTGTTTCAAAGGTAACAATTTAGACCCCCCAATCTACGTTATTTGATACAAAGATGAAATAAGTTGCAAATGTTAGGTATTAGTCCTATATCGAATTATGTACCAGTCTGCCGAAGGTATTCTGGCCGAAACCCCTCCTTGTACTTGAATAAAAGTAGGTACAGTTGTGAGGAAATCAGTCCCTTATGTCATTTGATATCGAGAGGATACTTGTGGCATCAAATAGCACTATATTGGTAGTTACAGAAAAATCTTGTCCACCAGTCCTTGTATGGCCGTAAGTGCTCGGCAGACTGTTTCAAATGTAACAATTTGGATCCCCCAGTCTACGTTATTGGATACAAATATGAAATAAGTTGCAAATGTTAGGTATTAGTCCTATATTGAATTATGTACCAGTCTGCCGAAGGTATTCTGGCCGAAACTCCTTCCCCCGTACTTGATAAAAATAGGTACAGTTGTGAGGAAATCAGTCACTTACGTCATTTGATATCGAGAGGATACTTGTGACTTCAAATAGCACTATTTTGGTAGTTACAGAAAAATCTTGTCTGCCAGTTCTTGTATGGCCGAAAGTGCTCGGCAGACTGTACAGAGTTTCAAAGGTAACAATTCGGGTCCCCCAGTCTACGTTATTGGATACAAATCCTATCCTACTAATATTATAAATGTGAAAGTTTGGATGTTTGTGACTCAATCACGCAAAAACGGCTCAACGATTACGGATAAAATTTGGCACATGAATAGCTTTTAACCTAACTTACCGGATAGGCTACTTTTTATCCCGAGAAATATACGTCTTCCTGAGGGATAAGAGGTACAATTTGTAGGACATAGTACTAAAACACTATGATTTATAGTCATCGGAAACAGTTTTGACATTTTTCTTCACAGTGACAGATGTAAATCTTAAAACATGGCCGAACTTAAAACAGCTGATTAACTAGAAGCTTTTAGACATAATTATAAAATTGTTCAATATTTTTAATAACTAACATATACAATTTTTGCGGTGAGGCACATTGTGATAATTTTTATCATACAATGCAAGCTTTAGTAGTCATCGATCTGATATAAAATCAAACAATCCAACACAGAATTTTTTTGCGGAAAATTAAGGCTGATTACACACCAGCGTTTGTTGAGCGCTCGCACGCTCCTCGAGCCCAATGTTTGATCAAAATAATATATTTACGTTGAAGAAATACTCGTAGCTAAACTTTTTTCCTAGCTCATGAGGTGCTATAGAAGTGTTAAAAGATCTTGTACGTATCAGGTTTAATTGACTGCAAAGATCATCAAATTTGGTTTCTAACATTCTGAAATATATCTATCAATATTTTTTTATTTACTTTATAGTAAGAAATATTAACTTTTCTGAACCAATTGAGTAAGTCATTTATCAAGTGTGTTGGATGAACGCGAACGCTTGTAAAACCTTTGTATGAGGTCGGCCTAATGTCAAAATTGCTTAATTTTTTTAATTGCTGTGTTTGTGTATATGCCAGTGCTTTTTTTTAACCACAGACCTGTGGGCCAAACACTACAAACCTACAATAAGATAATTTTATGAATAAGACCATGATTTTTATTGTAGTGGCCGGTAAACAAGCTGAAGATCCACCTAAGTGGCTGTCGTCGCCCATTGACATCACTAACACCAAAGACGTCAACAATTCGTTGCCGGCCAAGAAATAAGAGAGAAAAAGAAATAACTTTCTCCCAAGCCCCAGCCAGAATACGACGAGTCGTTTGGCGGCTGACTCGTGCAAGAGGTTGATAGCTATCTAAGCAGGTTTCAAGGAAAGAAACCAGTCATAATAAATATGACTTGATGACGTGCAGCCTTACCACGAAGCGGGCCAGCTTCTGACAAAAAAATCTGATTGGAAGGGAATAACCAAACCGTGTAATTTGATAATTTGGATAATCTGGAAATAAAAAAAATACCCTAAACGGATTAAAAAATTAATCTGTATTCTGAGTAATTTACTACAAGTTGAGAAGTATATAGAAAAGATTAAATATTATTATTGTGGTGTTAAACACCCACTAATAGTATAGTTATTCTTAAATATCTTCTATGTACAGACATCGATAAATTATAGTTTTATTTTATGTGTGATGATGATAATGAATAGTCAATCAAGGGAAAAAACTAATTATTTTAATCAATGCTTTGTCCAATTTCATATTTCACTTTTGTTATATGCATGCCAATGATTCTCGATAATTATTATTGACAAGCAAACCAAACAGACAAAAAATGCATTACTTATTGAACCTTTTGTTTTTTCGACAGTAGTGAAGCGATGTGTCTTTTTTCCGATATTTATAAGTATCGTTATTTATCAAGTTAACAGACTACATAACAAATAGTATTCAAGCTGATTTTTCCCTGAAAAAGAGAAATGTGGCAGATTATAGAACAACTCTAACAAGTAAAATGAGTAAACTGTTACTTACTAGGATTACTTTTATTATTACAAACCATGGGATTTTTCATAGTTATGAATCCTCATTTACGCAGTTTTTCCGCGGATCAATGGTACCTATTAGTACACACATTTATTTATTAAATCAAACATGTTTTTGGTAAAACGAATATTTTTATTTATATCGCACATTGAAAATAGTGTATTATATTATATGAATTCAATTTACACCTGATTATGATGAAGGGTTCATTAATAATCAATTAATTGTGTTATATTAAATGTACCAACATTTATTCATAGATAAAATCGATAGTTATAGTATGTAGTTATATAAATTCGAATAGGAATAGCATACCGACATCACTTATTGAATGTGTCAAAAGTTAAATGATATAAAATGGAAAGAGTAAAAGTGACATTGTTTGACGAAGTATATAATTCGAATTTGTCTGCGTAAATAAGGTCCTTATATAATAAAATTAAAGTATTAAAAAGGTTTTAAGATATTTATATTTCTTTCTTTTTCCGTATTTAATGACACTTTCAATGTCATCTTGAAAATTTTCCTGTTCCTCTAAAATTTTACTCGCAAAATCTAATTTTGTTGCTTAATTTGCAAATATAGCATTAATTTTTTGTTGTTCTTAAATGTGCTATATTTTTATTGTTTTGCGTTCGTATTATTTTCTTCATTCACGTTTTATTGCTTCTTTAGTCGATTTTTGGTTTGGTTTTTATGTGTCTTGAAAAATTTTGGTTTTGGTTTGGTTGGAAAAATTTGTTTTCTAATTATCATTATTTTTGGTTTCGTTAATTGTACTTTTGGTATTGTGGCATTGATTTGTTTTTTTTTCGTTTTCGTTTTAAATTTTGGTCTTGGTTCGTTGGTTTAGTAACATAAAAATTTTGCTTCCTTCGTTTTTCCTTCTGTGGTAATTTTTTCGTTTGTACAAAATTTTACTAAGAAATTAGAATTTGGTTGTTTAATTTGTAAATACGATAATTTATTTTCATTTTAAGATATAAGTGTGGTATATAATTGTTGTTTTATTGATATTTGGGTTAAGTTTTGGTTTGTTTTGTTTCGCTATTTCGTATATTCGTTACTCGGTTCATTCGAATTTAATTGTTTAATTTTTAATTAATTTGTGTTGATTAAAAGAGCAGTGTGGTATATTATTGTAGTTTTGTTGATTTTTGGGTTTTGTTTGATTTTTTTTCGTTTCAATATTAATTGGTTCATTAATAATTTCTGTTAATTTTAAGAGATAAGTGCGGTATATTATTATTGTTTTGTCGATTTTTATGTTTGATTAATTTTTTTTTTTGTTTGATTAATTTGTTGTTTTCTTGAAGATTTCATTTGTGTTGGTCATTTGTTTTTTGGTATTGGTCATTTGTATTTGTTTGTTGGGTCTTTGGTTTTTTCGTTTTCATTTAATATTTTGGTTTTCCTTGATTGCTTTAGTCACATCAGAATTTTGTTTTAAATTGTTTAAATTTGAGTTTTGAATTTTATTACTTAATTTTGAAGAGCTCTCAAATTTAAACATGCCAAAAAAAAGGAAATCCAATTTAAATAATGATTTTTCCAAAAGAGCGAAAGCTATGAAAGTAGCTAGAATTCGAGAAACATCTCCTCAAGCAGAGCTGAGGAGAATTAACCAAGCTGGACGTCAAGCGGCTCATAGAGCAGCCGAATCACCGGAGCAGATTGATCGTCGACGCCAGCAACACGCTCAATATTTAGCTTCACAGAGAGCTGCTGAAACTGCGGAAGAAGCAGAATTTCGAAGACGGGCTGTTGCCGAAAGGGTGGCACAGCGGCGTTTAACGTTCATACGAAACACTTGGGAGTGTATTTGAACGCGCTGCATTAGAGTACGATGTGAGCCTTGACTACAGTAGCCACAGACTTCTTAAATTAGATAGAATGGATAAAGCGTGTAAATTTTGCGATGCGCTGAAATGGAAAGAAGAACCTGCTGGCATGTGTTGTTCAGGAGGAAAAGTAGTTATCCCACAATTGGAAGAACCAGTAGAAACATTAAAGGAATTATTTTCATGTAGGACAGATGAATCTCGGCATTTCTTAAATAATATTAGGAAATATAATGGTTGCTTCCACATGACATCTTTTGGGGCGGATAGAATTATTTCTATGCCGGGATTTTTCCCAACATTTACAGTTCAAGGGCAAGTATATCATCGAATTGGATCTCTGCTTCCTGAGCCAAATAAACAGCCACAGTTCTTACAAATTTATTTTTTAGGTGACCAGGAAGCTCAAGTAGAGCGACGTTTCCAAATCTTTGAAGGCGTTCAAAGAGAAATAATACGAAAAATACAAAGAATTCTAAACGATAATAATACTTTAGTAAATCAATTCAAAATAGCCCTAGAGAATTTGCCTAATGAAAGTTTCAAAGTGGTCATCCACCCTGACCGCGTGCCCCGCGGCCAGCACGAACGGCGCTACAATGCGCCCACTACCAATGAAGTGGCAGCAGTGGTAGTTGGCTCGGAAAACACCACTGGTAGAGATATCGTGCTGCGCGCTCGGGATGGACAGCACTGTCGGATTGCGGATACGCATAGATTCTACGATGCTCTTCAATATCCATTAATTTATTGGAAAGGCCAGGAAGGGTATCATTTCGACATACCACAAGTTAATCCACATACTAGGTGTCCAGTGTCCAATAAAAAAGTCTCCTGCATGGACTATTATGCTTACCACCTCATGGTGCGTAATAATAATTTTAATCTGCTGCTTCGCTGCAAGCAACTTCTGCACCAATTCTTAGTTGACATGTACGTGAAAATAGAGAGTGAGCGCTTGAGATTTATCTCTCTCAATCAAAGCAAATTGCGTGCTGAAAATTATATTCATTTACAAGATGCTATAAGAAATGACGCTCAAGTGAATGCTAATGAAGTAGGGCAAATAGTTATACTCCCTTCCTCGGTTGTGAACAGCCCGAGGTACCTCCATGAGTATACGCAAGATGCATTTGCATACGTAAGGAACTACGGCCGCCCTGATCTTTTCATTACGTTTACGTGCAACTCGTCATGGGAAGAGATTAGCGCTGAACTTATGCCTGGCCAAAAAGCTACTGACAGACACGACCTCATTGCTAGAGTTTTTAAAATTAAAGTCCAAAAATTGGTGTACCTGCTAACGAAAGGTCAAATATACGGAGAGACACAGTGCTTCATGTACTCTATAGAGTGGCAGAAGCGAGGCATGCCCCATGTACATTTATTAGTATGGCTAAAAAAAAAATTGCATCCCAGCCAAATCGACGACATAATCAGTGCGGAAATCCCTGATGCCAATGTCGATAAAAAATTACACGATACCGTTGTAAAAAATATGATTCATGGACCATGCGGTGCATTTAATATGTCATCTCCGTGCATGAAGAATGGAAAGTGTACCAAAAAGTACCCCCGGGCGATATTAAAGGACACAGTGACAAGTGAAAATGGATATCCACTTTACCGGCGAAGAGCACCTCAAGATGGAGGACGTACAACTACAATTAGAATTCGCGGTAATCAGCAAGCCGTCGCAGTGGATAATAGTTGGGTTGTTCCATATTCTCCCCTTCTTACCAAAATATTCGATGCCCATATTAATGTAGAGTACTGTAGTTCAGTGCAAGCTATAAAATATATCTGCAAATATATAAATAAAGGAAGCGATCAAGCAGTTTTCAATGTAAGGAAAGTCGGCGATGTGAATATTGATCCAAGGGATGAAGTGCAAACATTCAGAGCAGGCCGATACGTTAGCAGTAATGAAGCGGCGTGGCGAATCTTTGGTTTACCACTTCATGAAAGACATCCCACTGTCACCCATCTTGCTGTACACCTGCCCAATGGCGAACGAGTTTACTTTACAGAGCACAATTTCCGCGATAGAGTGGTGATGCCTCCGAAGACAACATTGACTGCATTTTTCCAACTCTGCGAAAGTGACAACTTCGCAAAAACATTATTATATGCGGAAGTACCGAGGTACTATACATGGAATGCGTCGAGGAAAGAATGGAAGCGCCGTATACAGGGGACACCTGTAGAGGGGTGGCCAGGTTTAAAGGCTGGTGACGCACTGGGCCGCATGTATACTGTACATGTCAGCAACTTTGAATGCTATTGTTTACGCATATTACTCAATCAAGTACGAGGTCCTACGAACTTCCAAGCACTAAAAATTGTTGACGGGCAAGAGCGACTAACATTCCGGGAAGCTTGTGAAGCACGTGGATTATTGGAAAATGACAACCAATGGGACTTGACCATGGAGGAAGCTGTGCTTTGTCGCTCAGCCACCAAATTGAGGGAGCTATTTGCAGTTTTAGTATGCAATTGCGGACTCTCCAACCCTCTTCAGCTGTGGGATAAATACAAAAATGCATTATCAGAGGATATTGCACACAGACTACAAGGCGCGCATGAAGAATTAGTTATCAATGAGGCTCTGAAATTAATAGAGGACAAAATAATTATGTTATCTGGAAAAAAAACAGCGGATTTTGGTTTGCCCACTCCAGAACGAAGGGGAGAATTGTCAACCGATGTCATAAGGGAACTTGATTACGATACCGTAGCCTTAGATACTTTTGTAAACCAAATGGCGCCAAGACTGCTTCCCGAACAACGACATGTATATGATTTGATTACGCAGCGAGTAAATAGTGACGAAGGGGGACTCTTCTTCCTCGATGCACCGGGGGGCACGGGAAAGACATTTGTGCTAAATCTACTGCTGGCCCGACTTCGGAAAGACCGTAATATAGCTCTAGCTGTGGCTTCCTCAGGAATCGCATCAACATTACTTAACGGTGGACGAACTGCACATTCTACTTTTAAATTGCCATTAAATCTTGCAAGCCAAGAAGCCCCTACATGTAATATCAGCAAAAGTAGTAATCGCGGCGCCCTCTTGCAACAATGTAAGTTAATTGTATGGGACGAGTGCACAATGTCCCACAAGAACGCGGTAGAGGCGTTGAACCGAAGCCTGCAAGATATCCGTGGCAAGCAGGTTCTGATGGGAGGTGTTGTAGTTTTGCTCGCAGGTGATTTTAGGCAGACACTCCCCGTTATAGAGAGAGGTACACCGGCGGATGAGATGAATGCATGTCTAAAGGCATCACTACTGTGGTCTAAGGTTGAAAAGCTCCACCTTACGTGCAACATGCGAGTCCAACTTTTTAATGATTTAGACTCGGGTGCATATGCTGCTAAGCTCTTGCAAATCGGAGAGGGTCAACTAAAAACTGATGCTGAAGGTAAAATAGAATTTACCAGTGATTTTTGCCATCCAGTTACGACAGAAGATGAACTTATTTCGCAAGTTTTTCCAAATCTGCAAGATAATTTAAGCAACGAAGATTGGTTATGTGAGAGGGCTGTGTTGTCACCAAAAAATGAATCTGTCAATATTATTAACAAAAAAATATTGGAGAGTTTAGTAGGCGAATCAAAAATATACAAATCAATAGACACGGTGATGAGTAGTGACGAAAGCACAACGTACCCTGTAGAATTTCTGAACACCCTGGAATTGACAGGCGTGCCTTCCCATAAACTGGAATTAAAGGTTGGCGTTCCAGTTCTGCTGATGCGTAATCTTGATGCACCCAGATTGTGTAATGGCACCAGATTACGTATCACAGAGCTTGGCAGAAATATCATAAAGGCCACTATTCTTACTGGAGTAGCTAAAGGAGAGAGTGTGTTAATCCCCCGAATCCCAATCATCCCAAATAATTTGCCATTTCAATTTAAGAGACTGCAATTTCCCCTAAAGTTAGCGTTTACAATGACTATTAATAAGTCCCAGGGCCAAACGTTGAAAGTGGCAGGAATTCATTTAGGCACTCCTTGCTTCTCACATGGTCAGCTTTACGTCGGTTGCTCAAGAGTATCGAGTGCCCAAAACTTACATGTGCTGGCGGAGAGCAATAAATCTTACAATGTAGTTTACAGAAATGTATTAAATTAGATAAAATATGTATTATTCTTCATTTTCCTTATCAGCTTTTGACTTCGAAATGTGATCGAAATTTTATGTTTATCATGATATATTCAGTCGTTAGTTATTAAAAGACTAGCTGACTCGGTAAACGTTGTTCTGCCAAAAATTTTCTGTTTTTTTATATATTAGTAGGATTTATAGCTTTCGCCTTAGATATTATCACTCTGATCACTACAAGTAGTGGACTGATTTTACAATTTAAACATTCCCAAAACTGTCTTTGATTACGGTTAAATTATTCCCTTTTATAAAGTAGTTACAAATGTTGTGCCCATATCAAGTGTTTAGGCCCTAAGATGGTCAATGGTGGACTGGTTTTCCAATGTTAAAATTACGAACAATAAATGTCTTGAAATATGATATCCAATCAATCCTTTGGTGTTTAGCTATTAAAAGTTACTGTATATGTATTTTGCTTCCAAGACACAATATAACTTGAGATGGTCAATGATGATTGGTTTTGATATAGTAATACATGTTATCAAAAACAAATATTACTCAATACGTTTGAATCTTTTCTATTTTTACATATTTTGTATCAAAGAGCGTCATCAGATCTTGAAGTGGTCAACGATGGACTGCTTATTCCAAAGTTGATGTTACCAACAAAAAATATCATAAAACATGGTTTATTATTTTTTCATCCGTTGAGGTGTTACACATTTTGTGTAAATGACATGTCAATAATAATTTAGGGGTCAATGTTGTAATGGTTTTCCTATCAAAACAATTATCTTAAAATGAAGAATTCCCATCCATTGAGTAGTTATATTCGAAATACATCATCTTCATCAAAAAATTTTCCGTCGATTTATTACACATTTTATTGCCAAGTTACATTAGCAGACTGGGATGGCCAGTCATAGACTGGTTTTACAAAGAAGATTTAGTTCCTTCGAAACACATCATCACCACTGTCACTGTCAATGATGGTCTGGTTTTGCAAGGTAATAACGTAACTAATAAAAAATCACCAAAAAAATGTTTACAATGTACTTTACTTATAATATTTGAAGAGTCCTTACAGATCAAATTATATGAGGCAAATTTTCAAGTATACTCTTTCAAATAAAAAATAATCTTCTGAATCGGTTGAAAAATAAAGTAGCACGTAATACAACCAAATTGAGAACCGCTTGGTTTTTTAAGTCGGTAAAAATTAGTTGACTTATTTCCAATGTTACCAGATCGTTAAGATGTTACATGTTTTATCTTTAAATTACGTAATCAAGCCCTGATTGAAACTCAAGTTAGTAAGATGGTCAATAGTGGACTGGTTTTGCGAATTTTTCATAAAACAGTAAAAATTTAAACAGGTTCAATTTTATTAAATACTTTAAGTGGGCCAAACGGCGAGCTAAATTCCCAAAACAAAAAAGTAATAATAAAATCGGTTTATAATATTTTGTTTTAAATCAATTTCCTATCCCACTTGAAGATCTTTTACGTGGAATTAACTGTATCATAATTTGATTCTAAATACTCTTGAGCAATCGACGAAAATTAGTGTTACGTACAAATGTAAGAAGCAAGGAGTGCCTAAATGAATTCCTTCAGCTTTCAGCGTTTGGCCCTTTGACTTTTTAAAAGTTATTATAGTAAATGACAATTTTAGGGGAAATTGCATTCTCTCAATTTAAATGGCAAATTACTGTTCGGAATAATTGGGATTCAGGGGATTAACACATAGCTACTCCGCTAAGATAACCAGTCACGTAGCCTTGCTCTTAGCAACACTACTCTTAGCGACAATCATTGCGAAATCTCGGTGTATCAAGCTTTAAGCCTCAGCAGCCAACCTCGCCAACCTTAAATTCCAGATCATGGGAAGGTACGCCTGTTATTTTCGTCATCGTTACATCGTCTGTCTATCACCGTGTCTATTGATTTGTATATTTTTGATTCGCCAGCTAACCGAATTTTTTGTTAATAGTTTTACATAGATTTTTTACGAAAACACAGCCCCCTCGCAAAACACTCTTCGTTGCTTACGTTTTCTTGTAAGTTTGGAAAAACGTGCGAAATAAGTTCGTCCTCTGTCGTAACTGGGTGGCATTTTTAAACATTTCCCTAAGTTTTTTAGTTGACCCTCTCCGATTTGCAACAGCTAATGTACCTCTCTGGCAGCCTAAATCATGAAAAAGTTGGACTCGTACGAGGTGCACGTAAGATGGCGCTTTTCTACTCGATGCCTTCAGACATGAATTCATGGTATCCGCAGTACTCAATGATGGAGATTTTTTGCCTTAAATCACAAGCGAGTAAAACTACAACACCATCAGCATCCGATTATGATATTTGGCTTTCAGCGTCTCTACTATGTAATTCCGGCATTGTAAACTCGTCCCATGAAAGTAACTTGCACTGTTGTAAAAGAGCGCCGCGATTGCTACTTTTGCTCATATAACATGCAGAGGCTTCCGGCAGTTTAAAAGTAGAATGTGCAGTTCGTCCACTGTTAAAAGCAACAACTAGAGCAATTTTACGGCCTAAGCGAAGTCGGGCCAGCAGTAAATTTAGCACAAATGTCTTACCAATGTAACAGCTGGTGCAACAGCAATCGTGAAAGAAGAATTCCCGTTTGTCATTTTCATACATGCCATTGTTCGGGAAGCAGTCTTGGCGCCATTTTATTGACAAAGGTATCTTAAGGCTTCGGTATCGTAATCAAGTTCTTCCAGCATTAATTGACAATAACATTATGATTTTGTCCTCTATTAATTTCAGAGCCTTATTAATAACCTAATGCGCGCCTTGTAAGCTGTGCGGGATATCTTTTGGCAGTGCATTTATCGAATATCTGAAGAGGGTTGAAGATATGCAAGTGCATACTAAAATTGCAAACAGCTGAGTTTGTTGCTGAGCGACACAACAAGGCTTCCTCTATGGTAAAGTCCCATTGGTTGTCATGTTTCAATAACCCACGTGCCTCACAAGATTCCCTGTTTTTCGCCTGCTCCATCAATTTTCAGTGCCTAAAATATTGTTAGGCCTCGCACTTGATTGAACATGCGTAAAGTGAAGCATTCTAAGTTGCTAAAATATACCGTGTACATGCGGCCCAGTATGCCTCCAGCCTTTACGCCTGGCCACTTCTCTACATGTATCCCCTGTAAATAATGGTGTCTTCCACTTGTAGGACCTTGGTACTTCCAAATGTAATAATGTTTTTGCGAAGTTGTAACTTTCACAGAGTTGGAAAATGCAGTCAATTTTGTCTTTTGAGGCGTCACAACCGCAGAAATTGGCCTCTGTAAAGCACTCACCGTTGGGCGGGTGTGTTACTAGAAGCGTGAGAGTGGGATCTCTTTCGTGAAGTAGTAAACCAAAGATAAGCCACACTGCTACTCACTTATCAGCCTGCCCTAAAGGTTTGCACTACATCCCCGGTTCAATTATTTAATAATCACATCGCCAAATATCCTCACGTTGGAAACTACTTCATCGTTACCATTTAACGATTTGCACTGGACTACAGTACTCTCCATATTAATGGGCATCGATTTTTTTGGTAAGGAAGGTAGAATATGGTACAACCCAACTGTTAACCATCGCGATTTCTTGCCGATTATCGAGAATTCTAATTGTAGTTGTACGCTCTCTATCCTTAGGTGCTCTTCACCGGTAAAGTGTGTATTCAATTCAAGTTGTCAGTGTGTCCTTCAAAATCATCCGGGGATATTATTTGTTTCGCTTTCCATTATTTTTGCATGGAAATGACATATTGAATGCACCGTATGGACCATGGATCATATTTTTTACATCAGTATCGTGTAATTTTTTATCAATGTTGGGATCAGGAATTTCCGCACTGATTATGTCGTCAATTTGATTGGGATGCAATTTATTTTCAGCCACATTAATAGATGTACATGGGACATACGCGCATGACACTCTATGGAGTATGTGAAGCACTGTATTTCTCCATATAATATGTGACCTTTCGTTAGAAGACTCACTAATTTTTGAACCTTAATTTTAAAAACTCTAGCAATGAGGTCGTTTCAGTCAGTAGATTTTTGTTAAGGCAAGCTGTTCAGCGGTGATCCTTGTCGATGCTAAATTGCCCGCAAAAGTAATGAAAAAATCAGGGCGGCTTTAGTTGCGAACGTATGCAAATTCTCATGGAGGTTTCTCCGGCTGTTCACGACGAAGAGGAAGGGAGTATAACTATTTACCCTAAATCCTTACCGTTCATTTGCACGTAATTTCTTACAGCATCAATGAACTGCTATTTTCGGTTTTTTGACTAAGAGGGATAAATCTTTAAAGCGCTCACTTTCTATTTTCACATACATGTCAACTAATAACTGGTGTAGAAGTTGCTTGCAGCTGCAATATAAAGTTACGCAGAATTACGCATAAAAGAACTTGCTTTATAATTTGCAATAAAATAAAGTTCACACTTCTGTGAAGGTTCATCTGTAGTATGTCAAAATGATACCCTTCCTGGCCTTTCTAAAAATGATTGGATTTTGGAGAAGCTTTGCGTATCGGAAATTCTTTGTATATCCATCACTACAACATTGGTTTCCATCGCAAGCACGCAGCACGATAGCTCACCCTGCTGACAGTGTTTTCTTAGCCAACTACTACAGCTGCCACCTTAGTGGTGGTCATGGGATAGACGGTCAGGGTGGATCACTAATTTGAAGCTTTCATTAGGCATATTCTCTAACTATACTAGCTTTTATGAATTCCTGTCCCAAAATATTGCTTTCGTTGAAAACTTGTTTGTCTGAACTTCTTCATAAATGTGAAAAGTCGCTCTACTTGATCTTCCAGGTCATTTAAAAAATGAATTTGTAAAAACCATGGCTGTCTATTTGTCTCAGGAAGCAGAGACCAAATAGGTATATGACAAACTTGCATTGTAAATGTTGGTAAAATTCCAGCATGGAAATATTTTTTTTCACCCCAAAAGATGTCATGTGAAAATATCCATTATATTTTCTGATATTATTTAAGAATCGTCAGTGCTACACTAAAATAATTAATTTAATGGTTTTGCTGGTTCTTCTAATTGTGGGATAACTACTTTAAAAACCCATCCAGAACAACCCATCCTTGCAGGCTCTTCTTTCCATTTCTGCGCATCGCAAAATATACATGCTTTATTTATTCTGTCCATTTCTAAGAGCCTGTAGCTAAAATAGATGAGGCTCGCATCGTACTCCCAAGTATTTTCGCCACTTAGTAACCTCTTTAGTAATAGACCGTCTCCTAACTCCTCAGTTGCTCTCTGGGAACACAGATAATGAGAATGTTGCTGGCGTTAAAGATTTATTTGTTTATTTTTATTTATTTAAGATTCGCCTGTTCCGGAGTTTCAACAGATCTCAAACTGTCCTGCCACTGAACCTGTTCCTTACGAAGTTTCTTGTGATTGTTCTGGTACCTCAGCAACAGGCACGGACGTTAAATAATGAACAAACGCTGGCGTTGATGATACACCTTGTGTAAGGTTTTGGCAGAATTCAAGCTAACCTGCTGCTGAACTTGTTCCTCACGACGCGGCGACGGGCCTGTGATTGTTCTTTATACTCTAAACCAGATGGATGCTGGCGTCGAAGTTCTACCCGGTCCTGTGATTCAATTGCTCTAAGAGCCGGTTGAAGTAGTCTAGCCTGCTCAATTCTTGATGGCTTCGTGGCGTCAAATGGCACTTGCTGCGGAGTTTCGGCAGATTTCAAACTAATCCGCCATCGAATTGGTTCCCACAACGAGTTTTAGCCCCTTAGCAACTTACAGGGACGCCAAATAATGAGCATATTGCTGGTATCAATAATCCGCCAGATCTGATGAGCTGCTTGGTGTGTAGCCTGCTCAATTCTCTTGGGGAATAATAAGTCAAGCCGTAGATTTTTGTTTTCGCCACGGAGACCAACCACTGATTTTATAACTAAGGCATGGTAAAATGAGAAGGCTTCTAATAAACTAATTCGCCTTCTTTTTAATGCCACCTGAATATTCCAAAGAAAGCGTCAAGTACAACAGTTATTTTTACTTGTCCCATTGATTTATTCATCACCACCTAATTTACTAACTCAGCCACGGATTTTACAACTAACCAACATTTTAAGTTTTACAGCTTGAACATGTGTTCCTCAAAAAAGATAGTTCAAGCTTTAGGTAAAAACCATCGTATCTTATAATTAAGCATCTGAAATAATACGTCGTATTCTTTTATCATGAAAATAGGGACTGCATGATCTGTTTCACGGCAGTCATCTATGGCGAAGCCCTCGCCATGTAAAAACAACTGCACTCAAATCGAAAGAAGGATAGGTTAGGTTATGGTTGCCTGATTTTATTCATGAGAAAAATAGGAACCCCACGACCCCGCAAAGTGGGGTTCCGTCGACATCTGTGACGTTTATTTCGGCGTTACTAGAGTACATTTCGTCACATATTTGACCGATACAACAGTTTAATGTACGTTTTTGTCATTTCTGGCGTTTAATTTCGAATATTTTAGTACCGAGGTTATAAAAGTTATTTTCCATTTTCTCGGAAATGGTGCGTCGCTGAGAGTTGCGAAAGGTATCGTTGTAATCAGGAGCAAGTCTTTTATAAAATTATGATTAATAAAATAATGATGATTAATGATTAATGAAATAGCTTGATAAATTAACTTGATATTTTTTTCCTCGAAAACTAAGTTTCCGCAGATTGCGGTATTCAAAAACGAGTTGTACACCCCTCCCTCCCTGCCAAAAAAAATTCATCGAAATCAGCGTAATTCCCTGTCCTAAAGTACCTCCAAAAGAGCATTATGTATACTATAAAAATTATATGAAGAAATCATGAAAGTAGGTTATTTGTTTTTATAGCATATGAAAATTATACCATGTGAACGTCATTTCAAGTCATATTATACTATATTATGTTATTATACTAATTACACACCTTAATTTTAGGTACGTTTTGATGACAATCAATATATTTGACGATAATTTTAGGTATTTTGATGATCAAAAATATAGGACGAGTTATAAATTATTAATATTTCAAAAAAATTAAAAGATGCTGAGTTATAAAACTAGATGTAGATTAAGTAACTTTATTGGTGTCATATTTAAATATTTTAGAAGTTTACTACTTGAATATATGTTACAAATGCAGATGCTAAAAAATAACTACCATGCTATATTGCTATATTGTAAGTATTTACAGTAGCTTACATAAAAATATAAAGTGGCTGAGAGAGTATTTTTAGACGCCCATTGATGGTGACTGACTTAGTAATTTAGAGGACAATGTAGATTTTTAGAGGACAATAATGCTATTAAAAAGAAGTCAGTTTAATTACCACCCAATTCTCTTTAGCTCCAACTGAGAAGGCATTACTTGGTTTTTGGCTACTTTCACAGCTCTCATTTTTCTACAATCGTTATTATATAAATTAGATTTGCGTTTACTTCGCATGTTTTAAATTGAGAAACTACAAAATTCAAAGATTGAAATCAAAATATTGTTACTAGATAAGTAAAACAGATGAAAAGTCCTTTAATTAAATCTGTGAGTGTCCAACTCCAGTACGGACGACGTTACGTCCAGTAACTAGGTCCCAATTCTTAAACACGCGCGGACGAAGTCGCGGGTAGAAGCTAGTATGAAATAAAGGAACATACCAAAATCAGGCGCCCCATTTAGGGGGGGAGGGGGGGTCTTCAAAACACCACGCTTGGTCACAAGGGGGAGGGAGTGGGTGTAGGTTTTTGTCACTCTAGGAAAATTTCGTGCCTTTTCGAGTTCACAGGTGAGAACACTGACGCATACTATATACCGGGACGTCAACTGATTGAAAACTGATAGTTTGTAGTGCAGTGCAAGGGTTGTTCACTATAGTGCTGTGGGCACCTCCGTCCCACATTCTATGTATATGTAGTTTATTATATACTTCACACATACACAAACACTTATTTATTATATTATGTTTATTTCATCAACTACATACATACACACATATGCATCACACATACATCCACACACGGGCGCACGTACACACCCACACAGTCACGCAGACACACACCACACCGCGGGTTCGAACCTGGTGCGCTCTGGTGTCCTACGTCACCGCGTGACGTCACACTACCAGCCGCGGCCAGCAGCGCGCCGAACCGGTTGCTGGCTCGCGCCCCCCGCGCCTCGCTTCCCGGGCTGCGCGCGCGCGCGTCAGTTCTCGCCCAGCAACCGGCAGTCAGCCTCCAACACACATCGCGCTCTTACGTGTCGCTCGGTCGCTTGACTACCTCGCGCTATCCTAGTGCTTTCGCTGTGCCCTAAGTGCTATTTTACATTGTATGTTAAGACTGCTTGTGCTTGTACTTTGTATCTGATATCACTCTTCACTCCTTCTTTCTTATATGGATGTTTCTTGTGTTCTGTTATATTGTGTAGTTTAAACTGTTTGTGCTTTGTGAATAAACGATTAACTTTATTTCGAAGTTAACTTTATTGCTCGCGCACCGCCTTCTACACAGCAACGACACGCTATATCTATTACCATAGTGCATTTCAAATAATCTGCAGTTGAACGTAATACATATGTATATAACATAATACGGTATATAAAGTGTTATTACCTTTGATGAACTTGATAACAATTAAAGCTTTTTTAGGGAAATAGTCGGCCAACGAGCTGACTATCCACCTGATGGTAAGTGGCTATTGTCGCCCATGGACATCAGCAACATCAAAGGCATCACTGATGCGATGCCAGCCAAGAAAGAGAGAAGAAAAAGAAAGAAAGAAAGCCCCCAGCCGGAACACGACGAGTCGTTTGGCGGCTGACTTATGCTCAAGGGTGGTAGCTATCCAGGCAAACCCCATGGAGAAATAATAATAGTAATAATGGTATTAATTAACAATTAAAATCAATATTACCAATATAATCCCTCGAGAGGCCCTACCACCAGCGGGCCGAATTTAGTCGCCTCTTACGACACCCATCCGGCGTGGGATTGGGGTTAGTATTCTAAGCCACCCCAATACGGCTAAACGCTATTAGTATGTCCATAAAATGGTTTTTGAAATATAAAAGACACTAGCAACTGTAATGCCCAACTGCAGATTTAGTTGAAATGCAATAAAATTCAATTTTCATACATAGCTTTCGTAACACAAAAATAAAGAAATTAGTACTTTTGACCTATACTTTCTTAAGTAATAAAACGCCAGATTTCTACCTTTTTTGGTTCAACCAGCTCAGTCGACCAATATTACAGATAAAAATTCGACGTAAATGTTGGTAGTACTCTTCTTAATTTCACAATAAAGATCTTTTTCCGGTTGTCAATGCCATGAACGCGGGACCTTCGCGTTATGTACGATAGCATAGCAATATCGTGGGTGCTATGGACAATACACAAAGACAAGATGACTCACACCAAGATCGAGAACAGAAAGAACAATGCCCAAAAATTATTTTTTATTTTTTGTAGCGTCTTAAAACGTCAGTTATACCGAAGCAATTCAATTATTTTTTTACGTATTTTAAAATTAATACCTGTGCCCGTATTACCCAGCGTAAAATAATTTTATTAATAAGTGATGAATTGACTATAATAACAGTTATGTCAACAATGTCCATTTTCATTCGGGCACTCACTTCGATACATAGCTTGTATGTATCAAGCAAGATATAGGGAGACTTCTGGCCAATATTACACACAGAATTTCGTTATAAATGTTGGTAACAAATGTAATGATGTCAAATTTCCATTTCCGCTTGTCAATCAAAAAAAAGTCAGAATAAAAAATAATGGTAAAAATTACATTCTCCCCTACTCTATGACTCAATGGTTATAAGAATTCAATCTCAAAATACTTTGGTTCTGGGGTGTGTCTGCTGAAAATTCTTATATATCTAAGCTCAGAAATTAAAGCGGCGATTTTTAGATTTTTTTTTATTTTAAGACGCTAAAGTTGAAAATGAAATAAAACGATGTATGGCAGTTGGGCATTGTTCTTTAAACTCATCATTCAAATTTCTGCCTCGCTGGAAATCGAACCCCCGACCCTTGGTACGGCGATTCACCATAGCAACCATTGCGCCAAACAAGTCGTCAAATATAAGCAAAAATATTATTTTTTAACTCTCTTTGCAAAAAAATATTGAAAAACGTATTTATGAATTACCACGTGAAAACTAGGGTGGGAGGGAGGGGTCTTCTCATATACTAAAGATGGTCATGAAAAACGAGGGGGGTAAAAAGTTGGCAAAAATGGGTCACGTGGTTTTGGTATGTTCCCTAAGTTGCAAATGTTAAATAGGTATTATTACTATACTGAATTATGTACCGGTCTGCCGAAGGAATTCTGGCCGAAACCTCTCCCCCCGTACTTAAATAAAAATAGGTACAGTTGTGAGGAAATCAGTTTTATTAGAAAAACATGTGAATTGTACGTACGACAATAGGTCATTGGAAACAAAATCGGTATAACCGATTGGGGGATCCGAATTGTTACCTTCGAAACAGTTTGCCGAGCACTTTCGGCCATACAAGAACTGGCAAACAAAATTTTTCTGTAACTACCAATATAGTGCTATTTGATGCCACAAGACGTATCCTCTCGATATCAAATTACATAGGTGACTGATTTCCTCATAACTGTAGCTATTTTTATTCAAGTACGGGGGGAGGGGTTTCGGCCAAAATACCTTCGGCAGACTGGTACATAATTCAATATAGGACTAATACCTAACATTTGCAACTTATTTCATATTTGTATCCAATAACGTAGACTGGGGGATCCAAATTGTTACATTTGAAACAGTCTGCCGAGCACTTTCGGCCATACAAGGACTGGTACACAAGATTTTTCTATAACTAACAATATAGTGCTATTTGATGCCACAAGTATCCTCTCGATATCAAATGACATAAGGGACTGATTTCCTCACAACTGTACCTATTTTTATTCAAGTACAAGGAGGGGTTTCGGCCAGAATACCTTCGGCAGACTGGTACATAATTCAATATAGGACTAATACCTAACCTTTGCAACTTATTTCATCTTTGTATCAAATAATGTAGATTGGGGGGTCTAAATTGTTACCTTTAAAACAGTCTGCCGAGCACTTTCGGCCATACAGGAACTGGCAGACAAGATTTTTCTGTAACTACCAATATAGTGCTATTTGATGCCACAAGTATCCTCTCGATATCAAATGACATAAGGGACTGATTTCCTCACAACTGTACCTATTTTTATTCAAGTACAAGGAGGGGTTTCGGCCAGAATACCTTCGGCAGACTGGTACATAATTCAATATAGGACTAATACCTAACATTTGCAACTTATTTCATCTTTGTATCAAATAACGTAGATTGGGGGGTCTGAATTGTTACCTTTGAAACAGTCTGCCGAGCACTTTCGGCCATACAGGAACTGGCAGACAAGATTTTTCTGTAACTACCAATATAGTGCTATTTGATGCCACAAGTATCCTCTCGGTATCAAATGACGTAAGTGCCATTAATTTTTTTTCACCGGAAGTGGTACTTTATTTTGTACTTTCGGCCAATTCTAATTTTTTTCACTAATTTTTCGGAACTAAGCATCACTTTTATGAACATGTGCCAAGGGGCTTATCTTAGTATCAGATGACGTAGTGGATCTGACGGTCGCCGCTCGCACTATTACAAAAATTGCTTTTCAACAGTCTTTTTATGGTTCTTTTTTCAGAAACCCGTCATCATCCGCGGGTACGGCATCATAGAATTGTCGTATCAATCTTACTTGACGGTAAATATAAAGCTTCATTTACAACTTAATATCCAATATGCAATTTGTCTTAACTGAAACATCACTTACCATCGAATACTAGCATTGCTATCAACAATTTACCTTTACTTATTGAGTGTAGATACTTACTAATTACTTTTCTGTTTTCAGATCGTGAAATCTTCATATTCTGTATTTTCGATTATGTACTAATCTTATACAGTTAAAGAATTGATATTATAATTTTAAACGTATATCATCGAGGGCACTAAACATTTTAATGCAAGGGGTACTCAAGATTCTTATTTTATAATACCGATATTTCGACCCAGTTACATGGACCGTGCTCACGGCGAAACATCGGTATTCTAAGTCAAAGTCAAAATATTTTATTCATACCTATAGGTATCACTGATACACTTATGCACGTCATTTTTTGGCTTTTCGGAAAGGTGCTTTGTCGTGGAGGAGAAGAAAAGCCTAAAGAAACTCCTCAGCACATCTTTAAAAAAATATTACAAAAAAAAGATAATAATACAAAAGTATTTACTATTCTGAGCGGAACTGGTTGCAGAGCTGGTCATTTCCATGCGTCTTTATCATTTAAATACTCGTCTACACTATAATATCCCTTGCCTAACAATTGTGTCTTTACACGTTTTTTGAAAGATTCTATTGGCAAGTCACGTATTAATTTTGGGATTTTATAACAGAAATTTACACCAAGCCCTATGAAAGATCGCTGCACTTTACTTAACGAAGGCGTAACTAATTGATGCATTCTTTTTGTTTGGCGATTATTAGTATCAAAATTTTGTTTATACGCGTTTATATTTTTCCGTATAAAAACTACATTATTAAAGATATACTGGGAAGCTACTGTAAGTATACCTATTTCCTTGAACTTTTCACGCAAAGATTCCCGAGACTTAAGTTTATAAATAGCCCTAACAACCCTTTTTTGGAGTATGAAAATTTGTTCTATAAAATATCTTACAATCATGAGTACCCGTTGCATTTATAATGACAGATTATAGTTCAATCAATAAGACACTAAAGAGGTAAGCTTGACGTCAAATAGCCGACCTGTTGTCTTGAAACCTGAGGACCGAAGGATACTAAGGGCCGCAGTGGCGCTAAAGAGGTCCGCATGGCAAACGCACAGAAGCTTTGCATGGCACTGAAGAACTCAGCATTGGCAGTCAATTCAGAGAAGAATTTTGAAAATACTCGATTACACACCCATGTAATACAAAAATAAATATAGACCACAAACCATGTTGTGTTATGTATTAGTATTTAGTACCCGGATGAGCTTTGCTCGGTTTAGTGTTGCTTAACAACGCCATCTACTGAAGTAGCTTAATGTTGCTACTCACCAATAGATGTCAGGAAGAGTCTACTGTAGCAGTTTTTCATTGCCAGAAAACAATCCGTGTTTTTTAAAAACGACATTTTCTAACAATGAATCCTAGCTAGATCGATTTATCGCCTCCGAAACCACTGCATGCTTTTCATGAAAATCGTTGGAGCCGTTTCAGAGAATTGCTCATTTAAAAATATTAGATAGATCGATTAGCACATATTAGCTGGCTTTCAAAGAGCGCCCAGAGACCTTCGTCAACAGGAACTCTGGCATCGACTGTTTGGGGGTTATCTTGATAATTACACATTACCTAATACTACGTCAGTGTTAAGAACACTGAAAAAATATAAAGAATAGTAAGTAGTGTAAAATTTAATAATAATTTGGCAATAAAAATAAGTACGTGCAATGGAGCACTTCCCAACAACTATAACTTTAAAATCTAAGTAAAAATATAATAAATGCTTATATTTACTGGACTGTCACTTTCAATGGCGTTTTAAAATCTGATGCTATATAAAACACAGCCAATAGTAATTTGAAATTAAATAAACTACATATAACAATCCCAATATTGAATATATATAAAGGTTATATACTCATCCATATATAATAATAAAAATATACAAGAATTTTACTCTAAAAAATAATGTGTGATCTACGACTCTTATAATATAACAGTAATAAAAATATCATCATACAATCTTAACTAGAATCAGTGAAAGCTGCGTTTATTTATAGTAAAAACCACAATAATTATAAGGCCTAGATTGACATTGCGTACAACTAATTACTAGTTCTTTTTCCTTCTCTTATTGACTTTATAGTTATTATATTACATAATACATAACATTAAATTACCTAACCCTGTTTTGTGTATTCATATATGCACAATACATGTTATAAATCTTTCATAAAAAAAACCTAGTTCAACAAAAAGGTATTGCTTGTAACAACAAACAGAAATAACCGTTTGGTTTTAAATCCATAGTCAATGTTCGCGATTAAACAGTGCATTATTAAATTACAGCAAAAGTCCTCTTGGAGCTTTCACGCACGCAAAAAGCGTACACGTGCGAACAACGCGAACGTATAAGTACGATCTATATTCACGGGCTATGACGTCACTTTACATAACAATAATATAATTATAATATCCACTGTATTGCTTAAGTATATATAAATGCAATTTTTCGAGTACATGTATATCTTTACACCATCACTTACACAGTGAGTCATCTAAAGCTTGGAATCGAAGTACTTGAGCTCCCTGTCTTCCGGCAGCTTCTTGAAGAACTCCTCCACATAGTCATCGGTGACATCAGCGAGGGTCTTAGGGTTCCACTGGGGGCTGTTGTCCTTGTCCAGGAGGAGGGCTCGCACGCCTTTGGGTAAAGCAGTCACACATGTTATTATAACATTAAATATAATAATAATCTTACAAGCTAATAACAAAATTACCTAAAAATCTCTTAATATTGTAAAATAAACCAAAGGAAATAGATCGTAGAACAGCGCTTTATCTTCAGGATAGTATAAAAATTTAGGTTTAATTATGTAACATTTTAGATCTTTTCAGTTTTGAGAAGATTCTTTTTTCTAAAAAACCGAAAGCCCGGCAGACGAGCCACTTGATGGTAAGTAGCCCCCGTCGTTTATGGACACCATTAATACCATAGGCATCACCGATGAGTCATCCAAAGTCAACCAAAAAAGTTGGAAACTGCATGCAATGGGCTACAGACAAAGTAAGTTAACTCTCTCTGGCTGCAGTCCTTTATTTATTTATTATTAAGGTCCACCAACGCCGGATACACAATTCATTCACTATATCAAGCTAACTTATTTCTAAAATCGTGTTCCCGCAATTATAGGTGAACACAGCATGCATACAATTAGGATAGTAAAAAAAATCATATTATCTATGTCAAATTATACCTCTTAAGTATTCACTATGTACATACATATGTACATACAAAACTTGATTTTCCTTATTTGTCACCATATTATTTTAAGATACAATATACAGGGTGTCAGTTTAATTCGAGGGAAGTTTCTCGGGGGACGTTTGGCTCGCGTTGAGATCCCAAATAAACAAAGAAATAAATTAAAACACCCATAAATCACAGAGATAATAATATCAAACTAAATACGAAAAATCTTAAAACGTATGGACGCCCTAGCAGCGCGTCGATCTCGCGATCTACGTGAATGACTTGTAAGTACCTATGATTCCTTTTCCCTTAAATTCTTAAACCCTGACTTAGAACAGGCAAAAATATTTATGTATCTACCTACTAAGCAAATATCTAACATAAAATAGGCAAACATTTAATACAAAATTGATTAGTTCTGGCATACCTTAAAAATTGGAAATGGTATTTAAAAACTCACATACTCGGACCAGATAGTGTGCAGGCGCTTCGTCGTGTTGATAACACATATTTCTGTGATAAATTAACGGCACATCGTCTAACATTTAATCCACCACGCTTGTTAAAATACCTAATAAATCATTAATGATGCACTATCAAATCTTCCGTCGGTACGGACTTAATAAACAGTTGTTTAAAACACCGGTCCACACACTGACACTAAACCGATTGTTACACAACTTCTTTAACAAATAAAATAAATCGTAATACCAGTAATTAATATCGCACGCACTGCTGCGCTCACGACACGCGACGGTACGACTGTTTGTGAACTGACTTGTGTACATTGCTTTCGCACGGCAAGACGCAGGGGGCGGGACAGCCGAAGCGAGCGGCGCGGGCGGTGCGGCTTTTACGAAAAGCCGAAAGGCGCCGTGTTTACCTTTGTAAACGCCGGCGCGGCGTATTATGTGGCGTGGCGGTACCTTTGGCGGCATGATCGCGGCGGTGCCATAAAACCTAACTTCGTTAATAGCGGCGAATACAAAGCATTGCGAAATTCATTCATGTATCGTAAAATAAGGTTGATGCTTGCTCAACCACGGTGTCTATGATTACTGTATTTTAAAGGATAATTTGGTTAAAAATTAAGGCCATATTTTTCTTACATATTCGGGCTGAGAATCGTGAACAAAACGTCCTGCTGAAGTATTTATCTTGTGTATAAAAACATGCTGTATATTTATTTATTTATTTTATATTTATTTGAATTTTTTAAATTTGAATTCTATATAAAAAAAATGGTATGAGCAAGCTTCGCCAAGAGGTCTGGGTTACCTTCAGGGAAGTCATGGCTCTCAGTGCAGCGGCACGCCACGCGGTACTCCATGCGCAGACACTGCGGCAGGTCGAGCTGCGCCCCGCGCTGCAGCGCCCTCAGCGTGATCTTCAGGGATCCCGGACACATGTGCTTCAGGGTCTGGAAGTAAAGTCCTCATCATTAGCAAAAGTATACAAGATTTATCTGGTCAATAAAATCACATCAATTAAATAGCGTCAAGTCAAAATGATTAGTTAGATACTGTAAATTTCATTAAGATCATCAGAAATTGTTATTTACCATAGCATTTAGACATAAGCGATTTGTGCGCCTTTAATAATATCAATGACCAACAGAACTCTAGTTCAAATTCGGCTCGAAGGACCAACAAATGTATGGAATGAGGAATGTCACTTTTGTTAATTCACTTCATAATCCTGTAGCCCTAATGTTAAGAAACACATCTGTATTGGTTCCATTTAAATCAGACTAGGAGTTTTTAAGTTTGGTCGTTTTAGTTTTAACTTTATTCAATTTTGGGCAGGCGCGCTATGTACACGTGACGTCATTCTACAACGCACCGCTTTTAACGTACTGTTTTTATTTTTATCAAAAAAATATTTTACTGTATTTTTTGGTAATGATTATAGTGTACGGTATAAGCTAAAAAAAATTGATATTTCATAATATGCAACATCATAAACTTTAACTGCGTATAATATTATTAGTTATATCAGAAGTACTTGATAAAGCCACATACCTCTAAAGTCTTAATAGACCAGTCATTCTGAACTTTTTCAAGCCTCTCAATGATCTCTTCAATAGTTGAGGCAGCAAAGCAGTAGTTGATATGTTTGATGTTGTCTGCCAGCGAGAACTCTTCCGGCGGTTCATTGAATTTGTTCAGTAACGCCTGGACCTCTCCCTCGCTGGTGCAGCGAGACAACAGCTTCTCTAGCTCATACAGACGTTTGCTGGGCACGAAGTGGGTACCAATACCAGCTTTTACTACATCTTTGCCTTTTAGCCTATCCCCTGTAAAAAAGATTGCAAACATTTATAAACTACTGCGTAATGATATGGCCAACTCAAAGTCAAAGTCAAAATATTTTATTCATATAGGTATCATTGATACACTTATGCACGTCATTTTTTGGCTTTTCGGAAGGTGCTTTGTCATGGAGGAGAAGAAAAGCCTAAAGAAACTCCTCAGCACATCTTTTAAAAAAATATTACAAAAAAGATATTATCATACAAATGTTTACTATTCTGAGTGGAACTGGTTGCAGAGCTAATCATTTCCATGCGTCTTTGTCATTTAAATACTCGTTTACACTATAATATCCCTTGCCTAACAATTGTGTTTTTACACGTTTTTTGAAAGATTCTATTGGCAAGTCACGTATTATTTTTGGGATTTTATTATAGAAATGTACACCAAGCCCTATGAAAGATCGTTGCACTTTACTTAGGCGGAACGAAGGCGTAATTAATTGATACATTCTTTTTGTTTGGCGATTATTAATATCAAAATTTTGTTTATACGCGTTTATATTCTTCCTTATAAAAACTACATTATTGAAGATATACTGGGAAGCTACTGTAAGTATACCTATTACCTTGAACTTTTCACGCAAAGATTCCCGAGACTTAAGTTTATAGATAGCCCTAACAGCCCTTTTTTGGAGAATGAAAATTTGTTCTATATTGGCTGCTTTGCCCCACAGCAAGATGGCATATGACATAACACTGTGGAAATAAGCAAAATAAACTATCCTAGCAGTTTCGACGTCAGTATACTGCCTTATTCTCCTAACAGCATAAGCAGCCCTACCAAGTTTTGTCGCGAGATTTGTTATATGTGGGCCCCATTGAAGTTTACTATCTAAGGTCATCCCTAAAAAGACCGTTGATTCCTCCATATGCAATGTTTCATTATTTAGTTTAAGAGATTTGCTGACTTTTTTAACATTAGGTAGCACAAACTCTATACATTTAGTTTTTTTTGCATTTAAAAGTAAGTTATTGATAGTGAACCAACGCGACACATGCGAAAGAGCACTATTTACGTCGTCGAAATTTACTTTATTCCTTTCACACTTAAATATTAATGATGTATCATTAGCAAATAGTACAATATCCGCTTGGTTCTTTACATAATGTGGTAAATCATTAATATATACCAGAAAAAGAAACGGACCCAATATAGAGCCCTGCGGTACACCCATCACAGCCGGTGACCCCGATGACTTAATATCGTTTATGCTTACTTTTTGTATTCTATCACTCAAATAAGACGCGATCAAGCTGAGGGCCTTGTTTTTTATACCATAGTGGCCAAGTTTAAGCAGCAATGTTTCGTGCTCAACACAATCAAATGCCTTAGATAAGTCACAAAATACACCTATGGCATTTTGTGATGCTTCCCATGCTTCAAATATATGCTTTAAAAGCCTAGCCCCGGCATCGGTTGTACTCCGGCCTTTCGTGAAACCGTATTGCTCAGGATGTAATAATTTATTATTATTGAAATGGGTTAACATTTGATTCAGTATTATCTTTTCGAAGATCTTACTAAGAGTTGGTAAAACAGAAACTGGTCTATAGTTATTAACATCAGTTTTTTCATCTGTTTTAAAAAGTGGAATGATTTTGCTGCATTTCATAAGATCTGGAAAGATACCGAGATCTATACATTTATTAAAAACTACGACCAAATATGAAGCTATGATATCTATAATATACTGTATTATTTTTACCGAGATACCCCACAAGTCACCTGTATTCTTTACCTTCAGAGACTGAAATGCTTTAATTAAGTCTCTAGTGGTTATATGTTTAAATTCAAATAAAATGTTACATTCATTAACATGATTTTTTAATATAGAAAGTGCTTCCGCCGGTGAAGAAGCTAGTGAACGGGTTAACGTTATAGGAATGTTACAGAAATGATTTTCAAACTCGCTTGCCACGTCTTTATCAGCAGTGATTATATTTTTATTAATCAACAATTCGTAACTGGAATCACAGGACTTTGCGGTACCGTTCTCACTGCTAATTATATTCCAAATCGTTTTTATTTTGTCATCCGAGTTAATAATTTTGTCCTTTATATACATTGATTTCGCCTGAATGCAAACGATTTTAAAGATTTTAGAATAATTTCTCACATGCTCGTGGAAAGTTGGAGAAAAATTGTATTTTTTCTCGGCATAGAGGTCATACATTTTGTTTCTACTTTTATAAATACCTACAGTAGCCCAATCACTAAATTTACTATTTTTGGCTATATCTATGTACCTAAGCTTGAATATTCGATTAAATTCGTTATTTATGTTAGTACGCACAAGCGCGCAAAACGTAGCACTGCAACACCACATGTGTAGTACTTAGTAGCTTAAGTAGCTCGTAAGTGAGAGAGGTATGGCGCATTTTGCTTGTAATGTATCGACGGGCCTATCCTTACTTTTGAAATAATTGGTGACAAATGATATTAGAAATGGAAATTGTAACTTTGGCAAAGGCAGATCGGCAGCTTGCGTCGGAGGCCGGAGCATTTGTATATGTAACCGATGCAGAAAACTTCGATAGCGTGATTTAGGTTGGCGTGACGTCACCGTGTGACGTGTGCGCGGCGTCACATAACAAATGAGTGGTAAGTTATAATTGAAGCAGAATGGCAAAAAATCTACTACAGTTTAATTAATAGAAATAAATTACGATTTTAAAACCTACAAAAAGTCAGTTTGTGAACACAGCAATCATTTATACATTACATGTGCCGGAAGACTTTATGTTGCTACATTAATATGCTAAAGCTACTTATTATGTAATTAATAAATATTTTTCAATGCATATATTTACATAATGATATTATGTTACGTTATTTAATTAGGCTTACATAATTTAAATTGTTGAGTTCTGCGAATTGTAGTCTTGTTTTACATAATATGTTTTTATAAAGATGAAGATAAGATGTTTGTGTTTTACATCATGTTATACTGATAAAAAGGGATTCGCGAATGTTATAAGTAAAAATGTCATAGTTAATATAGAAATCTCAATGGGATAAATTCCTGATTGTTTTTTTGTAATGTTTAAATAAATCAATATCACATTCGTAAATGTGTGATATTATGTTAACATCTGCTACATTTTAGATACATCAGGCTAAACAAATGAATAGTATAGCAAATAAATTAGATACTGTTATCTAAATTAGAAGGTCACTAGAATAAGAGTATTGTTTCAATATAACTTATCTTAGTTTATCAATCGAAAAATTAAGTTACGTGCAAAATTTACTTATGTTATTTTATCATTCTCACAATCCATGATTGTGCCACTGCTGGGCTCGGGTCTCCTCTCACAATGTTAGGATTACAGGCCATAGACTACCACACTGACCAAGTGTAGATTGATACAAACCTTTGAGAACTTACAGAGAACTCTCAGGTGTGCAGGTGTCAATGTTTTCCTTCACCAAAGCAAGAAATAATTAACTTCTAATATGCACATAATTTTTGAAAACTAGATGCATGTCAGGAACGCAGGCCCCATGTTCGGGAGACCAGCATTCCATAATATTGTCCATTTAAATTGACATCAACAAAATAGCATTAATATAAGGAGCACTAAAGTTAGCGCTAAATATATAAAAATTGCCATAATACTTATATGTATTTGAGAACTTTCATTAGATCTGTATTTCGATAAATATGAGATCAATCTGGAAGTGTACCCTTTCATATAAAAATTTTCCAAATTCCAAAGGAATTTTCCAAATGGGTTCATGACTGAACATAAAAAAAATTACTGACTTAAAGACTCTTCTTTTTTAACATTGACTAAAAATGTGTATCAAATATCACAATATTTTTAACTACAGGTAATAATATTATTATAAATTTTTTCTTTAATAAATTCTTGTTGTAATATAATATATATTATGTTGTAATATAATATAATATAATAAATGTAGGATATTATTTTATGGCAAAAACATTTATAAATTTGGAATGCTTTTCAAATATTAGCTCACCTGTTAAGCCCAAGTACAATCCAAGGTTGACTTGCAGCCGGGGGAGGAAGTACGAGCCGCCAACATCCGGGAACAATCCAATTTTAGTTTCTGGCATAGCTATCATGGTCTTCTCGGTGGCCACTCGGTACCTCCCGTGGACCGACAAGCCCAACCCTCCACCCATGGTGATGCCATTCATAAATGCAATATATGGGATCTTATATTTCCCTATTAAGTAGTTCACGTTATATTCTGTGTGAAAAAACCTAGGACCTTCCACCTTGTCAATAGCTGATTTTATATCTCCGCCAGCGCAAAATGCCTTCTCTCCTGCTCCCTTTACGATCACCAAGGTCTTGTTTCGTTCCCATTCCCTTAGCTGTGGCAGTAACTTTTCCACCATGGACGTGTTTAATGAGTTCAGAGCTTTTGGTCGGTTCAATGTAATGATACCAGCATTGTTGACTGTCTCGAAAATTACATCAGACTCCTGGCTAGACATGTTTCGTTTGGCTGCTGAGAATGTATGCCTCGTGAGTGTAACACCTAACCTAAGCATCTGAAAGAAACAATTTATTGAATATGGAATGTAATTAAATATTACAATATTATTATTTTACTGCCAGGGCTGCCAATACTACCTAGGTATACGCATATTTGTTTTGAATTAAGCACTGAGTAGGATGTTATACACAATCTTAGTACGTAAATAAATTGTGGAGCCCAGATTAATTTTAAATGTAAGCCTACATGTCGGTATTTAGGTTCTCTATCATACAAAGTTCGTAGCATCAACGACTAGCAGCCCTATAAACAACAAATATGAAATTAATTTATTGTAATTAATTAATTAATTAAATTATTATGTGTTTTATAATGAGAAACCGTAGCACGTTTGGCATGATACGATATTTCTTTCATGGTTATGAAGTACCGGTTTAACCTAACATGTGAATTACATCGAAGTTTCATACACAATCTATAATTAGTTGAAGTTAATATACACATACTCAGAATTATTATATATTTACTTACTTTCGTGATACTTGAACCAGTTGGTCGCAAATAATACTCCCAAAGCTATTAGAACAACCCAGAGTTCATTATGAACAGTGAATCCTTATGAAATTGTGCACCTTTTTAGTTGATTTATTTAATAAAAGGGGAAATCAACAGTAAAATTGATTTCAAATCATACTATGTTAAAAAATAAAGTTTGAATTTTGAAACCACTAACATAAACCTTGAAACAAACCTACCAAAGTTTCAAAAGTTTACTTTGTTGTCTAAAAAAAACGTAGGTACTAAAAAAGTCAAAAAGTCAAAGGTCGAAGACAGACTGTAAAGTATTGCCATGTATTGCATTGCTTAACATGGATTTAATACTATATGGCCATGGATATACTGCTGTAACTGGATACATAACTTCGTTGAAGTACTTGAAGATGGTTAACGTCACAACTTAAAGTTTAAAAAGAATACCTACAATAATTACAGTTTCGGCGTTAGAGCCACTGATGCCCTAGGGAAGAATATTGTGGCGCCTACATAAGAAAATCAAAAACGAGTTTTTTTGCTGAACCTCTTGAGGAGGCCTAGAGCATACTCCACCACGCTGTTCCAGCGCGGATTGGTGGAGGAATCCATGAATAATAATATATTATTGAAATTATTCGACAGCTATTGCCCGACCTTTCGGCGACCGTGGTAGAGTGGTTTTGAAACGAAATTTATAATTAATTAATTTAAATTTATATGTCTGAGGCTTTGCGCGCGTGGATGTCGATTTTTAACAAATCCCGTGGGAACCTTGAACTGTTCCGGGACAAAAAGTAGCCTATGTGTGTATGTAATCCAGGGTATAAGGTGAGATACCTTATACTCCATTCCAAACAGCCAAATCGGTTAAGTAATTTTGGCGTGATTGAGGAACAAACATCCAAACATCTTCATAAACTTTCACATAAATATTTTTGTTAGAAAAATTTACTGTGATGAAATTTGAATACAATGCTCGTTAATTTTCCAATTGAATATGATTATAATATTACTAATTAAAGTGTAATAAATTCATGATTCAATTAAGTAAATGAATTTGACCTTGTACCTAAAAAAAATTAAATTCCTATTTAACAAAATCAACTTTGTAACTGCTATTTGCTATAGTAAATTTAAACAATACTTGTCACAAAAAAAGAAACTGCGCTGCGGCCATCTGGTTACCACCTGATACTAATAAAATACTTTGTATAGTAGTAAGTAAATTAACCTGTTTGTATGATCTACTTTTATTTGTAGTTTTATTTTGAATTAAATTTAACAATAGTATTTTTATTTTATTGGATCCAGCAAAGGTAAATTATGGTGAAGAAATATCAGACTTTCAGCTCTATTAGAAAATAATCAGTTCCTTTTATTTTCATATATATTTGACAGAAGTTAGGTTGATCGGCATTGCCGACTAGTCGGCCGATTACTCGGTAATTTTCTTACCGATTATGGTCGTAGCACACATATCAACTCGGAAAGGGATCGTCACCGGATCGCCTCGCCGTCAACCAAGCATCAACCTAACGTAAGCGCGTTACCAACAGACCAGCAGCTCCGAGTCGACTCGGCTACGGATAGGCGACGCCGCGCTTACGGCTCGAATGACAGCAGTTCGCCGACGCAGCGGTAGCCGCGGCGCGGGGTGTGCACGAGGAAACGGAAAGTCGAAGGATAGCGTACGGTGAGATGTAAGCGCGGGTACGGCAAGTCGTCCACGCACCGTACCGCGGTTTGTGAGCTTGTCTCGAGGCGAGGCGATTACGTTACGATTCCGATAAGTGTGCTTTACATTAGGGAGTTTCATACAAAGAATACTGAAATGCAAGAGTTGATACGTTTACGTTCCGTTTACGAGTTGATATATTATGTGCTACGACCATTAGTCGGCTAGTCGGCTGATCGGCAAAACCCATAGTCAGCCGAGTGCCAGATTTACATTTTTGGAACGAAGTTCCTTATCGCGCGTTGTGAAAGGGGGCTAGACGGAAAAATACGACACTTTTTGATTCTTACGAATGACGACACTTTTTTTGAAGTGATTCGGAGAGTTTTACAGAGATGGCGCTACTAGCGTGATTCAGAGAGTTTTACAGAGATGGCGCTGTACAACTTTTTGAATCACGCTAGTAGCGTGAATCACGCTCGTCATGTGTATTTAACGATAGTTAAATTTTGAGTTCTTTGAACCAAAGTCCAGAGGGCGTATGCAAATTGCAATGCATATTAAGTTACTCTATGTTGCAATGTGACGCGACACGTTGCTTTGAATGTCGAACTTTGCTCAATGGTGTTATAGGTGCTATAACTGTCATTATTTATGTATACTCATCTTGTCAATGTCAACTCATTTGACTTTTGAATGACAGTGTCTGAAACTGGAAGATAACCTTATAAAATTCTCTTGAAAATACATCTTCACTTGCTCTTTTAAATTTAAATTTTAAGATTTTTAATGCGCAAGTCGGTACTACTATATATATAACAAAAGACAGAAGCCACTACAACTACTTCATTTTTAGGTTAATAAAACTACCTTGTAAACAAACTATAGATGAAGTCGTGAAGTCCGAGTAATAGACCAAAAGATACAAGTCTCATGAGACGAGGTTCACAATGGGTGTAATGAGAAAGGCTTTAAACTGGTACGGCCGTTTATCTCCAAAGCGCGGCGCTTCTGCACCACCCTTCGAGCACGTCGTTCAAATCGGAGATCCCACTCTGCGCGTTGTTTGCCAGCCTGTCCCGATTGAAAAAATAAAAAGTGATGCTGTTCAAGCCGTTATAACGAAGTTACAGTACGTCCTCTACAAGTACGGCAGTGTCGGCATGTCGGCGCCACAGATTGGCGTCAACTTGAGGATATTCGCGATGCGTCATACTGCAAAGCAAATAGCGTCAGTTCCACCCGAATACGCTAAGATAAGAGGCACGAGTGTAGTTCCATACACTGTGAGTAAGTAATTGATATTATTTGTTATATTTTCTGTTATGTAACATCAATATAGTAGGTAGGTAGTTGTATATTGTAGGTAGTTGACTAGGCAAAACATGCTTAACAATAAATGAAAAACATTATTTCCAGGTTTTTATCAATCCAGTTTTAAAAGTGGTTGATTACCAAAAAGTCATACACACAGAGGGCTGTGAAAGTGTGAGATCATTTGCTGCAGATGTATCCAGATTCAAGTCTGTTGAAGTATCAGGTACATTATGTTGGCTATTTAAGTTCTCTGTGAAATTCATTTACAGTTTTGAGTTTTAAACAAAATTTATTTTCATTTTAAGGATTAAATGGTGAAGGGGAGCCTCAGACTCAGACATACCAGGGGTGGCCAGCTAGAATAGTGCAACATGAAATGGACCACTTGGATGGCAAACTGTACACGGATATTATGGACAGGAAAAGCTTACACTGTACCTGCTGGCATGAAGTGAACTTATCCAAGGGAAAAGTAGCTATACCATTTTCCCCTGAATAGTTAGTGTAGCACCATCATCATTATCATCCATCCATCAGCCCTTGGAGGCCAGCAGTGGCTGGACATAGGCGTCCCCTAACTTGTGCCACTCTGGACCGGTCCTGAGCCTTCTGAATTCAGTGTAGCACTATTGAATAAAATTCGTAATATTAGTTAGAATCTGTTGTATTGTTTGTACATAAGAATATAATTGAAATTCCAAAAAAGTGTTTTTTTAATCCCACTATACTTTAAAATAATTTTATAATTTAATCAAAAACTCTTGTGATCATAATAATCATGCAATTAATTTTTAGTTAACCAATTCACTTGGTACCTGGTTTGCTTTTGTATTATTTTTAAATATTTTTTTTAATGCCCAATTAGGGGGGACTTACATCCAACTATGTCCTTCTCTATGTATAAATATATTTTTAAGGTAATTGGCCAATGAGCTGATAATCTGACAGTAAGTGGCCACTGTCACTCATGGAAATCAGTAACACCATCAACCTGCACCATAAATTGCAGACTAATAGGTGTTTAGAGGGGAATTATTGGTTTCTCTTTGGACATTTAGTACAAGCGGTCGATAATAGATGGCGCTAATAAGTTTAGTCTGAATCACGCTAACGACTGTACGCCGTAGCTTCTATAAGGCGGACGATTTTATCTTTTAAATGGCTCAACTCTTTGCTTGTTAATATTGGGTATTGGTGTGTGTGAACGCAAATAAAAACAGTGAAGCAGTTGATGTTGTATGATTTTGGACCCTAATCATTTGGTCCTACTCGAGCGGATGCTTGGTGTATCGCCCGGGCTAGGCTGATTGATTTTGGGCTGTGCGGCCGACACAGTGGCGGATTGTCACTGATGGTGCACTGGGAGCTGCCCTTGTGGTGACAAGGAGCAGTGAAGAGGACCGGAGGCCAAGGAGATTGGAGCGGTCTGGTGGACATCCCTAGCGAGGAGGAGGAGCACAGCCTGGAGAAGCAGGGTGGACATACAAGGAGGAATTGGGCAGTCGTTCGTAAGGAATAAAGTGAAGTGATAAGTGAGTGAAGAATAAACTGTAAGTACATTTCGATTATTCTATTTGGAAGTGAAGTTAAAGTGCCAGTGGTTAACGTAAAGCATGGACTTGTAAATTTTCAAGATTTGATTTGGACTTGTAAAAATTTGAAGATCTAGTTTGGACTTAGAATAATTCTTCACAAAGTGAACCGACGGGGAATCTATGTCCGATTTCATATCGATTGTTTGGCGTTAAAAACACTTAGAATATTTTGAAGAAAAATTGTGTTGTAATTTGTTCGGTTTAAACTTAGAATTATTTCATGTTAGCTTGTTGTGTCGGCGAATCTAAGTTGGAATTGTATTGATTTACTTACTAATAGAACTTAGAATTTTTTGTCAACATTGAACTTTAACTTTATTTGTGGGTGCAAGTATATACGGCGGTTTCAACTATTTGTTTGGGTTTTTGTCATAAATTTAGCCATGGAACTTCTTAATATCCAAAGAGATATTATTAAAACTATTACAAAGGCCAGGGTTAATTATAAGAAAACTCCTAAGGAAAGAATTTCTTTAGCATATGTCGAGACGCGGCTAGAGATATTAGAAAGTCAATGGAAGCGATTCAATGACACGCACTCTAAAATAATTGTTAGCGATGATGAGAGATTAAATGAGTATGTGTCTTCTGACAAATATGAATCTTTAGAAGAGCTGTACATTGAATATAGATGTGAGCTAAAAACGGCACTGGTAAGGCTACAACCACAGTTACAGCAGTCAACTGAACAAGGTGTCGTACAAAGTAACGATAAAGGCAATGGTTTTAACCTACCTAAAATATCCATACCAAATTTTAGCGGTAATTACTCAGAATGGATCACATTCCGTGATTTATTTTTGTCGTTAGTCCACAATAACAATAACTTAGACAATGTACAAAAACTATTTTATTTAAAAACTCACTTAACTGGGGAGGCGGAGCAGTTATTGCGTCATATCGCAATAACCGAGAGCAATTACCTAGTCTGCTGGACTCACTTGGAGGAACGATACAACAACAAAAGGTTCTTAGCAAACAACATATTAAAACGGTTATTTAACCAAAAACCTTTAATCTCGGAATCGGCCGGGGGCATCAAAGATCTGCTTGACACCACAAATGAGTGTCTTGCAGCTTTGGAAAACATGGGTATAGATGTTAGCTCCTGGGACATTATTATAATTTATTTAATTAGTACAAAGTTAGATGGTGAGTCCAGAAAGCTATGGGAGGTAAGGGTTAGCGAATGTTTCGGCGAATTGCCCACCTATAAACAACTAAAGGAGTTTCTAGAAACAAGGTTCAGGTCGTTGGAATTTTTAGACAAAAAGCCGTCAAAACCCACTAGCAGTCGGAATGTAAAATCACTTCATGTATCGAATATTCAGTGTGTTTATTGTAATGGTGATCATAAAATATCAAATTGTACTAAATTTATAAAAATGGATGTAAACGCGCGACGTAACTTTGTCCAAACCCAGCATTTATGTTTTAAGTGTCTAGGTATAAAACACTTGGCTTCATTATGTCGACAGCCTACTCGATGCAAAATTTGTAATAAGGGTCGCCATCACACATTACTACATCCCCAGAATGTATTACAGTCCACGGATACGGTTAAAAATAATGACGGATCGTCGGCGTCAGATGGGAATGTTGTATCACAGGGTGAGTCAATTGTTAACTGTTTTTCGAACGTTCCTAGCCAAGTATTATTGGCTACGGCTTTGGTTAAGGTGGAAGCAGGCTCGGGTGCGCTCATGACCCTTCGGTCGTTGCTAGACCAAGGGTCACAAGCTTCTTTTATAACCGAAGCTGCGGTTCAGTTACTCGGGCTTAAGAGGTTTGCGAGTAAAGGGTTGATCTCGGGGTTGGGGAGTGATCAGACTGGTACTTTGAAGGCCAAGTCTGTGGTTTATTTTAAAATTCAATCACTCCATAATCCAGAATATGTAGTTAAGGTCAAGGCTCATGTATTAAATAAAATAACTACATTCCTCCCAGAGAGGCAGGGTGTAATCCAGTCTTTCTACGATTTATCGGAAAAGGACTTGGCGGATCCCACATTTAACGTACCCAATAAGATAGATTTATTGTTGGGTGCCGAGGTTTATGGCCAGATATTGGAGGATGGTATTATTAAAGGTCCACCTGGGTTTCCAGTAGCCCAAAAAACCAAATTAGGCTGGATCTTGTCTGGTCAAATATATTCAAAATGTAGGGATAATTTAAATCAAGGTAACGTTGTTAGCATGCATACTCAGTTCGATGAGAACGAGTTACTTCGTAAGTTTTGGGAGTTGGAGTCCGAAACACCTGAAAGGCATCTCACACCGGAGGAGTCGCGATGTGAGGAATTGTACACCGCTACGACTAAGCGAGAGCCTTCAGGTAGGTATATTGTCAAACTTCCGTTTCGGGACGAAGATCCAGCTTGCAAGTACGGTAACTCGCGGGATATAACTATTAAACGTTTTAATTATTTGGAAAGGAAATTATTAAAAAATCCTATGTTGAAGGTGGAATATCGTAAGGTGATACAAGAATATCTGGATCTTGGTCACATGGAGCTTGTACCAGAAGCTGAGCGAGGTAAATCGGACGTAGTGTACCTGCCACACCACGCCGTTGTCAGGGAGGATAAGACAACGAGCAAGGTTCGTGTAGTTTTTGATGCCTCCTGCTCTGGAACAAATGGTGTTTCATTAAACAATAATCTTATGGTCGGGCCGACAATCCAACCAGATTTGAGAACACTTATTTTACGATGGCGTCGGCATCCTGTATGTTTAATTTCGGATATCATTAAAATGTACCGTCAAGTACGAGTATTTAAGGAAGATTCAGACTTCCAACGGATTGTCTGGCGTGATCCTGATAGCCCGCAAGCTGAGTTGCAGGATTTTAGGTTACTTACCGTAACGTTTGGTACGTCTTCGGCTCCTTACCTTGCTGTACGTACATTGCAGCAACTAGCTCACGATGAAGGAAAAGATTATCCATCTGCATCTGGCAGGGTCATAGAGGATTTTTATATGGACGACCTTATGACGGGATGTGAAACTGTCGAAGAGGGAAAGAGAATTTATGAAGAGATGAACGAATTGTTAGGAAGGGGTGGGTTTCAGCTGCAAAAATGGAGCAGTAACAAGGAAGAGCTGTTGGAAGAAATTAGGAAAGGCAAGGAAGAAGGGGAAGGAAACCTAGAAATAAAAATAGATGAAGTAATGAAAATATTAGGACTTACCTGGAACCGCCAATCCGATGTCTTCGAATACTCCGTTCACCTGCCGCCGCTGACCTATCCTGTAACTAAAAGAAAGGTTATATCAGATATAGCACGTCTCTTCGACCCTCTTGGATGGATAGCTCCAACTATTGTTGTTGCAAAAATATTCATACAAAAACTGTGGCTTTCAGGAATTGGATGGGATGACGAACTCCCAGCACAGTTGTTGGATGAATGGGTTTCATATAGAGAAGATTTGGAGTTACTTACCGGTTTTCGTATTCCCAGATGGATAAACACAACTCAGGATGATAAGGTCGTTGAACTACATGGCTACTGCGATGCCTCAAATTATGCGTATGCTGCTGTAGTATTCATAAGGGTGATTGATGTGTCTGGAAGGATACACGTTAATCTGGTGACAGCAAGGACAAAGGTAGCGCCTGTCAAGCAAGTGTCCATTCCAAGGCTTGAACTTTGTGGAGCTGTTCTGTTGGCTAAGCTATTACATGAAGTGTCACTTACCTTAAAAATCCCGAAGTCAAATCTTCATGCCTGGACGGACTCTTCGGTGGTACTTGCGTGGCTCAGTAGTCACCCAAGCAGATGGAAAACCTTTATCGCCAATCGGGTTTCCGAAATACTGAACGTGTTGGATAGTGATCAATGGCATCACGTCCAGTCAAAGGACAATCCTGCGGATTGTGCTTCGAGGGGAGCAAGGCCATTGCAGTACCCACGGGATGAGATGTGGACTAGAGGTCCATCCTGGTTGCGAGAAGAAGAAATAAAATTTAGCACAAATAGAGTGTTAGATACTAATTTGGAAGAAAAAGCAAAAGGGGTATGTCATCTTGCTGTTGAGGATAATTTTGGGTTATGGGATAGGTTTTCCTCACTAAGCAAGTTGGTTAGAGTAGTTGCATGGTGTAGAAGGTTTTTAAATTGGAAAAAGGCTAATAACATTCAGTATACGAAATGGATTTCTTCGAGGGAAATATCAGAAGCCTTGAATGTTTGCATTCGGCAATGTCAAGCTAAGCATTTCGCGGAAGATTTGGATAATTTGGCTAAAATGGGAAGGGTTAACAAAAAGAGTAAACTTACCTCTCTAAATCCATTTTTGGATAATGCAGGACTTTTGCGGGTCGGTGGCCGATTGCAGTTGTCTGAAATAAGTGGTAACATGAAGCATCCACTGTTGATACCTCGTAAATCATCTTTGACACAACTTTTGATAGCAGATGCTCATGAGAAGACACTGCACGGAGGCCCGCAACTCATGGTCAACTATTTACGTACGAAGTATTGGGTAGTGGACGTCAAAAATTTGGCTAGGTTTTTCGTACGTAATTGTGTCACCTGCATTCGTCACGCGGCGCGTACTACTCACCAATTGATGGGTCAGCTACCAACTTCAAGAGTAACCGCTTGCCGACCTTTTCTTCGAACCGGTGTGGATTATGCAGGCCCCATCAGTATCCGTACCTCCAAAGGGAGAGGTCATCGCTCCTACAAGGGCTACATATGCCTCTTCATTTGCATGGCCACTCGAGCTGTCCATTTAGAAGCGGTAACTGATTTGACAGCTCAGGGTTACCTAGCAGCCTTTAAGCGCTTTGTGGCCAGAAGAGGACATTGTGCAGAGCTGTGGAGCGATAACGGTACCAATTTCGTGGGGGCTGCAAGGGAACTGAAGTCTTTGTTCCAGGAGGAAAGGTCTGGCATAGCAGCAGAAGTTGCCGACGCTTTAGCGTTGAGTGGCACAAGTTGGCACTTTATACCACCCCGTGCTCCGAATTTTGGAGGACTGTGGGAAGCTGGTATAAAGTCTACAAAACACCATTTGAGACGTATAGTGGGTAACGCAACGCTGACGTTTGAGGAGATGTCGACAGTGCTGGCTCAAATTGAGGCTTGCCTCAATTCGCGACCAATCTCACAAGTTTGTGATAACCCAGACGAGCCAACGCCCTTGACGCCGGGACATTTTTTAGTTGGAGAGCCACTTGTTCTTGTACCTGACTGCAATTATGAACAGTCGAATATTAGTAGTCTGAGGCGGTGGCAATTAACTCAAAAAATGTTACAACATTTTTGGCGACGATGGTCCGCGGAATATCTCACGCATTTTCACCATCGATACAAATGGGTACATAGTAACCCGGAGCCTAATATCGGGGACGTGGTTTTAGTGAAAGAAGACGATCTTCCACCAGCCAGATGGCTTTATGGAATTATCATACACAAACATACAGGCTTGGACAAGGTTACTCGGGTGGTAAGCTTAAAATGTAAGGGTATTATTATTAAACGACCCACGTCAAAATTAATAGTTTTGCCAGTAAAGAGATAATGAATGTATTGTTTAACTTTTATAACGTTTCCAAAGTTTGTATTACTATTGTATTTAATGTGGAACTCAAAGGTAAATTAGGATGTCTTACCAGTGCTGGATTTATATTTTTTATGAGTGTAGGCCAATTTATTTCCGCCGCCCCATGTACCTTTCTAAGATAATAATTTTCTATTCATAGTGGGGAAGGCATTGAATTAGTCACTAAGAAAGTGCGTTTTTTGCGGCACCTTTTAATAGCAAGTCATCTATAATATCATTTTCTGAAATCTGCCGCCCTGGGACGCTGTCGTCCCTAGGCCTCGGCCTATAAGGCCTATTGACAAATCCAGGACTGTGTCTCACGATCAATTTGTATTGGATATCCTATCCTATCGAAATAGACTATAATTTATTAGGTGTATAATATACTGAATTTTTTGTATACATAGGTAAATATGTATGGACATTCTGTCCATGGTGGGCGGGATGTTTAGAGGGGAATTATTGGTTTCTCTTTGGACATTTAGTACAAGCGGTCGATAATAGATGGCGCTAATAAGTTTAGTCTGAATCACGCTAACGACTGTACGCCGTAGCTTCTATAAGGCGGACGATTTTATCTTTTAAATGGCTCAACTCTTTGCTTGTTAATATTGGGTATTGGTGTGTGTGAACGCAAATAAAAACAGTGAAGCAGTTGATGTTGTATGATTTTGGACCCTAATCAATAGGAATATTAAGTTGTATTTTGAGTATTTAAAAAATCAAAAAAATTAAAGACTACATCAATAAGCCAAGTATTTATTTAAATAACTATTACAATGTGTTTAATAAGTACCTGCTCAAATGCTGCTTCTGTAATACTCTAAGCTGTCTTAAATAATTAATAAATATAATTGTTTATAGGTTAATTCTATGAGAGCTCAACATAACCCTATATAATTAATTTTTTATAAAATTTTAGAACAAAATCTCCCCTATTAACAGTTGTTTTAGAGAATATGAATAATAAACGATTATGTTCCATTATACAAAATATATACATAACAGAAAAACTACTGTTTCTGATATTTTAAATTATTTCTACTCAATTTGTTTTAAATTCATGTTACTTGCCCCTATCTAATCTAGACGAAGCAGAAATTACGAATAACAAATACTCATTTCATTTAATAATCAAACCTACTATATATTCATTGACTTTAAAATGAGTTAGCATTTATTAATGGAAAATTCTAAATAGTTATAACATAAAGTCCAAAAAAATACATTATCAGAAGTTGTTACACAAAAAACTCTTAATTTTCTTAAAACAATTATAATATAATTAACACAATGTCCTGTAGCAGTACTATGTCTGTCTTTAATCTCCACACATATAAGACAATGTTACAAACAGATTACATATTAACAAATTCTGATTTTGAAACTTATTTTTTCTAAGACATGAAAATGTTATCTACATTTTCAATAAATGAAATAGTAAATGAAATGAAGAATGGAAAATGACATATTATGCAATATTTTGTGCACAATAGCTATTTCTCTTCCTATAGATAATGATAGTTCTATAATTAGGAATGCATAATTTTGAGTGGTTTAATAAAGTTTATATAAATAGTTACATTAAGTATAATATGCATGATGCATTATTCCCTTGTTTATTTCCAAGTTGCCACTGATGTACAGTCGGCAAGAATTAAGTTTGCAGGGCATCATTCTTTAACCCTCTGTAATGTTTAATATTACTTATTGTTTACGTTACTATCAATGTTAAATTATACCTTACGTATACAGGTATCATTTAACGTCGATAATAACACAAATAACCTGTAATATCAATAATTACAGAAGGTTTTTAACCGACGAAAAAAAGGAGGTGGTTCTCAATTCAACATGTATATTTTTTTAGAATCATGTCCTGCATACCAATTTCTTTTGCCGACTGTACCTGGTATATCGTGTACCGTGTGTGGTGTGGTGTGGTGGTGTCTACCGCAGCGGGTTGCTGGCGAGGCTGGCGACGCTGCCCAGCGAGGCGGGCCCGCCGGCGAGCCCCAGCCGGTCGCTCTCCTCGTCCGCCTGGTTGTTGCGCAGCTCCTGCAGCGTGTACACGAACTTGCTCCACTCGTCGTGCCGCGGCTGCCACACGTGCTGCGGGGACACACACACACACACATACACACACATGTACACTGATTGATTGTTTGTTTGTTATTAGTCGACAACCGAACTGACGATCAACCTGATGCAGTGACGGTACAGTCATACAAGCCGAAAAGCCCAGCTTACTATCATTGCTTTACTATCATCACTCTGCAGCTGTTAACACTCATAATATTTAATTTTGTTGGTCAATATTATACGTATAGAATGGACTGTGTTGTCGAGCCAAAGATCCTGAGATCCTGGGTTGTACGACGCAACTATGCTTGCCTTGTTCTGACGGCCTAGGCACGCTACTGACCTGATGGTAAGTTGTCGCCGTCGCTCATAAACGTCAGTATTACCAAAAGCATCACCGATGCGTTGCCGACCAAGTGATATGAGAAAGAAAAAAAATTACTCGTTCTCAAGCTTAATGATATTTTTTATGGAAATAGCCGTCAAACGTACTGACGATCCACCTGATGGTAAGTGGCTATCGCCGACTCGTTGAGTGGCACTGATGAGTTTCCAGCCAAGAAAGAGAGAAGAAAAGGAAAGATGGTACCTTCCAGTAGCAACAGTGAAGGTGGGGTGGGTGTTTGAGCGTACCTCATTGAGCTCGTACACACAGATGCGTCCGGCGTCGTCCCCGGCCGTGAGGTGCGCGCCGGCCGGCGTCCACGACACGCGGTTGAACGCCGCGCCGCCCTCCGCCATCACCGACGCCACCGGCACCTGCACACACATAGCACAACACACGTTAACACTTTTTATGCAATGTTGAAAACTATAAATTCTAATATTAAATAATCTAACATTTTAACAAAAAAATTACCGACTTCAAATGAAGTACTTGTACTTTTGACATGGATAACATTGTCAGAGCTCGCTCAAATTTATGTGGGACCACACGACAAGCACCAGCTTTCGATTAAAAAAAGAATCATCCAAATCGGTTAACCCAGACCAAAGTTCTGAGGTAACAAACGTAAAAAAAATACAGTCGAATTGAGAACCTCCTCCTTTTTTGAAGTCGGTTAAAAAGTTATCTCGACCATGTCAGCTTCAAACAATGAAAACCACATTAAATTCGGTCCTTAGGAACTACAATAACACAGATAGACACAGAAATACGTCAAACTTATAACACCTTTATTTTTGCATCGGGTCAGATGTTTTGTTTCTGTGTACTTTTCCCAAGGGTGGAGCTAGTGTTGTGCACATACCTCGGTATCCCGATTAAGGTTCCAGAGGTCGAGGCGTCCCGCGGCGTCGGCGGCGGCGAAGAGCGCGGGGTGCGCGGGCGACCAGCGCACATCCGCCACGTAGTCCCCGCTGTCCTCGAACGAGTACAGCGCCTTGTTTTCCTGCCACACACACACACACACACACACCACGTTACGTACGTTGTCAATAACTACAGTACTACACTAAACTTGTGTTTAGTGTACAAGCCATTGGAAATATCTGCGCACCTCGCTGGAATACGCCTCCCCGCACCTCGCCCCGTTTTCGCCTATCCAGTACCGTTGCCAACGCAAGCGCTGAGGCACGTGTATTATTCTTGCTTTCGTAGTCGCATTATTATTTATTGTTTCTCTGCTTGGTGAAATATTAATAAGCTATCTGTAGCGGTACTTACACTATCTTTAACTAATTTATAACGCAAAAGAAATTTTTTTCCTTGAAAATTCTTAAAGTGAAACTTTTCATTCAAAATATATATTAAATTAATTAAACATCGTGAATACAAATTGATCTATAAGTTGTATAAAAGTGTAAAAAAATAGATACACAAATAAAATATTTTTTATCTTTACATCTCGATTTTTTTTGCTCTCCAGTTTGTATTATGCCAGGTTCGCAGATATTTCCGACGGGTTGTATGTTGTTTTGTTAGAGAAGTGTGTTTTTTTACTATTTATTTACTGTTTTGTGTCAAAAAGATTTTGCTAGCAACACAGGCTAGCAATATGTATAGCAGTACGAAAATAAAATGTAGGCTAATAAACGGCAGATGAAAAAGTACAAGGAACATGAGCAACGATAGAGGAGATGCCGACGCACCGGCCCAATGTCACAGCACACAGCTTCGAGAATATCACAAAAGATTCCTCCCACAGCTCGCATGTGTGTGTGGAAGGAAGCGACTAAGTGTATATTTGGTGAGTGATGTATCTGTAACACAGATTACCCCCGATAGATACCGCATAAGTGAAATTTTCTTAAGAGTTTGAACTCACAAAATTTGGCGGAAGGCGCGGCTTGCGGGGGACAAAAAACGCGCTGTGATTGGCTATTTCTCATTCATACTTGGACTTGACGGGTCAGTATTGGTCGATAGTAATGTCATGAACATGCAAACGCGCGTACGTGTTGGCGCGCGTCAGTTGCCTTGTATGCGGTATCTATTGGGGGTAATCTGTGATCTGTAAGTACTAACATACTCGTACCTTCAAGCTCCACAGCTTGACGCTCCAGTCCATGGAGGCGGTGAGGTAGAGATGGGCGAGGTCCACCGCGCCGGGCGCCGCGTGGCACGCCACGCTCGTCACCGGGCCCGCGTGCGCCTCCACGCACTCCGCCACGCCCGCGCGCTGCCCGTGACGACACCCTGCACACACACACACACACACACACACGTCACACACACACACACAGTGATACAACAAACATAACTACAATATGCCTATGGTGGGTAGAGGTAAGGAGAGCCATCTCTGTTATGAAAAAGTGTCCGTAAAAACGCGTCCAATAAGGGTGGTGCTGCGGTAAGCCTAAGGCCGACATTACACCTATAAGGGAACATACCAAAACCACGTAACCCATTTTTTCCAACTTTTTACCCCCCTCCCCCCCCTTCGTGACCATCCGTAGTATATGAGAAGACCCCCCCCCTCCCCCCTATTTTTCACGTGGTAATTGATAAATACGGTTTCCAATACTTTTTTGCAAAAACAGAGTTAAAAAATAATAATTTTGCTTTTATTTGACGACTTTGTGGCGCAATGGTTGCTAAAATATTGACTACGTGACAAAAACCTAAACCCCCCCCCCCTCCCCTCTGTGACCAATCGTGGTGTTTTGAAGACCCCCCTCCCCCCCCTAAATGAGGCACGTGGTTTTGGTATGTGCCCTAAGTTGCTTACGTAAGATTTATGTATTAAAAGATTTATGTAAGATTTATGTAAGCAACTTACGGCTGTATTTACACCTATTAATAAACTTACAGTAAATAATACTTACGTAAGTTTTGTGAGTTTTTACATGCAAAAATAGTTGTCGTTTCATTGCATTGTCTGAGAACATTTAACATGGTAGTGTATATTTTTTATATACCATCAGAAAGTAGAGATTTCAACAAATAAAAGCCCACCGACATTTTAAAAAAATCTGATATTTTGACGGATGAATTTTCGACTGAAAATTAGGGTGGTTTTTCGATATTAAGTCAAAATAAGGTGAAAAAATAAACATTTTAAATCAAAAAAATTACAGTATGTTCGGGACATAGAAAGGTAAGTTTTTACAAAATTTCGTAAAAAAGAAATATTTTTTTAAAAGATAAAAATAAAAAACCAAAAACTTGGTTATTTGAATTTTTCACATAAATTTTGAGGTTATGTAAAAAAGTGTAAATACAAAAGTTGTAGATCTTTTTATTACCTACAACTTTGTCATTTAACTTTTTTCCATAGGACTTGTAGTTTTGCTGGAAATTGAGATAAGCCGTTTTTTACCCTTAAGCCCCTCCTCCCTCCCACTTCCCGACCTCAGATCGCCCGTAAATTATTTTTCCTTTAATTTTTGTTATATTCTCTTCCTCTTGCAATGGATTTCATCCTACTATTATTTTTTTCATTTTTTTACCATTTTCAGAGGTATTGGCACTGGCCTAGTAAGTCAGTTACGTAAGCAAAACTTACTGGTGTAATGTCGGCCTAAGATAAATTTTATTTTATCAGCAAACTGCACTCTGTCTACAACAGCCATGTTCATATCGTAGATTTTCCGACGCCAGCGGTATTGTAGTAGGATGGTGGTAGGTACTAGAACCTCTATTTTCAGTATACAGCTGGACACTTTTTCAACTTTCCCCCATATGAGATAGCTCTCCTTAGCTCTGCACTCTATAATCATACCCTAGCGACTTGTGTCAATCTTAAGTGAAGTAACAAAGTTAAGTAAGTCGGTAGTTGGATGGAGACCGCTAGTGACATAAATTTCTTGAGCGTTTAAGTGCATAGGAGGACACGTAAAATCGCCGGTCCCAGTTGTTATCGTAAGAAAACCGCCGCTAAACAATATCAGAGGCCCTTGGACTGCTTGAAAATTTCCGACACTCGGGTTGGCCACTAACACCTCCACCAATCCGAACTGGAGCAACGTGGTGGGATATGCTCAAGGCCTCAAGAGCAACCCGTGCTCAGCAGAAGGCCATTAATGAGTTAAAGCCATACTACATAAATATACGTATATGATTGCAAAGTAACTCCATCAACCAACCAGTATAAACGTTCCCATCCTCGCTCCCCAACACGAAGTTGTTGACGTCACCGAGCGGGAAGCCCATGGCGGTTACCGCCACGGCCTTGCTCTGGCGGTGCTGCAGGTCCAGCGTCTCCTGCGGCTGCGACAGCATGTCCAGCGACCAGGAGCACATGCGCCCGTCCGTCGATACTGAGATCAGGTTGTGAGCGTTCTGACTGCCCACCACGGAGAGGCAGTATACCGGGTGCTGGAGGAAGGACACATTTTTAAACTTCAGGAGGAAGTTGCCAATTCGATTGGTTTTCTTGCTATGAGATAACAAACCTCAAAATTCACCTCACAATGATTTATCAATATTTGTATATTTTTTAAATATGAAAGGCTATTTCGTAGTTATGGTTCATAGGCTTTTCCATATTTTCTGATGATGGGATTCATGAGGAATTGAGGGAACTCTTCAAATATTATATTAGGTATACATGACATGTGCCACTTTAAACAGTTATGTTTTTGACAGAAGAAAGAAAAGAGAAAACATGTGTTTCACCATAAAATAGTATAGGTTGATTATCGAAAATTGGCGCGTTCACAGTGCTTACACAAAAATATATAGTTTTATTATATATTCCGAAATATAGTAATATAGAAATATGATTTTGTATTTGATTTAAGTTAGGTATATCGTCCTAATCTCAGAATGACAATAGTAAAAATATAGAGAGAGCACATTAAATAAAAAAGCATAACTAGCATAAGACAAGTGTTCAGTGTGAGCGTATAGTGTGAGTGTATAGTATGAGTGTATAGTGTGAGTGTATACGAGTAGTGTATGTATACCGTGTGCGCGAGCGAGGAGAGCGGCGTGCGCTGGATGGGCGTGCGCTTCTGCACGCGGTTGTCCCACAGCACGATCTGGCCGGAGTACGTGCCGCCCAGGATCAGGTTCGGGTGGAACCTGCCGCACACACACACACATACACATTGTATGTACAGTACGAGTAGACTTGTGTTGTGGTCTATCGCAAGTGATCCACTATTAGTTATTGTACGAGATCCGAATATGCCTTCATTGGTACTGGAATATTTTAAAGCTTCAGCCTTGAACGGCAGTAGATAAGTGTAGAAAGTAAGTAGTCTTTCCACTTTTTTCTACACCATCTTTATTAATAATTTTCGACATACAAGTTAGCTGATAAAGAAGAGAAAGACACAAAATGTACCCTTAATAAGTTTTAACACTTGACGAAGGCCACTTTTTGTGAAGGACTTCACTATGCTCAAAGTCAAAAATCCCGTTGTGTTTAATGACTAAATTCTTTGAAGAATTTATTATAATTTAAAAATGTTTGCACGTTTGAAATGATGGCTAATTGTGAGGTCTTTAATCAACTGAATCAACCCATGTACCCGCAATTATCGCAAATAAATATTAATTAATTCATTCATGACAACATCAACATCCCCCACCTGACTTACCTAGCAAAGGTAGCGCTCATAACCGGCGACTGGCAATGGAAGATGTCCTCGGGCGTGGTCTTCTTGAACTTGGTGTTCCAGACGAGGCACACGCCGTCGGGGTCGTGGGGCGCGTCGTCGCTGTTGTGGTAGGACGCCAGCATCAGCTCGGGGTGCGCCGTCGACCAGTCTAGGCAGGTGACGCAGCGCCCGCGCGACCAGCGCTCGTCGTAGAACGTGCGCACTAGCGACAGCCGGGCGTCTGATTTGTCGTCCCTGATACGGTCGATACATACATTTATAATATACAGTGTTTACAGTAGCCGCGCGAGTTGACTGCAGACCTTAGGAATGCGGCCAGTGTTGTGACCTAATTGGTAATTAATTAGAGATATTATGTTGATAAATTGGAATGACAATAACTAACAAGTCACTCGACGTAGGAGCTGTGGTAGGACACTACGAGCCACTGTGACATGTGTGTATGTGTGTGTGTGTGAGTGTGTGTGTGTGCGTGTGTGTGTACTCACTGCGCGTTCTCGCTGTCCCCGCCGCCGGTGTAGTCCGTGTAGATGTCGACGGCCTCGGCCAGCGCGCGCTCGATGACGCGGCCGGCGCGCGACATGAACTTCTGGAACTCCGCCGACAGCAGGATCGTCTGCTTCTCGTCCGTGCTCAGCTCGCGGACTGTACGACACAACCGACGGTTAGTGAGTGATGCCGTGTCCACTTGTCAACAACTAGCTACCTTAAGATAGTCCACCGTGGATTATGTTACAGTGTTAGTGTGCAGGTTCACTCTGTCGATTTGTACTTTGGCAACGCGACAGACTGCAGACTGCGTGCCGACTGTGACACCATCGGTGTGAGTGATATCTACGTACCATTACATAGCTAGAATGATTTTCCAGCTGGGAAATACTATATGCCTTTTACTAAGTAAACTTTACGAATCCATTTCACTGTTAACGCATAGATGATGCCTTTGGTTACTGATGTCTACTATAAGTTTATTTGCTCTTTTATAAATGTAACAAGTATAAAATCAACCAGAGAAGCGGCTGCTTAGTATTTAAAATATCGCTAGTTCGTAGCCGGACATATTATAAAAATGCCGTGTGACAGCACCGCTTGAATTACAAAGCTGTCGTTGTCATATGTCATTGTACTGACCCTTCTTCTGTTTCTCGTCCTCCTTCTTCTCGACGGGCTCGGCGGTGACGGCGGGCTGCACCTCCTTGACGGTGGGCAGCCCGTGCGGCAGGATGCCGGGCGGCAGCTTGCCGTGGAACGCCGCCTCCTCCTCGTCGCCTTGCCGCGCGCCATCCCCGTCGAATGTAAGCACTGGACGGTGAATAAGAATGGCCCTTGCCGCGCGGGGGGACGCTTGCCGTACGGCTGACTTATTTTTTTTCTTTTTTTTTGGGGGGTTCCATGCAGTTTTGTTTTTAAGTTAGTTAGTTCCAATACGGATGGTGGATACCCTTTATATTTCTGTAGTAAATGTATGTAAGTAAACAATTTAAACAACAGGGATGAGTATTTTTTCTGCGATAGCTAGTTTACCTGTATCGTGTTTTTTCTAAACGTGAAGCGTGTTGTACTAACTTTGATAGGAATAAGCGAATAGTATTGCTTAAGTAATACACATATCTCTTAATATTTTAGATACAACTGAGAAAAGTTGAAAAAATCAAAAGTTAGCAATAGTTTATTTTGTTTTAATTTACTTCATGAGTCATTCATTACATATTGTACTTTCAATCTTTGTTATCCATAAGTCAGCCGTACGTTTCAGTATAAATTCATGAAGTTATTTAGATCCATTATTGAATGTGTGATTTTCGTGCAATTAATTAATTGGAAATGAACTGTTATTGAAGCGTGCTTGCGTGCATTTTACCTTTTTAATTTAATTGACTACTAATAAAGTGTACTGAAAATTGTTGCTTTATCAAATCAAATGCAATCATCACTTAAACATAACTTCATGAAATTACAGAATGATGTAAATTGTATGTGGTCTCTATAGTAAATGGTTATATATGTCTACACCATCTAGCTACTAGCGGTCTAAATGTATAGAGATATAGAGATGTTACACAACTTTGTGTCATGTATGAAGATTGAAGCCCAATGACATATAAACAGTTTAGTAGTACACAGACGTTTCTGTGTTTCGCAAGTCACATTAAACAATCAAGCGATCATTAATGTCATAACTCCCCCCCCCCCACCCCCCACTTTGGGCTTTGAGTTCTTAATAATATTTATTTTTAACAAATATTGCGTTAGGGAACAAAATCATTTGCAATACATATAATATGAGCGATATTGCTGGCTAGTTGCAAGCGAAATACAATCAAACTTCTGTTTGCGTATTAAAACTAAGCTGAAGGCATAAAAAATTGAAAACAAAGCACATAATATATACGTCCTTATGTACTAGATGACATTCGTGCTACTCAATACGGCATGATCAACAATCTTGTATATTTAAAATTCAATACAATTTAAGTGGAACGTCATGTAAACCTGTTTAATTAGTACCTACAGGATATTAAAAAAACACTATATAATTGTTTTACTGTTTCCTCCTGTGGTATGAGACACCTGAATATGAGTAATAAATTAATGATTTAATAAATTTTGTTCCAATGAAATTTTATTTTTCACTTCTCTTCACCATCTTATCTTCTATTTGTATTTACTTATGAAAATTTAATACTTAATAATAATGATGGTAAGTGACAATGGTCCAGGATGTACAGCACACTAACATAGTAAAATTTCATTTAATTTTATTCTTATTTTATCAATGTAAGTGGCAGCTTGGGAGTATTTAAGGGCCACTATTGTACAAAATACTATTATATTATCTACTAAACTGCTTATATATTATTGGACATTAGTCTGGGGTGAACAGAGTTATGTATCTGGGTGTAAGTATGTATTAGGTCCAGTCACTAACGATTATCTTCTAAATGACTATGAATGCATCGGTTCTTAGAGTTAGCTTTAGCACGTTTTAGCGGTAAGCAACGTCAACCTCTCAGTTCTCACACATCCTGACGACACGCGACTGGCTGACAGCTGATGGCTCGCTCAAATACCATGCTCTCTCTAGTACCTATATTGTGTAGTGTACTCGAGATGTTTAAATGTCGAAGTGGTTAAATATAGCTATAACGCTCCACTGCTTAGTTCTTAACCTCTAATTAACAGAGAAGTAGAAGTTGATGTTCTATCAATAATTAATTAGCGATTGATTAAAATTTTGTTGCACGCTGTAGCTATATTGAACCAGTCAGTTTCAGATTAAGAATTCCGCCAATTCGACACCTAATTCTGAATTTATGATTACCAAATTAAAAATGTATTTGTTTTCAATTTTAAATTCCATTTGTTTACACAAGAAACTGACCGTCATCTAAATAATAAAAAAAAAATCTAGCTCGAGCTTAGCTTATTCCGTTACCAGTAAAAAAATGTTCTTTTCTTGAAAAAAAAAAAACAAGATACAACACTCAAAAAATAATCAAAAGCATTAATACCGTGACAGAAAGCTTTAAATAAAATAGGCAAAAAAAAAACTTCCCGAGCTCTCCACTAGAGAGTAACAAATCATGTTTTATAAAAACTCAATACAGTGGACCCCCGGTAATCCGACAAACATTTTGCAGGGTAGTGTCGGACTATCGAATTTGTCGGATTATAGAGTACTGCCTAAAACTCCCTATAATCCGGAATTTTTTACGAAAGAGTACCTTGTAATCTGACAAATTACAGATCCAATGATAAGATTCTATATGTTATATATATGTACTCTGAAGTACAAATCATACTTCATACATCAATCATACAAGCTGATTGAATCAAAACAATACCCTACGCGTCGAGCACAATTATAGTGGTGGTGCGTACAAGTTTATTCAATCATGCATTAGCGAAGATTGTAAAAAAAATATTCAATAATAAATAATAGACCATGTCGGATTACAGGGGGTGCCGGATTAGACAGGGGCCGGATTACCGGGGGTCCACTGTAAAATATATATCATTATAATAATAATATACCTATAATAAAATATATGATGACGCACGTCATGCATACATATAAACACAAATACTTCTGTCACATGCAAGTATACGTACATTCCTACTGTAAACTATACTCGGTTGACAAGCTAATCTGAGCGCGCGGAATCACTAAATTGTAAAAAATGTTCAACTTGCCACCACTATGTAAACATATACAGGTTGATTGGTTTACACAATGAAAAATTTCTGCACACACAGCCAATGCAATACATATTTATAAGCAAACACACACACCTGTACATGTTTACTACAATTTTCTATATGTGTGCTAAATTAAATGTAGTTGTTAGCGACTATACTGATAAATAGCGTTACGTATATGAAGAAAGGTAAGTTACGGAACAAAACATGCTCAGTGACAGTGGCACAGGCTCTACGAAGGGCAAATTTAGTTCAATGAGTTGTTCTTATGATTCGGCATTGAAACCTACCTGTAAACTCGTCCTCCCACTCTAAACCCGGGTTTAGATTGTACTCATCTTGAAAAAAGGGAGGAAAAACAAAAACAATGTCAGTATCTTTCGATCATTATCATATATAAAAATCAATCTATACATATATTAGCGCAACAAGAGTGCTTGTAATTTACAGTATGGTTTGAGACTCCACTCAATAAAACTACAAAACCGACAATTTTGCCATAAGCCGTATACAATAATTTTTATAATGATTTAACCCGTGATAAAAAATGGCCCTAGTTCCACAAGGAGAACATGACGTCAGCGACATTTAGCTAACTACTAAAATAATTAGCTACTATTATAGCTAAATAATTCCCCGGCAAAATTAGTTAGAGGACTGCTCATGCGTTGCTTGCAGAACTAGGTCCACCGCGTTCTGTTCGTTGTCAGTCCTTTAGTTGTATAAAATGGGTCCGAATGTTAAGACTGTGCAGTGTGTTAGTCGAATCGGAAAGGTCAGTCAGCGTGAGATGATATGGCGATCCCCATACCACCACCATAATCGATATACACATATTACTAAAACTATATTCAGTATATTCCTTCGTTAAAACAATATTTGCGGCCCAAAGGTTCGCATACACGTGGAGAACTCTGGAAGGCCACAGTTTATCTTATTCAATAATTGGTAATGGAATGTATAACCACATCAAACGAAGATGCGTTACTCCCGAGAATCTTTCGGCCCTAGATGAAGGCAACCAGATTCCTTGATAAGATACTTTGCTAGTCAACGAATGCACTAATTCTTTCGATTATCGAGTAATCTGGCTCGACCGCACTTATATCGTTAGTAGGAAATAACTAGAAGCGTGATAGGAAGAATATCACTATGTACAAGTTATGATGACCTTACATCTACTGTTTGTACAACCGACACCGAGTTAAATGCTGAAGGGTGAAGATCGGTTAGGGGAAACGACAGAAAGCTCCGTGAGAAATAATGACTTACCGTAGTAATCGGTGGCGTGTGCTAAAAAGGGACAAAAAAATGAAAACAATCTGTCAGTAAAAATATACATTGTACAATCTTTTTGTCTTCAAATGTATATAATCATTAAGCAACCCCTGGATGCTACATTTAATATGGATGTTTATTATATCAGGTATGATACATTCTAAATTATTTTCAAATTATTATTTAACTTTTGTTTTTCATATTGTAGAACTTTCTCTCTTAATTCTAACTATTACATGTAACACAATGTTAAGTTATCAATGAAATGATATTCACAACGATATAATTATTTTGTGTTAATAATGTTATGCAAACATGCCAATTTTCACACATTATACAAAAATGGAACATGCTTGTGTTTAAATCCCCGAATGTATTATTAACGTTAATTGTTCATGCAACATGTTTTCGTAATAAAGTCATGACCAATATAACAGTATGACCAAAATTACAAAACTGGTGGTAATGGGCTCGAATCTTTATGAACGGTGTCTTTTTGTTTGACAGAAATAAAAAAATAAACAAGTTAAAGACCACATCTATATATTTTCCACAAAAATAGATAAAAAAATTAAAAAAACAAAATGTGAACATGCTGTATAAAGGGTAAAGAAACTATGTTTGTGGAAAGTGTGCTTTAAGTGAATGTTAATAACGTATAGATTACCTTTGCGAGGCCGCCACCAGTCCTCCATGTATCCTGCAAGCGGTGATGTATTGGAAGAGCAGCCTTTTTTAGGGTAGCACGAACACAAACATTGCACCAAAAACTCATACAGTATTTACTTTTACGTTTATCATTTAGAGCGAGACAGAACATGGACAGGACGCACATGAGGGAGACGGCACACGTGGCAAGCGAAGACAAACAAAATCTTGCGTGAAAAGTTTACAGCGTCGGTTGTTTTCTAGTTGAAAACAAAATTTAAAATTTTCTGATACTAATGCGAAAACTTTGCTTTACTAGAAACACATATTCATTAAAGCCATATAATCTAACGGCAAACATAAAGGACATGTGAAAAGTAAATACTGCTTCAACAACTACAGATGTCATTGGTTACTGCAGAGGAATGGCGTCATTTGCAAATACTATCTCTATTGGAATGGATTATCTATTAAAAAGCTTTATTTCAATAATGAATAACTACTATATCCTTCAAGCTAATTAATGAATTATTTACAATAAAGCTTGTATTCCTACAAAAATGAACACGATTTTCATATAATTTCACTATGAATTGCTAAATAATGTGTTACTAAAAACATCCTTAGAGTTTATTAATTGTAACAATTTATGTATTAAAAATAATCGAATTTAAAAGGCACTTTAACCAATATTTGCAAATGACCCTGTTAAAACCATCACCCAGACATCACATTTAATTATTAATTTATTAATTAACTTCCATTTTATATTCAAATTCTCAAATCAAAATTAGAAATGTTAACTTAAAATGCTATACATATAAATGAAATAATAACCAAAATAATAAAAGCCTTCAGAAAAATAATATTCTATATTATTTTGAGAATTTGTATAATTGCCTTTCAGAGTTAGTTTGGTTTAAAATTCTAACTCAAAAGGGCAAACACACAATAACTATAAATATAAATCACAAACTATGTGAGGTAACACAATTACATAAATTTATAACAATAATTTTATATTTATGATTTCATATAATATAATTAGGAATTTTGAAATAAAATTATATTACCTCCATAAAAAAATGTAAATAAACTTTTAATTTAGTATGTATAATATAATACAGTAACATTTATTAGGATTGTTACAAATTGAGTGCAATAAGTTAATAACAAATCCTAAAGATTCTTACAAATTAAATAATAAGTTTTGAATGCCAAATTCAATATGATTTTAATTTTCATTCAAATTGAAAGAAATATTCTATATTCATCTCTAATCTTTTTAGTCTAAAGGACAAAAACCTTGCATGTTAGAAACTCAACAAAAAGTTATTTCAAAAATAATTTAAAGCACACTCCAGACACTCATCAAATTCATTCAGCTATCATCCAACAAGCTGTTTAGACCTTCAGATGATTGAAGCTGGCGAACTTACCATCTCGCAGCTCGGTAACGCCGGACGTGGTGGTTTGTGTCTGCTTGGCGTACGTCACGTTCTCCTTCGGTGGGATGTCTGTAGACTGGACCGATACTACTTGAAGTTGAGGTGGCTTCTTGCTCGCTCTGGGAACATCATTGCAGAATTACGTTAGGAAATGCATCAACTCTGCCCACAATTGAATATTGTAGTGAGGTACTATACGGCTTTACGGCACTGCACGCTTTCTTATTATTCTTCATGGATCCATCGATGGTAAAAATGCCGTACAAAAATATATGACCAAAATGTACTCACTCTACCTGCACTTTTGAATTCTCACCAGCACTCAGTTGGACAGCTTATAAGTGACGGCATAGTGCTGAATCTTATTATTTTATGTTCTTATATCGTCCTATATACGTCACCTGGTAGTTCATATGATCCATCCATTTTTTGCATGGGCCTGTAGTCTACTAGGATCTATGATCAATGACAGGTGGTGACAAAACATACCCATGTGGCGGCAAGCTGGACTTGTCGGTGTGCGGCAGACTGGCGTCCGGGGAGGCGGTCTGCGGCGGCGTGAGCGACGTCATGGAGGACAGCGAGGACAGCACGTCCTTTACCGGCGCCACGCCCAGCGAGGACAGCATCTCGTCCAGGTCGCGCCGGCTGTCCAGGCTCGACGCCGCTGATGCTCGTTGCTACAATTAAATTAAAATTTAAAAACTACCGACAGTTTTATTTAGACGTAACATAGCTATGAACACTCTCGATTAAGTCACCTTTCATCCAAAAAAGACTAGATCAAAATCGGTTGATCCATTTGGGAGCTACAATGCCACAGACATACAGATCCACAGGTACACAGGTATGTCAAACTTAAAAACACCTTTTTACATCTGGGGTTCATAAATTGCTATCCTAGAGAGTTCTAGATACATATTTTTGTTGACCTGGTACAAGTTGTATCCTTTATGGCCCTGCTACATCTGTATTAGCGTTAATATTAACAGCTGCACCAAGGCTTAGGCTACTTAGGCTGAGGCCAACAGAATTAAAATCCTTTGATGAGTCGTAGCAACCGTCACTGAAGTTAACGTTTATAATGACTAATGGCTTTAAAACAGCAACACCTGTTTTAGCATACTAGCACACATTTAATTCCGGTTAGCCGCTTGGCGGGTTCCTAAGGATGTTCGTCAAATGCCTGCTACCCGCATGGCGGGTATTACGTTATTTGCAATATTTGCTAAGTTAAGTGATAGTTTGTGTGAGCGCCATTTACTAACGATATTTCGCTAAACGTAATGTCACCGTACCCGCCTGGCGGGTACACCTTATCTCTTGAACAGTGTCGGCTACCCGCCTAGCGATTCCATAGTAAATGTAGGCGGCATCGTGTGTTATTTTCAATATTTATGGAGGTGATGAATGTGTTAAGACACAGTGGTAACAGCGACATAAAGATACAATTTTATTTATTTCATTAGTGGATACCCAGCATGTGCTACTATGCTAAAAAATGTTGCATGGGAAAAGTCAAAAATCGAAAATGTGCCTGATGCATTATTTTAGTGTCCTCAAACTATCATTATTGCCTTTTGAAATGAAACAAGTTTGGGGCACATTGGTTGCATCCGTAATGTCCTTTTTTATAGACTTTGAAACCATGAAACATTTTATTTGTTGTTGTTGTTCGTTGTGTTTCATATATATAGGTAACAATATTACATATTATAGTTGGAAAAACCATTTCTAACAAGTTTATATGTAAGTACTTTGAGTATATTTTAAGCTGTTGCAACACCTGAGATGTTAATAATAATAATAATAATAATAATGTTGTGAATAGTTATTCAAATAGAGCAAAATAAATGTTTGAAATTGAGAGCTTCTTAGGGATAAAATCCAAGTCAAAGAACAAAATGTACACACATTCTTGTGTAAAAATTTGTCACCAAAACTATTATTATTAAGTAAAAGAAACAATTTTATTTTTATTTATTTATAAAAGAAACAATTCCAATTTTACATTGGATAAAAAAATTATACTTTTTTATCCAATGTGATTGTTTTACTTCTACCATGTGTGCAATTCACACATGGCATAAGTAAAACCTTCAAAAATTTTGGTTTCAAGATAATGAGACAAATGTAACGGGAAGATGATAATTGTAGGTTTTAGTAATGAATCGCGACAATATTCTGCATTCGTTTTCGGCATTTGTGAAGAATTTTATTATAAAAAGAAAACAGTGGTAAATAACACCATCTCTTAACATAATAAGAGAAGTAAAATGAGCAGCTACCGCCATCTATCCAGCAATAAAACAAATCTTCTATATTGTTCCTCGCGCCATCTATGAATACAACTTAGCAATTTTTAATGTAACTCAAAGAGAACCATGAACATAAGAAACACTGTATAATGCTTTCTATCTCATTTTCTCCCACGTTAAATCTTATGAATTTATGTGTCTGTCTCTTTTTAGTCACTTTTTTGTTTCGTTGACTTTCAAATCACAACGATGCAACGATGTTTTCAATTAAAAACTTGTATAATTATTTTTATTCAATACACAAAACTTACCAATGCTTCCTCTGCATCTTTCTGTTCCTTCTCCCGCCGTCGGCGATCCTTTTCTTCTCGAAGAGCTTGGAGCTTCGCTTTCTTCCGCTCCAGCTCCGCCTTACGATCTGACATGCTTGACATTTTTACTTCTGTAAAATACCAACATGATGTCATGATATGGGTGAATATTCAAACTATACCAAATTTGCAATTTCTAGTGAATAAAAAATTTAAACTTAGTTTGAGACTCCTTTCAATAATTTTATATAATATATACGTATGTACTTTAGTATGCGCATCGTTTATTTGATACAATTTTTGTGTAAATTATGTATATTTTTAAAGAAAATGACATCAAAACTCATTACAGGGACCTATTAAACTGTTAGACCTTACATATTTAACAGAATTTCAGTAAATCTAGCGTAAATAACATACATTTGCCAACTGTGTCCAATAAATTGGTTATCATTTATTACTTCATTATAAACAAAAACGTAATTTAAGGTATAAAATATATATAAATTCGTTTTCAAACTTTTGTCACGCTGCAAAACTCATCACCAGAACCATCACTAAACTTCGATTTTACGCAGCAAATACCCTTGATCATACCGCCACATAGTAAGTCGCTGCCTCCCCGTACTTCAGTCGACCGAAAAAAGTAGCAGTGGTAATTCTCAGGAAAAATTTCGCGCCAAAAATTTCGATTATTCTGAGTGTTGACCATGTTTGGTCCAGTTTGTGTTTCATTACAAGTCCACTTACAGTTGGGTTCAAATTTAAAATTTATATCTTGTTATTACATCAATCCATTTTATTTTGGTTCAATTTAAATTTTAAAAGTGTTCGAAGTATATACTGCTTACAGAAAAATGTATAATAACCCAAATGTATGAATTTGTCATTGCCGTGTACTTCATTACCGTCGTTTACCGTAACCTTTTAGACGTCACGGTAATGAATGAAAAATAACGGTAATGACTTATGTATTAACTATTTAATACTATTTAAAACTAATTGTTTTTATGTCGGTCAAGAAATTACAGTTAACATCGTGCTAATAAATGCTTTATATTTCAAATAAAATGGCACGCCCTAAAAAGACAAAAGAGGAAATTTTAGCTAGAAGAAGAATAGAAAACGTAAACGCTATGCTGCTTTAAAAGAAAATGAAGACTTGTAATAAAGAACTTAAAAAGGTTGCAGTGAACATTGAAAAAATCCAAGATGAGCCTAGAGAAGATAGTAGAAGATAGTATGCTCTTGGATCAGTTCCGTTAAATTTTGCTGTAAAAGGAACTGGTACTGATTGTACCAGTACCAGTTTTGTAACGAAAACGAAACATAACATTTTCAAACTAAGGTCAAAAATAAGACATTTACGATATCAAGAAGTAAAAAGACCGAAAAATGAACTTAGCAGTTTAAAAAAAGAATGCAAGAAGTTAAAGATACCTTTACTTATAAGATACTTTTAAACACATATAAAAACAAAATAACAGATACTAAAATTAACACTGGGAAGGAACTTTTGATAAGACACAGGAAAAAGAAACACAGGAAAAATTATGGCCAAGAAACAATTTAACACAAAAAAGGAAAAGAAATGGTATAAACATTCGGTGACGTGAGCAGAGAGGTCACCTGATGGTAAGTGATCACTGCCACCCATGGATATTATTAATACCGGGGGCGTCATCAATGCGTTGCCGGCTCGAAGAAAACAATAGACCCTCTTCTTGAAAGACCCCATGTTATAGTTTGGAGGGAACACCGATCAAGAAGTTCATTCCACAGTTTACACTGCGGGGTAGAAAACTATGCGAGAATGGAAGGTGGTATTGATAGAACCTGGTACACCGTGATGCATGGTGACGAAAATTAACCGCAGGGATTAAATCAAACAGTTTTTCAGAACAGTCCCCATTGTACAGACGATAGACTACGCAAAGAGAGCTTACATCTCTCCACAACTCAAGCGACTCTAGTCCGTCTGTAAGCTTGGAATCGTCGATAACGACGAATGGCTCGCAGTTGAATTCGGTTGAACGGATCCACTTGGCCAGCTAGGGCTCTGGCCCAAAGGTTCCTTTCCGTTCCTTCCGTTCCGGACCTTTGGTGTAGGCAGTAGGTGGGTGCTCTATGTGCAGCCTTTGCGCCTTACAGAGCATTAGCCTGTGCTTAGGCGTGAAGTACTGCTTAGCTCTGTTGAGCACTCCTAATTTTCTTGCAGCTAGTTTGGCCTTACTAACCAAGTGGTCCCGAAACTGAACTTTTTTCGATATGTCGACACCAAGGATCCCAATACTTTTAGAGAAGTTAAGAAGAATGTTCTGGAACTGTGGTGCTATGATGAATGGGGCTTTTTAGCGGTTAATGCGCAAACTTGTGTCTTCTCGGTGTTGAAATGGACTAAATTTTGTCTACTCCATTTCGAGACCCGCTCCAGAGATGTCTTGAACTCTCGACTTCAGACACAAGTTTTATCATCTTCTCCTCAATCTGCACCCGAGAAAGATTTGCTCGGCCTTATAACGAGCATCACCCACACTGTCATCAGTATAGTAATGGATATCCCCGATGTCAAGTATATCATTGATATTGATTTTGAATTGTAAATTGGAAGGCAGGATGTGTCATAAAAAATATTTAATTAAGGTAGAATAATTTCTTATTAATTAACTTCTTTTTAATTTAACAATATAAAATAGCATTATTTACAATATGTTTATTTTTTTTAATTAATACATTTTTTTATATCATTACCATATCTTAATATTTCATCACCGTACACTCAAAGATTCATTACCAAGTATAGGGTTCATTACCGTAGCTCGTCACATATTTTAATTAGCAATAACTCTTTGAATGTTTTGAGTACAAACGTGCCTTTTGGTAATCTACTAAATAAAGTTACGCCAAAAACCATAACGCGATCAAATTCAAATAAAAATGAAATTTATCGTTTATCGAAAAAAATGCGTAAATATTGTCTAAACTGAAGAATCACCCATATAATAAAATTTAAAACAGCTAAAATGTTTACTATTCTATTGTTTACATTCTATTATTCAATAATTTATGTTCTATGAAAAATTTTAAATTATTACCACACTAACTTGAAATGCAGATAATGCAGGTTTTATGTCAATATTATAGAAAATTTTGTCATTATATTTGATCCAAAGGAATTTCATCAATGAACCAATTGGATACAAAATCGTTTTGTATTCAAATAATGCCTGGATCACATCTGTAATTGAATCACCTGGTTCAAACTATAATGATTGGCCTTTATTGGCTATTATATCTATACTATGTTTTATTCATATGATTCGATCTGCTTTAATGATGCGAATGTGAAACCCACAAACCCTTTAGGAAATAATTATATTGTATGCAGATTGTATGTATGTTTGATGTATGTATTGTTTTCATTAGTATGCGGCGGAGCTTAGACTAGCGAAAGCGATCACTGAGTTGAGATCATACGTGAAATGACTCATTCTAATAAGACACTTACGTTTTTATAATGCACCGGTTAATTAGTAGAACACATTTCAGCTGAATAAACAGGTGTAACACCAACAAAATTTGCCAATCAGTTTTATCAAGGAATGGATAGTATGAAGTAACGGGATCAAGCTGCACTGCGTTTCTAAATGGTCAAAGCGAAAACTATTCCACTGCAGTCTGCACCCGACCTTAAGAATAACTTCGTACAATGAAAATGAAGTCTAATTCACCAATTTATTTTTACTTTCATAATATCCGCTTATCTTAAAACTGTAATTCCGAAATAATTAAAAATATAGAAGAATTCCGCAAAATCCAACAAATTCACTAATCATAGACAACAAAACAACACATGTCACATTATCACAGAGTATTCAAACTATACATACATCACAGACTATTGACTTTGTGCAGGTAAGTTAGGTTGTGCGCGCATGAGCAATATTTAGTGCCGGGCATAGAGATTTTATCATTCAAAATGATTTAATACCAAAATTACCATAAATAAGTCACACCCTATCGAAAGCGTTTGCAACATCCAAACTTACAGTCAACGTCCCCACGACTGTTTTTTCGTCGGGGGTCAAAAATATGAAAAATACTGTAGGTTATAATCATAAGTAGGAATAGGTAGTGCTATTTTTAACGTCATCTTAATATGAATATGCCAATAAATTTATTAGCTGGAGGATTTATATATTTATGCCTGAAGAGATCCGATAATATCGAAATACACCCTATCGAAGGCCTTTGCAACGTCTAAACTTACAGCCAATGCCCTTGCTCTCAATTGCTTCTGCCCAGCAATAAGTAAGGTATACTAAAAGGTTTCCTAATAATGTCAACTAAGTTGCAAACTGATAATTATAAAGCAACTATCTGAGAGTTACTAGAAAAAAAAATCAAAATATTTGCTCATTTGTGCACTCAACAGGAAAAAGTAGGGTAAAGGTGCCGAATTTTCTAAATTTAAAAAAATGGTTAATATCTCGAAAACGGTGACATTTTTACAAAGGTAGTTTTTTCACATATGATAAGTCAACCCCCAAGCTATCTGCCATCTTCGGTTGATCTCAGACTCGCATATGATCAGACTCTGCAGATCTGCAAAAGTCTTGCAAAAGTCTGAGTCGATGTATTGTGTAAAAGTTCTTTCATGTAGTTCATACCTATAAACAGAGATGACGCTATTGTAGATTTTCGTTTTCATATAATAATAATAATACGTACGAGCTACGAAGAGAAGTCATTTATTTTTAAAAGATTGTAAAATATCATCTCTGGAAATTAACTTATAATTAGAAACTTTTATCTTTATACTACAATGCCATCTAGATAGAACTCCTGAACTAAACTATTTTTTCAGCAAGTTCCTTTCTGACTTAATTGTGTATATAGTTTTGTTCATAGATGGCGCTTTCTCCATTGTTCACTCACTTACGTAACGCGACATATGAGTCATGATTTATCGAGCATGCAGCTGGCGTCCCATTTTAATAGACGTTATCACGTCAAAAATTATGAGGGTAAAATTTTTACGATGAGACAGCCGAAAAGTGGCATGATGATTCTTGGCGCACATCATTCTCTGCAGTTGTTTTGAATTGTTAGTGCAGGTAGTGGGTGCGAGCAATAAGTACGTGGTTGGAGTGATAGCGCGCGTTGGGTCGTGGATGCAAGCGAGAGGTACTTATTAGTAAGAAGTATTAAGTATAACTTGTTATATGTGTAGACAAGACGTACACACTAGGGTGGAGTGAAAAATTTTATTTTCGAATTTTGAATTCCCTGTATTACCAATCGATGTCTTGACGATAGATTATAACGTACACGAAATACTATCAAATTCTAACATTATCTTGAGGTGGCGCACTAACCCCAAACTTTTGCAAGGAAGTTATTTTTTGTCAGATATTGCATGTAGGCAAGCACCGCTTGTTATCTAGTTTAACATCATAAACACTTCGCCCACCCACGTTCCCTTAATACCAAGCGTTGCTATGGATAAATAGATGCTGAAAAACATAAAATTTTATATTTTACTCGTCATTTTCAGGTGGCGCTGGATACTTGTAATATGGAACAGGACTAACATTTTCAAAATATTTAATTAAGTAAAATAAATATATTTATCCATTTTACCTTTATTATTTGAATTAAACTACAAAATATAATTAAAAGATTTATAATTAAGCCTGTGTGTGACAAAGAAACCTTTCAATGCAAATATTTATATTTTCACTCATAACTTTGTCCCATATTATATATTAATTTTTCTATCACTATATTTTGAAATGAATGGTGATTCGAATATTTTTTTTGTTGTCCAGTCTATGAAGTCATAATAGTACTTTGCTTCAAAGTTCAATTTCAAAACTATTCTCTCACTTTCTTTGTCTTTGTAGTGTTTTGCTTTTTAAGTATTCGTCCAAGTGCTAATTCTTTAATATGTCGCCTTTCATCTTGCAGCATAACCAATGAAATATTTTCGGAATGCGCAAAGAAAGAGTTCCACTGCATTATTCGAAATGCAATTGTTTTCAGGTCATCTTTCAAATAAGAGCATCTTTTTATCATAGGATGCAAGACGCAAGGCAACATATTAAAGAATTAGCACTTACACGAATACTTAAAGCGCGAAAAACTACAAAGGCAAAGAAAGTAAGAGAGTTTTAATTCCGAAATTGAACTTTGAAGCAAACTACTATTATGACTTGATAGACTGGACAACAAAAAAAATATTCAAGCCGCCATTTACTTCATAATATAGTAACAGTGAAATATGTGACAAAATTATGTGTAAAAATATAAATATTTGCATTGAAATGTTTTGTTGTCACACACAGGCTGTGGAGAGCCATAAAACTGGTTACCGATGCAAATTTGGCTGTTTGTGGAACTGCAGCACGTGATGAATCCATACATCCAAGCAAGAATAAAATCTAGACAAGAAATGTCAATATTTAACACAAAATCTCAGTTTTTCAGTTTTTTGCAGATGATATGACTGAAGGCTTAAATGATAAAAACGTGTTTTAATATTTATATTCTTTATAATTTAATTCAAATAATAAAGGTAAAACGGATAAATATATTTATTTTATTTTATTAAATATTTTGAAAATATCAGTCCTGTTCCATATTACAAGTCTTCTGCGCCACCTGAAGATGACGAGTAAAAAAATAAAATTTTATGTTTTTCAGCAGCTATTTATCCATAGCAACGATTGGTAATACAGGGTTAATGATATGTGAAAAAAAATTTTTTTGCCCTGTTTCACTCCACCCTAGTACACACACACTTTTTTCTCAAAAAATATTTTCATCGCTTCAAGTCATAAATTGTAACAAATCCCAATCCCCAAAGTCTTATAAATATTATTATTATGTTTGAGTTCATCAGCCCCAAATTGCACTACCTATTCCGACTAATGGTTTATAAAATATATTATAGTAAACAGGGAATAACTTTTATAATGTACAAGATAAAAAGTAACAATAATATTAGTGACTATACAATATAAAAATAAAATACCTCTAACTACAGAACACACATAACACAGAAAAATATCTTAACTAAATGATTATAAAAATAAGAATATTTACAAGAAATATATATCATCCAAAATCCCTAAATTCGGCATTGTACCCAGAATGCTGGCAGCATTGCCCCGCTGAATTGCTAAACTAATTCTTTGAGCAAAATAGCTGCCAGCTTTCGGGTCTCCAGAAGTCTGAATCAGTCGTTTGGACATGTCTCTCATGAAACACTTCATGTCTGCCGACCACGTACCCAAAGTTTCAACTGCCAGCGCCGCAAACTCGTGATCTTCTGTAATAGAAGAATATTTGTGACGCTTTAGAAACTGGGCGCGATCGGCTGTGGCCCCAGCCTTATTGCAAGTTTCTTGCACATAAGAAGGGGCCAAAGTGTCTACACACGTGACATCCCACACTAAGGTGCGACCTAATTTCCATGGCACAAGAGTTGCACCGTCTGGTTATATATGTTATGGTTATAAAATATCGGAAGAATAGATGATCATACGGAATTTTTGCATCTCTTACTTTGACCTTCGACACAATGACATTTTTTGCCCGAAACAGAATGTTGCTTGTGCGCGTACCTCCCTTGTATTGCGGTACAATGCTCTATGAGTCTATGCTTTTCATTTTAAAATGTTTTAGAAATGTTAAAAATTGACAGCAGTTGTCATTTCAAAAATTGATTGGGTGTTGTCCGGCCTCTTTAGTTTATGGCTGTACTGTATGTGACAACGCTGAATGTAATGATCAAACAATTTTAGGCGTTTTGAATACCGCTTTGAATATAAATTACTATATAAGTTATAACAAATATGAGATTATGATGACTTATTTTATTAAAATTTTCATTGTGTTGCTTTGCTATAGCATTACGAAATCAAAAGCAGGTGAGTGCAACAATTTTAGTAACTCATGTAAACAACTAATTTCCATTTGTACGTTAGTTAATAAAAGTAATTAAACTACAAAAATTCAAGAAGTAATAAGTATGCACGCCGCACGTGTGAATAAATCATATGTGACTACATTATTTCAGATTCACCGAGATATTATTACGATTACGAATGCAACGAACCTCTAGTGGAGTCTGCTAAGCTAACTGCCACTTCCAGTTTGAGAGAAAGAGGTCCAGATAATGCTAAATTACATGGTAAGTGTCTAAAATCAGGCATTTCGCAATAATTAAATATTATTAAAATGTCCCATATTCAGAAATATTGGTGTATCAATTACTTACTATATCATTGTCTAGTTTTACTGAATGCAAGGTATCTTTAAAATTTTGTTGCGCTTGTATTGTGGTTGTATTTTTCTTTTATTACGAAATATCATTTTATTTGCAATGTTTAATTTTTTATTTTGGCATTTATAAATTTGAAATACCTATATTAGTCTTAATTGATGCAGGTATATTAAAAAGTTGCTATTGTTCTTTTCAGTGATAATTCAATAAAAATATTTGGTCTCTCAACCATAAAGTATTCTCTATATCCATTCTGTTTATGTACAGTAAATTGATTGTAATTTGTGTCATTATATTTTTGTTGAATTGTACAAGTTTTACACCTGTGTTTGAAAAGTTGAACTGGCAACTATTTAACCGACTTCAAAAAAAGGAGGAGGTTCTCAATTCGACTGTATTTTTTTTTGTTTTTTTTTTATGTTTGTTACCTCATAACTTTGGACTGGGTGAACCGATTTGGATGATTCTTTTTTTAATCGAAAGCTGGTGCTTGTCGTGTGGTCCCACATAAATTTGAACGAGATCTGACAATAGTATCCAAGTCAAAAGTACAATGTACTTCATTTGAAGTCGGTTAATTTTTTGTTAAAATGTTAGATTATTTATGAGTGTGTTTTTTTATAGTTTGCATGTATTCAGTATGTGTGAATTGTGTGATTATTTGTGAGTCTGTATCACTTGATAGGATTTTTGTAATATAAAGCACTTGAACAGTAAAATCCCTGAAACAGGATTAATTGATCTGCAGGTCCACACTATTAATATAATTGGACCTAATTGGACCTCATGATAGAGCCAGGGCTATTATAAGGAAGAGATCAAAACAAAAACATGACAGCTAAAGTAAACATTAGATGGGCTTTCAATGCTCGCAGATGGACTCCAACTGAAGCTCAGATCTTGGCCATGTCCTCCTACATACAGTTGGAGGAAAAGGAAAGAATAGCAAGATTTGTCTTTAAAAGTGATGCCAAGTCTTCACTTGTTGGACGACTCATGATGAGGAAATTTATCCACATGTGCACATCTATCCCTTATTATGAAATAAAACTAGGAAGGGATGAATATGGCAAGCCGTACCTACTCGGTGCAGGGGATATGCCGGTAAACTTTAATGTTTCCCATCAAGGAGACTATGTAGTTTTAGCAGGCCATAGTCATAAAAAAATTGGCATCGACGTTATGACCATTGAACCACCCGTAAATAAGAATGTCTCCGAGTTCTTTCGTCTAATGAGAAGGCAGTTTTCAACACATGAATGGAGTAAAATTTGCAGTTACGAAACTGAGTCTCAGCAACTTGCATGTTTCTATCGCATGTGGTGTCTCAAGGAATCTTACGTAAAGAATATTGGATTTGGTATAAGAGTTCCACTGGAGTCTATAAGTTTTGCTATTAAATCGCCTTTAACTGTTGGGGAGTTGGTGACAGATACTAAGTTGTATGAGAAAAATGTTTTGAAACAAGACTGGGTGTTTGAGGAGACCCATTTAGATGATATGCATGTTGTAGCTGTGTCCATGCAAGGAAAAGATGATGACTACAAGCCAGAACCATACCAGTTCCTTCAGATTGAAGACTTGATGACAGAAGCTCAACCTTTGCATGGAGCTGATGGCGCCTTTGCTAAAGATTTTATAAATAAAGCTATCAAGCCTTTTGAATCTCTATAAATTAATTTATTTGTGGTACAGTTGTTGACAATATTCAAATTTAATGTTATATAGTTTATGTAAAAAGTTTTGGTTTCTAGGAACTAGGATATTTTTAAGGGTTTTCACTGTAGAGTAATAACATATTTTTTAACTATAGGGCATATTTTTTTATTTCTTAGATAATGATATAAAATTAATTTATTACTACTAATTTTTTTCTATTATTGTTATGTTAGACTTTGGTTGTGGTTTCATTAATTTTTTAAGTGTAATATGTATCATAATTATATGGAATTAAACAAGGTTGAACACAGTAGAATATTTTTTAGAATTTTATAGAAAGAGTTGTGCTACTGGAAGGTTTGTTGACAAAACACAGGCCTTAGTCACCAAATATTTTTGATGATTTATGAAGCATTATTGTAATAATCTAATTGTGTTGAGTGCCATTTAGTTTCTTGCGCCGCTTCTTCTTAATGGTAAGAACACATTATGAAGCGGTGGTAATGTTTTTTTATAACTTTGAATAAGCATAGTTAAAAATTTGTGGTTATGTTTTTCGCAATTAAAATTGACTGCAATCGCCTTGTTAGCTCAGCTACCAATATACCTCGTGTACTAATTCTTTAACTATTATTTGATTCTGTGTATTTGGCTATTAATAACACAAGACTAATGAAAGTGTATAATAGATATTTAAAATAAAGATCGATTAATTAGGACGTTAAATTGATAAGCCGAAATTTTATTTTTTATTCTATAGACTAAAATCTGTCCAAGACTAACAAATTACAATAAAAACCGAGGATTATTCAATTGTTTTATTAATCTATCCACTAACAATTGAAACTCAACAACTAACAGCCGAGAGTTCTGTGTAAAAAAACAATATATTTCAATCAAAAAAGGTTTGAACGCGTGGACGGCGTCAGAGAATGATTTCGACCAGCAGTTGGTCATTGACCTCGGGGTGGTGAAGAATATCACTCGGGTGGCCACCCAGGGCCGGGCTCACTCGCAGGAGTTCGTCCAAGAGTACCACATCAGCTATGGCTCGAATGGCCTTGACTATGTACAATATAAAGCTGCAGGAGGCGAAGTTAAGGTAATGACCGAGAAAATATGGATCCTATGACTATGAAATAACAATGGAAATATTAACGGGATAGGGAATTTTCTTTAACTCAGAATGGTAATTTTTGCATGTATTTTTACACTATGCTTCTTAAGCACTTTAATGTAGTTTTAGTATAATTTTTAGTTTGGTGATGGTGATTTAATTGCATAATAGTAGTAATTAGATTGTTCTAATTTTAACCTACCTATATTGAGCTATATAAATGTAACATGTTTATTAATGTAACATCTCTAGCATAATAGTCGCGGAGGAAGGGAGAAATGGTTGCCCCATATTAACGAAATGTAATTTAATTAATATTCAAGATAAAAACGTGTTTTGTTTCAAGAGACTTAACATACAAAAATAGTCTATATATAAATCCTGTTTAGTATTTTGCTTTTAAAAGCACTACTAGGCGACTCTCCGTTCCTCTGTGACGAACCAAGCGAGTAAGCTAGTAAGCGACTAACAACACATAGCTAACTAACAATGGTTGGGAAGGCACCTCGGCATGGACGGCGCGCGAGAGCTCCTACTACCAGCACTTGACAGTCAACCTGCAGAAGCGCAAGGACGTGCGGGCGATCGCCACGAGGGGGCGCTTCGCCACCGACGAATACGTCTCCGAGTATATGGTGCAGTACTCTGATGATGGCGAGAGCTGGCGGGCCGTGGCCATGGCTGATGGGTACACGCAGGTAACGGTGGATTGAATGGTGATGGGTTGTGGTGACCTTGTAGCATTTCAAGGTCGCTTGGAAGGATGATGCAAGGATATAAGATACAGGATGTACTATGTACTTAATGTACTGTTTAATTTTAGTGCTATTTAGGAACCAGTGAATACAATTTATAAATGATATTATATAAAATTAGCCGAATATTTAATAATCGTACAACTCCAAAGCTCTCCACCTTTCTCCATCAAATTATATTTTCCGGACATCAGGCTGATGTTTTGATACATACATCACGAATTCAGTAAACATGTTATCATCGTAGTTGTATTTGATTTAATGATAAATATAGGAGTTATTAAAACTGTAAATAAATCATTTTAGTAGGTACTAGGTATGCCGTATGACGGGTGTTTGCTTGAAAGACAATTGGTTATTAATTTCGCACGCATTTGTACATAATTCTACTTTAACATATACTCTAACATTCTGTACATAATATGGTAAAAGGTTTTCTATTTTAACCCGTGCAGTGTTAGTAACTAACTTAATTTAATGTACTGCATATGTTAGTCGCTGATTTGGTAATCTGGTGGTTGGAGCATTTTTAAAATAATAAATGCCCAAATAGCCGGCAGACGAGCTCACGATCCACCTAATGGTAAGTGGCTATCGTCGTCCATGGACATCATCAACACCAAGAGTATCATCGATGCTTTGCTGGCTAAGAAAGAGAGAAGAAAAAGAAGCCCCAAGCCGGAACACGACGAGTTGTTTGGCGGCCGATTCAAGCAAGAAGGTGGTAGCTATCTAGGAGGACTCCATGGAGAAATAATAAAATGGTACATAATAATGTTACTAATGAACGATCAATATCAATATTGCCATCAATATTGCCAATATATAAACCACCAGCGCGGCAGCGGGCCGAATTTAATCTCCCCTTACGACATCAGGCGTGTAATTGGGGTTTATCACAGGTACAGTTTATCGAGCTAACAAGTGTTACACGGTGTATATGTGTAGATGTTCGAGGGCAACCATGACGGCAACACGGTGGTGCGCAACGAGTTCGAGGTGCCGATCATCGCGCAGTACATCCGGATCAACCCTATGCGCTGGCGGGACAAGATCTCCATGCGGGTTGAGCTGTACGGCTGTGATTATGGTAGGCGATAGAGATGGTGCTATAACAATACATGTACTACGGCCGCTGTATGTTGATGCGTCGGAACTTCGCGCAGAAGGCTGCACAGTAACATAATTCGGCAATGCTCGGTACGCGGCGTATTATGTCTCAGTCACACGTTAGCATGTTCGTGTCGCTGTCTCTGTCTTACACGCGCTAAAGTTCGCAAAGCCTAAGTTCAGACGCGCCAAGTTACGTCGGCCGTACTGTACTTACTCGTACACGTGTATGTATACGAACATTGAATTACATTCAACCTCCATTTTTTACGACGAGTCTTATTTAGTAATCAAACTAACGCCCCAACTTAAAAGTCACTAACGGTTACTTAATTCGCTCCTTAGTACAGATTTGTATGGTGATTGTTTACTAAGGAACCGTTTAAGTAACCGTTAGTAACTCTGAGTTGGGACTTTATTCTTCTATCGTTATTTGTGTTTTAAACATAAAGCAGACACAAGATGAACATAATTTAAATATTTATAAACATTTAATGAGTGAGGTCTACGTGTGTCCCATCCTGTTATAAGATTAATGGATTACACATTGGTTGCAAAGATTGAGCAATACAGTAGTTAAACAACATTATAACTCCTTTACATTAACTGTAAACATCAAAGCGTCATGTCCTCCCCAGTGGCCGACAAGCTGTACTTCAACGGCAGCTCCCTGGTGAAGGTGGACCTGCTCCGGGATCCAGTGGCAGCATCACGCGAGGTGATCCGCTTCCGGTTCAAGACGAGCGCTGCGTCGGGCGCGCTGGTGTACTCCCGCGGGACCCAGGGGGACTACATCGCCTTGCAGCTGCGGGATAATAGACTGGTGCTCAATGTGGATCTTGGTGAGTGCTTAGGCATGATGTCCATCTAAGTACCGTGCAGAAACGTGTCGCATCGCATTCAATTAGTAACGGCGAGGCCACCACAATGCTTGCAATGACATTTTTTTATGCTTTGAGCAGGCAAACGAGCACACGGGTCACCTGATGTTAAGTGATCACCGCCGCCCATGGACATTGAGTTGACATTGACATTCATTAATGAATTAATGACATTAAGCTCGCCATTTGTACCGTAATATTTTTTATTGTGGTCAATAAAGGTTAAATAAATAAATAAATGACGCATCGCAAGAACGATGTCGCAACGTAAAAATTTCATGCGTATGGCATATGACGTCGTCAGAAATTTCTAAGTTGTGTAGTAGTCTCGCCGTTAGAGTTGTAACGAAGACCCTATTTCTAAAGCGATATATAAATTGCGGGTAGTCGTACAATACAGCATTGGCGTAATTAACATTCCAGCGCAATATTTTCATGTTTGTGTAGGTTCTGGTACGGCGACATCTTTGTCCGTCGGCAGCCTGCTGGACGACAACATCTGGCACGACGTCGTCATATCGAGGAACCGCCGTGACGTCATCTTCTCCGTGGACCGAGTCATTGTACAAGGAAGAATCAAGGGAGAATTCTCTAAACTTAATTTGAATAGAGCTGTAAGTATATTATTGCTATCCAGGTAATGCTGGCAATGATAGCAAAGTGATATTAAAAATAAAAGTGAATATGTTTGGGATAGCAGGGACTTACAAAGATTCAGATTGAAAGAAAACACGTTTTCAAAAACGTTTGAGGAGTGAGATATTATAACACAATGATGACAAAGCCGTACGTACATACTTGTATCTCTATCTCTCATTACTAACGATAATAAAGTTTTAAATGGTCCTTCGAGCATGATTCACGCATATTTAAAGAAGTAAAATGAATTTATTAACAATTCTTATCGTATTTAGCTGTACATCGGCGGCGTGCCCAACTTCCAAGAGGGGTTGGTGGTGAACCAGAATTTCACGGGCTGCATAGAGAACATGTACCTCAACTCCACCAACGTCATCCAGGACCTGAAGCAAGGCTACGACACCGGAGAGGCCTTCAAGTATCAGAAAGTTAACACGCTTTTTGATTGTCCTGTGAGTCGAACATTTTAATACTAGTTTTTGTAGCATAATTTGTTAACATTAAGCTTCAAATTGTTTTTGGCCTTTTATTTAAAGATCAATAAATCCAATTTCAAGTAATTGTAACTAATAGAAATGTTACTGTATCGACTAAGGAAATAATTTTTGGTATTCCATAAACTGGAACGATACTAACGATATTTTACTGGATTTACCGACACCCATTAGGAATGCATTCTCTCAGTAGACTGTATAAATATTGTGTATCCTAAGCCTTATGTACTGCATTGTAATACAATAAAACAAATAAATTAAATAACAACATAATATTTACACTATATAAAATAAAAATAAATACTTAAAAGCAAAAGTAAAATTAATTAAAATAAATGTATATAACTTGGCCCCTGCGGTGCAGTACCTAAGATGCTGGCAGCATTCCCTCGCTGAGCAAGAAAACTGCCAGCACTAGGGTCACTCGTCTTGTCTTTTAATTTTTTACTTATTTCTTTAAAAATTATTTATTTATTTCTTTCTTTCTAAATACTAATAATTCCCCCCAGGAGCCGCCAGTGGTCCCGGTGACGTTCCTGAAGGAGGGCTCGTACGCCAAGCTGCGCGGCTACTCGGGCGGGGTCACGCTCAACGTGTCGCTGGAGTTCCGCACCTACGAGAACCACGGACTGCTCATCTACCACAAGTTCAAGAGCGATGGATATGTTAAGGTATTCTCGTGATTTTGTGTGTGTGATGTTGTATACGAATGTAAGAACAAATGCAGGAACTCACTTCAGGGCGCACTCGGGTTTAAAGCGTCTATTATATAAGCAGTCGAAGTGCTTCAAGTAAAATAACCAGAGTACGAAACTAGTCGCTGCACTACTTACTCAACATCGGAGATGTGTTGAGTCTCATGTGTGACTTCATCTTTGGAATCATGCGAACAACCGTCAATAATTGAAGTTGCTTTAGGTTGACGATGTGCTTGCATGCAAATGTAAATGAATGTCATGATGCATGATCGTCAAGGGACTGCGTAAGAATTGTCTCCTCTACGTCATAATGCCTATACCCTCCACCCCCAGGTGTACCTAGAAGAAGGCAAGGTGAAGGTGGAACTGTTCACGGAGGGCTCCCCGAAGGTGCGGCTGGACAACTACGCGGAGGAGTTCAATGACGGGCGCTGGCACGCGCTGATGCTGACCATGGCCGCCGACACCCTCACCCTCGCCGTGGACCACCGCCCCGTCAAGACCACCAAGAAACTCCGCTTCTTCACTGGAAGCACTTATTATATTGCCGGTGAGTATTTAGGAGGAAAATCAAAAAGTTTTAATAATATTAAGATTAAAATGTTTTTAAGGTTTCATTCCCTGTTCCATTGCAGAAGTGTAAATTAAAGTGTATTGCAATTCTTATCACATAAGAAATATACAGTCTTTCTTTTTCTTCTCTCATTCTTGGCCGGCTACGAATCAGTGATGCTTTTTATATCGCTGATGTCCATGGGCGACGGTAGCTAGGTGGATCGTTAGCTCCTTGGTTGGCAGAAAATACGGGTAACAGTGTACTATTGCGGGCTCAACGCTGCAGTGTCTAAGGTCGACGTTGTCTTTATGATAGCGGACTTTCGTTAGAAGATGGCACCTTAAGAAGAAGAAGAAGATTGCATTCTCCTTGTATTCATGCTATACGGTAATGTTCCCGGCAGGTGGCAAGGCCCCGCCGCGCGGCTTCATCGGCTGCATGCGCAAGATCGCGGTGGACGGCAACTACCGGCTGCCCTCCGACTGGAAGAAGGAGGAGTATTGCTGCCCCAACGAGGTCGTCTTCGAGGCCTGCCAGATGATCGACAGGTACTGTGTTGTATATTCGATTACCCAGTATTGTTCGTTTACAATATTGAAGATTGAAAGTTCTATGTTAACTCAATCCCATTCAATCATGAATGAAACTTTTCTTCACATTACATTTTATACTAATTGAACACAAACAGTTCATTCTTTACATCGTGACCAGATTTAGAAGTTCAGTTCCATTTATCAACTAACGTCCCAACTCAGAGACACTAACGGTTACTTAAATCGCTCCTTAGTACGAAATTAGTATGCTGATTCTTTACTAAGGAGCGATTAAAGAAACCGTTAGTGACTCTGAGTTGGGGCGTAAGAGTCACAATCTTTAAAACGACTGAACAAATTTTGGTGGCCTTGTTAATGCTATTAAACTTTAAGCGATAACTTGGGTGGCGGTTTGTTGGACACATTAAAGTATTTTAACTATGTTTGTCACTACACGCTAAGTAAGACACATGCGGACGCAGCCATTAACGTGAACGTGAACGCAGCCGTTAACCCCCCCTCCCCCCGGCAGATGCAACCCGAACCCGTGCGAGCACGGCGGCGTGTGCACCCAGACCGCGGAAGAGTTCACCTGCGACTGCCGCGCCACCGGCTACGCGGGCGCCGTCTGCCATTCCTGTGAGTTGTACTGCGGCTCCAACCATACCTCACTTGTTGTTTCCTTGTATAGTGCGTCGGATAAATGTGAATACACGTCACATTTTGATATACATAAAAAATTCTGATCAGATCATATCAGGCAACACTTATCCGTAATAGAGTGAAGTGGGATGGAAGTAGGGCACAAAGTGACACATTTTATATGACATTAGTAGTAGTATTTGTATTTGTGTTATCTGTCTTATTTACCGCCGACTTACCCTATTTGAGATAGCAGTTTTGCCCTATCTGTTTTTTTATGTTTATGAATATTTTACATTTATTCACATTTATCCGACATAATATAACATGGATGTTTGTAAAGGTTTTTAATGGATGTAATGTGATCAATTGAAACTTTTCAGTTGTAAATTAATTCACTAGTTAATAAACATAATAACTTAAAAAAGATCGGCAATATAAAAGGCAGTGATTTAACATCAAGAGAACTAAACAGAAAGTGCTGATCATGCATTTAGTCGCGTGTTTAGACTATGTGTCATGAAATGAAATAAGTTTTATTCGAAGTAGGTTTGCTACAAACACTTTTCGAAAGTCACTCAACGCCATCGCTTCAACAAATCCCTACCGTGAGTGGTCCCGGGAGAAAAAGCGGCAAGAAACTCCCGGGATTATTTTTTTCCTACTCACAGTTACAGACAGCATTTAATACTACTTATTGCAATATTTGATATAAAAAAAATTCATGTCCAAGCAGTCTTGTCATTTAAATATTCATCAACTTTGTAATATGCTTTCTTCATGAGAATACATTTTACATGAGTTCATTTCTTCTATATTGCACTTGACAATAACACACAGAGAAACGATGTGTATCTATTTTGTGTTGACAGCTTTTTACACTTTGATAATATGCTTCGTCACCAATCTGTCCCCAGCGACCCACCCGCTGTCGTGCCAGGCGTACAAGAACGCGGTGGGCGTGTCGCGCTCCGCCGACATCCAGATCGATGTGGACGGCTCGGGCCCGCTGCCCGCCTTCCCCGTCACCTGCGAATTCTACTGTGAGTTGCATATTGTCAACACTATATAGCTGGTATGCATCGGCTACAGTTTTATCTCTGAACGGTGATAACGATGAGATGTGCCTTGTAAAAACAGAGGTGTTTCAAGGTCTAACTTGACGTAAAGTAAATAATAGTAAACGATAAGGATTTATTCATTGATACTGAGGTTTGCATGTGCGTGTGTGTCAAGGCCATGTTAATTAAAGCGACGTTAACTTGTGAGGTTTAGGTGTGCGTGAAAGTATGCTTGTACATGTGTGTGTAAGTGTATTAATGAGGGTGACGTCTGTGTGTGGTGTGTGTACAGCGGACGGGCGCATCCTGACGGCGGTGTCGCACACGGCGCAGGCGCGCTCGCAGGTGGACGGGTTCCAGGAGGCGGGCTCGTTCCGGCAGGACATCACGTACGCCGCGTCGCGCGCGCAGCTCGAGGCGCTGCTCAACCGCTCGCACGCGTGTAGCCAGCGGTTGGAGTACATGTGCCGCCACTCGCGGCTGCTCAACTCGCCAAGTGAGACGCTATTCCTCATAGTTTCGGATTTGACTTTCCACGCCCATTTGAAAAATTCACCCTGTAAACACCCACTGAGTAAAAACGTCTCCAATATCGGGTGGCGTTGCTACAACAGCTATGTTCATATCGTAGTTATTACGACGCCAGCGCTATTGTTGTAGGATTATGGTAGTAGATACTGGAACCTCAATTTATTTATTTATTTATTTATTGACACACCAACAGCTTACATACAATTATTACCTTTGCATAACATATCTACAACATGATCTGGTATGCTTGCCAATTACAGGTGCGTACATCATTCTTAGTTACATGTAATCTGACAAAAATTTTAACAAATTTGTTCTACGAAAACAAGCAGTGTAATTATAGAATTTTTAAAAGATTACTACTAAAGCTAGGTACGAAAATGTGCGGTAAGTTTTTGTTTAAGGCTTAAATCTGAATCGTGAAAGATATCTAAATCGTTGATGGTCGCAGAGAATCGATTATACTCAGAGCACATTCGTGATAGTGGGGAGTGCCTGAGAGCATTTGTCCTGCTTGAAGGCATAAACAGAATTTTAATAATAGGCTGTGTAATTTTCAGTATACAGTAGCAACATTTTTCAACTTTCCCCCCTTATGAGATGGCTCTATACTCCATGTTGTAGATGTAACGTGTATGTTAGTGTAACGTGTGTGTGTGTGTGTGTGTGTGTGTGCAGGCGACGAGGCGACGTTCCACCCGTTCGCGTGGTGGGTGTCTCGCACGGGGCAGCGCATGGATTACTGGGCGGGCGCTCCGCCCGGCAGCCGCATGTGCGAGTGCGGCGTGCTGGGCAACTGCGTGGACCCCACCAAGTGGTGCAACTGTGACGCGGAGTACTCGCCGCTGCGGCTCGATGGTGAGACCTACGAGTAACATGTTGCGTGTGGTGGTTGTTAGAACTTACTCCAGGTTAAAGGGGTCGACATCCCACCAAGTATAGCCAAAAAAAATGGTTGTCTGTAAAGTCGGTTTACGGACGGTAGTTTAACGTGACAACGTCATGACAAAACATTGATGAAGTAGTGCTCGAATATAATATTATCTCTGGAAATTAACTTATAATTAGAAACTTTTGTCTTTATACTACAACGCCATCTAAAACTCCTGAACTAAACTATTTTTTCAGCAAGTTCCTATCTGAATTAATTGTGTATATAGTTTAGATGGCGCTTTCTCCATTGTTCGCTCGCTTGCGGAACGCGACAGATGAGTCATGATTTTTCGTGCGTGCATCCGGCGTTCCGTTTTAGTAGACGTTATCACGTCAAAAATTATGTAACGTCGATGGCAAAGGCAAAGGTTTACCTAGATAACCAAAATATCAGTATCCGTTCGCTTATGTAGATTTGGTGAGGACACTAAATGTGAATATTTGGTGCTGAGTACTCGCCGCTGCGACTTGATGGTTAGAACTAACAGGTCTGGTGGTCGTTTTTTTTTTATGGAAATAGCCGGCAAACGAGCTGACGATTCACCTGATGGTAAGTGGCTATCGTCGCCCATGGACATCAGCAAACACCAAAGGCATCACTGATGCGTTGCCGGCCAAGAAAGAAAGAAGAAGAAGAAAGAAAGAACTGGCTCTCAAGCCCCCAGTCGGAACACGACGAGTCGTTTGGCGGCTGACTCACGCTCGAGGGTGGTAGCTATCCAGGCGAACCCCATGGAGAAACAATAATAGTAATAATGGTATTAATTAACAATTAAAATCAATACTACCAATACAATCCCTCCGAGGGCCCTACCACCAGCGGGCCGGATTTAGTCGCCTTTTACGACACCCATCCGGCGTGGGATTGGGGTTAGTATTCTATAAGCCGCCCCAATACGGCAAAAAAACGTTAGACGGGGGAAGGCTAAATTTTTAAATGTTCAGTTGCTGTTGACCCTTGCGACTTTTACAGCTTCACGTGGCCAGAATGGCTAATGTCTTTCACAACACAGTTGGGCAACAATTATGTTTTTCACATAAAATAAACACCAACATAGATTTCTTGCGCGATTTTAAATTATTTTATATTGTGACTCACAAAGTTATTGTTTCACCAAGCAAATCTGTAATATTTTTTATAAATCAGCCAGTATGATCTGCGTGAAGAGTGAAATAAGGAATATATCGTATTTTTTGATTCTTACAAATGAGATATGGAAGTTCATAATACTATAATAGAGTTACATAAACTTGATAAAATTGCTTTCTTGCTTCATCCAGAATTCCAAACGGATGGTGGAGAGATTACCGAGAAGGATTTCCTGCCAGTCAAACAGCTGAGGTTCGGAGACACGGGCAGCCATCTTGACGAGAAGAAAGGTTTCTTCTCGCTTGGACCATTGTTGTGCGACGGAGATGGTGAATATTCATTTACTTATTCTAGTTTTATTATTTACTAGCTGACTCGGCGAACTTCGTACCGCCAACAACTCCCTCCTCTTCATCTCCTTCTCCCTCTCCTTGTGTTATACATATAAACCTTCCTCGTAAATCACTGTCTATTGATGTAAACCGCATTAAAATCCGTTGTTTAGTTTGAAAGATCTAAGCGTACTAACATGGGAAGCGACTTCATTTAATACTATGTAACGGTTATCCCATGAAAGATAAGAATGCTTACTTCTTGTATCTATGATAATATGTTAGTGTTTGTCCAGACCTGTTCGGCAACGCGGTGACGTTCCGCATCTCGGACGCGGTGATCCAGCTGCCGCCGTTCGACCTGGGTCACAGCGGCGACATCTACTTCGAGTTCCGCACCACCAAGGAGAACGCCGTGCTGCTGCATGCCAAGGTAACTGCGTACTTTAGTACTTTCATTTGTTCGTGTGTTTGTATGGTCCTTCGAGCCGGATCAATATATAAGGTACCTTAATGAAACTCAAATGGAGTGTACATTTATATTTTAGTGAAAATAGTTTTATAAATACTGTTACATAAATTATCTCAATTTTTTTTTTGTAATGAGGATATTAAACGAGATCGCATTGCCACCATCACCTGCCGTCCATGAACATTTGTGACAAAATTCAAAATAATTTATTCATATAGGTATTACAGATACACTTATGCACGTCATTTTTCGACAAATTTCGAATGATTCTGTAGCAGGACTACAGTCGGTTAGTAAGTCCTTATTATTCGTTATTATTAGTTAGTGCGTGGACTGTGGTAGTTAGAACGGCTTGGACGGCTAGGTTGGCTAAGGTAATATGTAACGTTGGTGGCGTGTGGTGTGCAGGGTCCCCAGGACTACATCAAGCTGTCGCTGATGGGCGGCGACCAGCTCCAGCTACAGCTGGCGGTGGGCGACACGCCGCTCGGCGTCTCCGTCGAGACCAGCAGCCGGCTCGCCGACGACCGCTGGCACTCCGTCTCCGTCGAGAGGAACAGGTCGGTGCCACACACACAGCACACACACACACAGCACACATACACACACACACAAAAAAATTTGTATAGGACCAAAGCTTTTCTCTTCACTGCCGCTAGATGGCTCTGCTTTGATGCCATACATATTTTTGTTTACGTGCGTGCGTTTACTTTACTCCGCCGTTACGTCAAATAAAACTCGTACTAGGCACACTGTTACGTAAACGGTTCCGCATCGTGATATTGCAAATTGCTAAATTGCAAAGATTTGAACTGCTTCTCCGTCGAGAGAAACTAGTCATTTGTTCACCGCATGTAGGTTTGTAACGATGTGATGACTGGTACGTTCTGGTGTAAGAAAAGACTAATTTTAACTGCGTGATTTCTACTTAATTGGCTTTTATCGTGTAACAGGAAAGAAGCCCGCGTGGTGGTAGACGGAGCCCTGAAGAACGAGATCCGGACCGCCAAGGACCCCGTTCGAGCCTTGCACCTCACTTCAGGCCTGGTGCTGGGCGCGTCACTGGACAGGAAGGACGGCTTCGTGGGCTGCATGCGCGCGCTACTGCTCAATGGAGTCTCTGTTGACCTTAGGTCTTATGCTAGACGAGGTGACTTATTTTTTTGTCCTTTTTTTTGGGATGTATTATAGTATATTTAGAATTGGAATACTAACTGCCGAATTTTATGGTTTGATAAATACTTTTTTGTATGTTTGGTACGTCTGATTTCAACTTTTACTTTTAGATAACGTCACTTCTATTACAAAGTTGTGAATCTGAATATACATGATGTATGGAGAAAAGTCTGGTAAAGATTATATTGAACTAGAATTTATATTCCCCTACAATCGCCGGTGAACGTGTCCGGCTCGAAGGACCAAGTTGATCACGAGCAACCTGTTCCCAGGTCTGTACGGCGTGTCGGAGGGCTGCGTGGGCAAGTGTCAGTCGTCGCCGTGCCTCAACAACGGCACGTGCCTCGAGGGGTACGACTCCTACTCCTGCGACTGTCGCTGGACCGCCTTCAAGGGACCCATTTGTGCTGATGGTCAGTATTGTCTTAGTAGCTCTTGGCATATTTAGATTTTGATGACGACAGGAAACTGATAAAATGGAAAACATTTTCATTCAACATTGAATTGGATAAGAAAAGTTACTTTTCATTGACAATACAGTTCTCTGCATATGTTTTTAGAACCTGTAACTTCGTATTTTTTATTGAAAATTATGATCTAATGTTTATCGGCACCACTTCCAAAATTTAATTTTATTTAATCCATATAGTTTATAAGTGTATATGTATATTGTACGTAAGTAGTATTTGTTTTTTTTTTCCTTTTTTATCATTTTTTTTTCTCCTTCCTAAGTAGTTTTAACACCTGCCATCAGTTCTTTTCACATCCACCCAGGGTTGACTGGTGGACAATGCCATTAGGCATTAAGTTTGCCCTTTGTTCATCCTTTTTTATAAGGTGACATAAATTTTAAATAAATAAATAAATAAATAATACCACTCATTCATTCCGTTGTACTAAATTAAAGTGTCTATAAATATAATTACTCAAAGTAGACAAACTACTTAAAGTAGGTCCCTTAATTAATTAATTTATATACCACCCAACTCGGAAAATCCCAGGCGAAATTGTTGTAACTTACCTATATGTGATGTGGGTACAGAAATCGGCGTGAACCTCCGTCCCAACTCGCTGGTGAAGTACGACTTCCTGGGCTCGTGGCGGTCCACCATCAACGAGAAGATCCGCGTGGGGTTCACCACCACCAACCCCAAGGGGTTCCTGCTCGGCTTCTACTCCAACATCTCCGGGGAGTACCTCACTCTCATGGTCTCTAACTCTGGTATGTACCGAATCAACCAATTTAAGGCTAAACCTAATTCGGTTCCTTAACTTTATTCTGGATCCACAAGTATTAAATATACCGGCAAATATATTGGCATGAAGCATAAATTTGTTTTGCGCCAATAGAATAAGCAATCCAATCTTCTAACGTTATAGGTAGCCTTCGTGTCGTGTTTGACTTCGGCTTCGAACGGCAGGAGATAATATTCCAGGGGAAACACTTCGGCTTGGGCCAGTACCACGACGTCAAGCTGTCCAGGAAGAATAGTGGCGCCACCATGGTGCTTCAGGTGGGTTGTTCAGACAGACAGACAAGCTACCGAATCGTGAATGGTCCTTGTTGCACTTTGACAGCAGTAAAACCAAAATCATCACCAAATAGAAAACTAAGCAGTCTGCATTACCTCTGTCTCCTCAAAACTGAAACACATTAAAAACACGTAAAAAACATTTTACCGTTGATTTTAGGGCGATGTTTATACATATAACTTTTCCAACTTATCAGTATCGCTAAAACCTCTAGCTAAACTAGCGACCGTTCGCCAAAACCTCGTATGCCTAGACATGCATTTGAACCTTATCGTCATACAATTAAGGTGTATTTGTTTTCGTCGTATAAAAATGCCTAGGCATGCCGTGCCGCCAGTCAGTTCGGGCCCTTACATTCCAAAAGACATAAGAATAGTTGTGTTAGAAGTTGTGACTAAATAAACACTAAACACAAGTTAGGTAAACTATTTTATTTTTGTATAGCCGCGGAAAGGTGTTCTTCGTAGTATATCAATCTGTACACATATACAGATGCACTATTACTACTATATCGCAAGATACTGTTGTGACGTCCTTGGAAATGTTATTACTTAATTAAACCGAGCGTTCTCATACCCACCAGGTGGACAACTACGAGACCCAGGAGTACAACTTCAACATCAAGGAGTCAGCGGACGCGCAGTTCAACAACATCCAGTACATGTACCTGGGCCGCAACGAGTCCATGGCGGAGGGGTTCGTGGGCTGCGTGAGCCGCGTCGAGTTCGACGATATCTACCCGCTGAAGCTGCTGTTCCAGCAAGATCCGCCGCCCAATGTTAGGAGCTTGGGAGGTATACATCTCTGCTACGTTAACCTTTATGTCGAATATATTAAGGTGTGGAGTGCTATGAGCAGGTCCTGGAAAAAATAAAAAAAGATTATTCTGCATTATCTAATGACCCGTGTGGCGCAATGGTTACCTTGCCGGACCTTAGTGCACAAGGTCCGGGGTTCGATTCCCAGTGACGCGGAAATTTAAATGATTAGTTTGAATTTCTGTTCTCGGTGTGTGAGCGTTCTTGTCTCTGTGTGTTGTCCATGGCACCTACGACACAGGGAATCCTAGCACTTGCACTTGAAACACAATATGAACGTCTGTCAAATCACTCTTCTGCGTGACGTAGTGAGGTCATAAACAAGTGACGAACATGAACCCATCATGTCATGTGTCCTCCCCAGGCATCCTGCACGAGGACTTCTGCGGCGTGGAGCCGGTGACGCACCCGCCGGAGCCGCTGGAGACGCGGCCGCCGCCCGACGTGGACCTGCAGTCCGAGATCGACTTCCATCGCACCGACGAGGCTATCCTCGGCAGTGAGTACACACACACACACACACACACGCGCGCACACACAGATACACACATGCACACACACACACGCACACACACACAGATACACACATGCACACACACACACGCACACACACACACGCACACACACACACACACACATGCACACACGCACACACATAACGCCGTATTTTAATTAGAATCTACCGTATTTCATGGAATTTTCTTCCAACTAATTGAGTCTGAACTTCACGTGTATCGTATAGTCATAAAATGAAAATAATTTAAAGAAAGTCACTTAAATGCCAAAAAAATATATTTAGCAGTAATATTTTTATTAACTACATTAAATTAATTTTTCATTAAGTAGTGCCAAGTTTGTTTACCAAATAAGTCTCGTCGAACAAAATGGAGCATATAAAGGTCGTGTTCTCTCTCTAACGCTAGAGAGGTTAGAGAGCTTATTCTTCCTTCATCTTCATCTGAAGTTCATTTTATCCCTCTTCAGAAATTGCATGGTTACGTCACATGTGTAACAGTGTAATATTTTAAATGCAAACTCGAATGAAAATCGTGGATACCTGTTAGCATTTTAAGTCATAAGTTATAAGTACTTTAATGCATCATGCTTACAATAGAATAGTTCTTAAAATAGTTATACATAGTGAGCATGAGCCCTGCTAGGGCGTGGCATATTAACAATTTAACAATATCCTATGTCATTTTACAATATTCTAATTATTTAATTAATAATTATTTCAATATTCAATATACAGGGTGGATTTTTGAGACGGGTCAGTAAGGGCAGGTACCTTAACCGTTATAGTTACAGGAAAACGTTCCTAGGAGACTATCCACAACTTTTTAAGATATTCTGAACTGCATTCACAGATTTTCGAGAAAATGTATAGTCAGCGAAAAAAGTGCTAAAATCCAAAAAAAAATATTTTTATGCGTATCGATCCCACTTCGTATGGGGATCAAAATACTCTATGGGACCATTTAAGGTATGAGTACTAGAAATGTCAGAAATCGCTAAAAACATTTTCCATACATTTTGTACTGAAAAACGATAAATCAACTCGTAATATTCTTTATCGCCAAATAACCTTATTCGTTCCTAAAAAAAATAAGTAAAAAAATTATAAAAAAGAAGTTTGAAAGTAAATTTTGAATCTTCAAAACCAGTTAGATGAATGGCCCCTGACGGAATTGCGAAGTTTATTTTCAACAAGATGGCGCACCGCCACATAACAGCCGTCTTACGCGTTCTAACAAACAATTCGGGACACAGTGGATAGGAACACATGGTCCAATTAAGTGGCCACCTTGCAGCCCAGAAGCGTTATCCTCTCGATTTTTTTTGTGGGGCCACCTAAAAAATGAAGTCTACAAAAGAAAGTACGACAGTGTTCAGGAGCTGAAAGAGGCATTAACGGGGATTTTAAATAATATCAATCAAAGAAAACTTTCCGCTGTTACTTGATCAGTACAAAAACGAGTGAACTTATGTATTCAAAGTCAAAGTCAAAATATTTTATTCATATAGGTATCACTGATACACTTATGCACGTCATTTTTTGGCTTTTCGTGAAAACGGCGGTCATTTTGAACAATTTATTTCGTAGATAACCTATTTTTAAGTTTGTGTGATATGTTGTGTCTTACCGTGTTTTTTGTATTTAAATTTCAATAGGCCGTAAAGAATATTTTAATCGTAGTAAGAAATAAGATTGTTTGGCAATAAAGAATATTACGAGTTGATTTATCGTTTTTCAGTACAAAATGTATGGAAAATGTTTTTAGCGTTTTCTGACATTTCTAGTACTCATACCTTAAATGATCCCATAGAGTATTTTGATCCCCATACGAAGTAGGATCGATGGGCATAAAAAAATTTTTTTTTGGGTTTTAGCACTTTTTTTGCTGACCGTGCATTTTCTCAAAAATCTGTGAATGCAGTTCAGAATATCTTAAAAAGTTATGGATAGTCTCCTAGGAACGTTTTCCTGTAACTATAACGTTTAAGGTACCTGCCCTTACTGACCCGTCTCAAAAATCCACCCTGTATAAATAGTAACAATTATTATTAATTTAAAAATCATACAATTTTAATACATAATTTTATAGTTATTTGTCATAATAATTTTACACGTAAATAGGTATATCTATAATAATTATGTCAGTTCATGAATTCTTTTAGGGTATAACAGCATTTATTGATTAGGATGATTTAATATTTAGTGTCCGAGTTTAGTTTAGAATGTAGTGTTAGCTAACATGTGACATGTATCTGTTGTGAGCAGCGGTGCTGGCGTTCATCTTCCTGCTGCTGATCGTGGTGGCCATCGTGCTGGTGCGCGCCCTCTCGCGGCACAAGGGAGAGTACCTCACACAGGTAACGACATTTTACGCTTTTGTACACATTGTAAACGAAAATATTCAAAAATTACAATTGCTCTCATGGATATTCGTTCATGGATGTTCGAAATATTATGCAAAACAAAATTAAAAAAAAAAGCTTACACTGTTTAAGCATGTATACATTTTTATGAAGTACGCTCATCAACGATTTACTGTGATAAAGAATTAATATACAATGTTATTCTATTCGCACATAATAAATAAAAATAATAATTACGTGAAATTTCTACGTCACACAGTTATTCGTTCAAGCAAATTCTTATCTACGTTTTATTTTAGTTTTGTCTCGCTCTCAATCGTGGTCACGGTACATTTGTAGTTCGGAAGCCGACCAGTGTATACGTCTGTTTATTACTGCGCAATAACACGAAATGGGACGTAAATCAAAAAATACTTCTATTGAATTAAGAAAACTTATTATTAAATTATACAAAGAAGGAAATACATACAGAAAAATAGGTAAAATAGTAGGAAAGAGCTACTCCACTGTTCAGTATATTATAAAAAGGTATAATGAGGAGAATCGAATACATGACAAGCCAAAATCGGGTCCAAAGTTTATACTTAATCAACGCGATGAAAGGTGGATATTACGTTATATTGAGAAAAATCCTCACCTGGGTGCACTAAAATTATCAATTTTAGTTGAGAAACATCTTGGGAAAAAAGTGAGTCCAGAAACAATACGTCGAGTGCTTAGAAGGCATGAGTATAGTGGTCGAGTAGCTAGAAAAAAGCCATATGTGAATGAACGAAATCGTAAACTTAGAATCGAATTCGCTCGTACTTTTCTTACGAAACCAGATTCGTTCTGGAATGATGTTATATTTTGTGATGAATGTAAAATAAACTTATTCGGTTCAGAAGATAAAAGAATTGTGTGAAGAAAAAAAAATCAGGCAGTTTTTTACAAAAATACTATTCCAATGGTAAAGTATGGTGGAGGATCTGTGATGATCTGGGCATGTATGTCTGCTAAAGGTGTAGGCAATTTAACGTTCATAGATTCTACTATGGATCAGTATGTGTATATTGATATATTAAAGAAGAATTTACATCAAAGTGCATGTAAAATGAAAATATTAAAAACTTTTAAATTTTATCAGGACAACGATCCTAAACATAAAAGCTCGTGATGTTCGTTTATGGTTACAAAAAAAATGTCCAACAGTTATAGAAACTCCACCACAATCACCTGACTTAAACGTAATAGAAAATTTGTGGCATAAATTAAAAGTCAACGTACGTAAACGTGAAATTTCAACAATAATAGAATTAAAATCGAGAATAAAACAAAAATGGGAAAATATAAAACCAAGCTATTGCAAGAGACTTGTTTCTTCGATGCCAAAGAGACTACGAGAGGTTATAAGAAATAATGGATACCCCACAAAATATTGATTTGATTAATATTAATTTTTATATTTCAGTTTAACTAAATTGAACGAATAACCGTGTGATGTTTAAAGGCGATCCCCAATTTTCGGCCCCGAACCATATGTAATCTGTGCTAGAACATCGGACTAGACAAGAGTAAACTATATACCAAAAATTCGTCTTATTTATAAGATAAACATATTTAAATCTTAGCTTCAGCTGCTCTTGCCAAATGAACAAAATAATGCAAAAAAGTTTTCACAGTATTTACCTCATTACATACGATTTTATAATCGATTGAATCGATTGATAATGATCGATTGATGGAACATAATAATATATTTTATGTATTATTTAGTGATTATAATTATAATATTAATTTTATTTTTTACATATTTTCGTATTCCATATAAATCAAAACTATGTAATATATTATAATTACCATTCAATCGTTACGCTAATTTTATTAAATTACATTTCGAATATTTTGACATCGATTAATCGATTGACAACAATGATGATGTAATCCCTAATAATGTCATTTTGGTAACCATAGTATTTATAAATAACACCACTGTATTGTCATATTTGTCATCGATCTTTCATCTTTCTACGCGTGTTCTTGTATATTTTTACTATCAAATATTTTCAGCGTATTTGGAGTCCTATTTACTATTGAAACTCATCGACACGTACACAGTGATTTTAATTTTCTATTGTATTCGCTTTCGTACTTGTGTTTTGGTGAATGTGTTTCGCAGTTTCGCTACAATTTCTTGCAAACCAATACTATATGAATATGGACTCCTTAATCGCCTGTTTTGTGACTGACAAAGGTTCAGAATAAGTCCTGAACACTGGATAACGTACCCTATACATCTTTAGAAGATCAGGAAGTTGCTGTGGCCATACTTACAATGAGTATATTATGGTATCTTGATTGGGCAAGGTACTAACGAAATATAACGCCTCCTGCACAACTACACGAAATATTAATATATTATAATGATAACTAATAAAATCTCTTGAAATATGCAATAGCTTTTATTATACAACCTTTTTATGACATTCGTTTTGGGTGAAAACCATTGAAGTAGTAGCTATTATAATAGACACCCGCCAACGTAAGTGTAACATACATATTAAATAGCACTGTGACACGAGTATGACATAATCATAACCTATAATTAAGGTGATTCATTCTAGGATTTCCTTAGTTGGCCATTGCTGGCAGCCGTGAATATTGGAGAAATTGAACTTTTTGCAATAATCTAATTAACAGCCAATTTCCAGTCTTGTCTACTTAGGCCTGAGTTTCTATGGAAACTGGGGTTCTCCTTTACAAAATTATTTCTTTTATTTAAATTGTCTACGTTAAGTAATTTTTTACGTTATTTTTTCATTATTGTAAATCCTTAAGGAAAGTACTTTATAAAGATGTATGATATATCAATTAATAAAAGTTTTTTTTGTTTTAAATATGGTTTTGTTTAATAGTTTCTTTCATGTACGAATATCCATGAGAGCGACTGTATGTTGATCAGTCAGTCACATTAAGTCTAAAAATAGGTTTGGCATAGGGAGATCTCCCGCCAGGCGAGGTGTGTTGCCTGGGAGGCGGCCGAGACCCGACTGACATTGTCGGAGCATTTGTATATATGCCAGCGATCTTTGAAAACTTCGATAGCGTGAATAAAACGCCCTGTAAACGTTCAAATAATTTGTCAAATTTTACGTGTTTGGCAAATTATTTGACGGTCTGTGGTCATGTTTGACATGTTTGTCAAGCAAACTACGTGTTTGGCTGTATGTTTGAAGATTTTGATTGACGGCGTACGTTTGCCAAACAAACGCGAAAAAATGTCTGATTTGATGATTTCGCATGATTGTATCTTTTTTTTCTATTAGAGGGCCAACTAACATTAGCAAGTCGTTGAATGTTTTATTGTTCATTCTAAGAAAGTTACGGTAGTCATCTGGGTCTGTACGTAATATTTCATTCAGCAAATTTTCATGAGTAAGTCTATCTATTAGTTCCATTCTCGTGTCCAACGTCTTCTTTTCTTCTTTTTTATACATATTGCCAAAGTTAATGCAAGAAATGCTTTGTCATCGTTACTCATCTGAACGTCGGAGCGTCACTTCTTGGCGAAAACTGCTTTGAAAGTAAAGTCTTGTTTGACAAACTTGTTGGTATGTGTGCGCTGATGTTTGATGAAAACGTACAAACAAAACGTAAAGTTTGACAAATATATTTGAGCGTTTACAGGGCGCTTATAAGCCGATAGCCTGAATGGGCGGCGTGACGTCACCGTGTGACGTATGCGCGTCGTCGCCACATAGGTGTATTAGATAGTTTCATAGAAGGTTTTTTTACCCGCCTGTTAGCTACGATTGTTCACGTTAACCGTAAAGTTTTTTTAACGTGTTTAGCTCGCATTGCCCTAATAGTCTGTTAAAAAAATAGATTTTCGCCTATATCTAGGTGTGACTCTAAGTCGATGGGTACTTTGCGGGCTATTAAGAAATGAAATTGGATGAATGAGCTATCACAGTCGTAGTATATTACTGTATTAAATGGTTGTTGTTGTTGTTGTTGTTGTTGACACTGTGCGCTCTCGTCCCGCAGGAGGAGCGCGGCGCGGACGGAGCGCCCGACCAGGACTCGGCCGCGCTGGCCGCCGCCACCGGGCCCCGCGTCACCAAGCGCAGAGAGTTCTTCATATAGAGCCCCCCCCTTCCCCCCCCACACAAACACACATACACACATTGACATACATACATTCATTTAAATACACGTTACACACAACACACACAGCACAATATTGACACACACTGAAACAGACACACAAATGATGTTGTGAAATGTTTTACAACTATACAATACATAAATATATAACGACGCGATGTGAGTTATACATTATATGTAAAGATACAAATACACACAAAACACGTAATATCCATGACGGGTATATGTTTGTACCGGAAAATATATTTTTATGGTCTTGTAACGAAATAATCCATCCATCCATATCAATTCTTGATCGGTTTATAAAACGTATACCGGTGTAGTCTCCAGTCTCCCACTCCAGGCAGCTGTAGCCGCGCTGTGTCACCAACCATAGCTCTCGCCATACCACGTATGTTGTACACAGCTTACAACTTGTGATTATTATATCGCATTTAGTATAGTTAGACGAAGGAAGAGATACTTGTTATGTATCATAATATCATATATTTTTATATGACAACGGTGAGCGATAGTACAAGCTGAAGATTTTGCTTGGATTAGGTACAGATCGATTAGCTGAAGGCAGCGGGTACAATTCTTTCATTGGCACTTGTATAGTCTGTGAATAAATGCTTGCGGTGATGTCGCACTCATGGAGTATAGAGGTAGAAGAAAAGCCCATCTCATATGAGGGGAAAGTTGAAAATTGTCCAGCTGTTTACTGAAAATAATTCCAATAATTGCCATTCCAGAATGGCGCTAGTGTCTGAAAAATAGATATTCGAACATAGCTGTTGTAGGCCACCGCAGCGCCACCCGTAATTGGACGGTTTTTACACATAGATGGCCCTCCTTCTACCTTGTATACTCCATGGTCGCACTGCATACGCATCGCGAAAAATAGACAGATATGTCTCATAGATGCGGTCAAGTTTATAAGCATGACATATTGGTATTGAATAGGGATGTTGACACTAATTATAAATTAATATAAATTTGTCTAAAATATTAGTGGTAACATTTAAAGGCCTAAGATATGATTCTTTTATTGAAATCTATCACAATAAATTAAATATCATTGATTTAAAATGTTAAAAATTGTACTCACTGTCACGTGACCTCAAACGCCATTTTGAGAATATGACGTCATTGGAACAATTTTATATGGAAATTCAACAAACTTAGTAGACAGATAGTACTGAATATCGTTTAATGACGTCATGTGACGTTTTTGATGGGAAATTTGATAATGAATTTTATTTATCAATTTTTGTTTTTAAATTGAAGATTATTATTTTTATAATATTTTTTTCGTGAATATTAAGGTTCTATCTATAAAATAAAATTGAATCCTAAAATTAGTCAACATCCCTATTGTTTTTACTTCTACTTAAAAATTCTTCATGAAACGATTATGTAGACATACTAAGTTAATTATCCGATCTCCTGTACAATGTATACTCTCGCTTTAAATCTAATTTCGAGTCATTAATTTTGAAGTTCAAATCATGTCTAGTACAAAATGTGAAGCGTGGCTTGTTTACAACCGAGAGCTTTTACACAAGCAATAAACTAATTAATAATAATAATTCACACAATGATTGCCTTACAAATGTAGTTATACTTAGTACTATAATGTAATATTGTAGTGTAGATATTGTACTTCCAATGGTGTGTCTAAACGAGCGACGTTTTAAATGCGAAATGTTAACTGGCTGAATCTGGCAATGGTTCGTAATAAAATAATAACAACAAATTATAGTAATAAAATAAATTTCATATCATGCCATATGCCATGGTCTATTTGATCCACTTTATATATTTTCATTGATTTTGAAAGTAAGTTTATTTGAATGCAAAGGAGTCATCAAAACAACAGTATTTTCATGAACTCTGCTCTAACCTCTTCTCCCGTAAGGTGCCATTTGGCTACAACGTCGTTAAATCGCATTTATTTTCATCCTTCTCGATTTTTTTAATAAATTAATTTCATGAATTTATAGTTGGGTAAAATCACCAATTCACCAATGAGCATTTCACTCATCACTGATCACAAGACTACCAAACACACAAACATATTAATCTGTAGTATTAACACCAATGTTCGTACAACACATACATATTGTTCACATTATCTCGTGTAAGATTAATTAAGATCTGAGAAAGTGATAATTTTATATGTATACATTTTTTTTAGTTTATGAAATGGCTTCGAGACACTATTGTCTATAATTTTTATGTGTTTTGATACTAGTATATTTTATGTTATAATAACATGTAACGAGACAAACTAATTTACAATTATAACACATTATGATATTTGTATGTCTGCAATGTATATGAGATGAAATCGATAAGTTACATGAATGACATATGGTCGTGAGTATAAGTATATATTCAGGACTGAAATCGGTTTAACCATTGTGAGTACCTAATCAGTTAAAACACTCTTCAAATTTATTATGATTTGAATACCTAAATTGGATATTTAACGATTTCATCCATTTCATATCAGTTTATAATTAGCTTTAAGGCCCATATTTTGTACTACTTTCGTTATACGGAATATATTTATTACACGAAAGCGAATCTCTCTTGTAGTTTGTGTAGACTGGCTTTACTTTAGGTTTTATATTGTGACTAATTTAGGACATTCATTCTATTGGTTACGTTTTTATTTTTTACGTTTTTCCGTCCAAAAGAAATCTAATTTACTTAATCTTTTACTTTGCTTGTAATTTATTTTTTACGATGTATATTTCAAATCAGGTTTGAATTTTTATGCAGTATTTATAATTTATTTATATAGGGTGTACTTCTTAAATGTCGCCGGGATTTTTTGAAGTATTGTATAAAAACTAAATCCATCAATGGGATCGGTAGGTAAAGTATAGAAGGATTTACTACATGAGTTTAAATTTAGACTATTCTAATAAATAGAGCCGGTGACATTTCGCCATTACACTCCGTATAACCGAAGCGTAGATGGTATAGAATTTATTTTTTGTGCGCCGCGAATCTGAACCTTATAGCGTAGGTGTGAGGTGTGTTTATAGGATATTCGAATATCATGTCCATTTAGGATTAGGTCGTGTATTAAAGACGTAATGTAAGATTTATACAGAACGCGTTATGTTATGAGAGTAATATTTTTTAAGGGGAATGACTCATTTTGAGTATATTGATTGATTATTATATTATTTGAGTATATTTAATTTGATAATAATATCAGTATCCTAAATATCGAATATTCATAACCATATCTTTTGATTAATTCAACTAATCTTTTATTACCAGTGGTGCTTGACAGTATAGTTACTATATTCATTAATGTGTTTACAAAATTGACTCTTACCCCTTAGAAAATAGAACTCAACGACAGTGTTCAAGCGCTTCCACGTTGTATGAAAGTGATGCGTTTGTTTCTCGTGTGTGAGATAGCGGGCGACAGACTTGCAATGGGCTCCCCTGCGAGGGACTGAAATTGCTGTAAACATTTTTAAGTACTAAACAGTATATTATAATAATGAGTCAATAATTCAAGGAATCATGCATATTTGCTTTCACTTATTTTAAAATGGTTGACCTGATTTAATGATCCATTTAAAATGTAAAAGAAATCTAGCAATTTTGACATAGCTTTATAGTTTGTAAACAATAATGTTCAATTCAGACTTGAATTAAGTAAGAGAACATACCAAAACCACGTGACCCGTTTAGGGGGGGGGGGGAGGGGGGGTCTTCAAAACACCACGATTGGTCACAGAGGGGAGGGGGGGGGTTTAGGTTTTGGTCACGTAGTCAATATTTCAGCAACCATTGTGCCACACAAGTCGTCAAATATAAGCAAAATTATTATTTTTTAACTCTGTTTTTGCAAAAAAGTATTGAAAACCGTATTTATGAATTACCACGTGAAAACTAGGGGGGAGGGAGGGGGTCTTCTCATATACTACGGATGGTCACGAAGGGGGGGGGGAGGGGGGTAAAAAGTTGGGAAAAATGGGTCACGTGGTTTTGGTATGTTCCCTAACTTATGACTTCATTATCTGTATTACTTTTTGTATTTTATATCTTTATCAATACACTGATGTATTAATATGGACCATTTACGCCAAAGGACGGAAACAGACATACAGACGGTTTGTATTGAGCCGTACAGTATTACGTCACTATTCTTATTGTTTGTTCATAAATATTATGTCGAGTCCATTGTCGTAGGCGGTCGGGAGCAGCGGTCCCCACAGGCACGGGAGCCCTGGCGAGGAGCGTGCCTTACGGTTCACGTAGCGATGTACAGTTTATTTTACTACTCGAGATCACCAATAAAATTTTCAAAATGCACATCAACTTGGTTTTTTTTTTACCTAAAATACTCGATGTAAAGATTGAAAGGATAAACTTGATCTCAGTATTTAGAACATTACGTTCAATGCCGTGAGAATCTTGACTAAGCCTATAAGAAAATAATCCTTTAATATTTCTAGGTTTTCTGAACAGTATTCTGAGCCTCCTGTGAATCACTATGTCACTCAGAGGCATAAGTCCCCTAGAGACAGACAATAATAGTCTGTTTATAATTGATACAAGCTAGTATCGAAGGTATCCAGAAATAGGCAATAGATCTCTCCGATTCACCACCGCCCATGGTCCATCAGTACCACCAAGAGCATAATAGAAGCGACGTTGGCCAAGAGAGTTGAGAGAAGAAAGAACTTCCTTTCGAAGTCAGAACACATCGGCTACTGTCTTTAGGAAGGCGGTAGTTATCAAAACTAGTCAGGCTACACGGCAAAAAAAAGCCGGCTCCAACGTCACCCTGGTCAATGGCATGGGATCGGGATCAGTATTCTGAGCTGCCTCAATACGGTCAATGTATTTTTTTTGTACCAATTGGAGCATGAAAAGTGATGGAACAATTTGTTAGTTCTCTGTAATCTTATCAAATAGGAAGTACCTATTAGAACTACTTTTTTTACTATACTTCTGGATTATTTCTCGTGTAGAATAGTACTTCGTGAGCCTCGCTACCTGATACCTGACTCTAAAATTTATACAATAAGTACTTCCGTAGTATTATTATCAGTTATTCTGTGTAATAGCTAACATAGGTTAGTCGGTGATCCAACTATCCCTGTGCAAGCTTTGATGAACTTTGTTTCTTTTTCTTCTCTCTTTCTAGGCCGGCAACGCATCAGTGATGCCTTTGTAGTTGCTGATAACCATGGGCGACGATAGCCACTTACCATCAGGTGGATCGTCAGCTCGTTTGCTGGCTATATCCATAAAAAACAAAAACTGTATCAAGGTATGATCACCGCATGTGTGTATAGGCTTTAATTAGCGTGTCGTATACGTTAACCCATTAACGTGGTATTTGGGGCCACTCCGGCACTCCGGCACTCCGCTCAAGGACGCAACCTGCCCCAATGCCCCAGTGCTCGAGCCTCGAAGGTGGCGCCGAGTGGGCGCGCGTGCTCGATGGCCCGCCGGGAAACACTTCGCTCTCGATACACTAGGGACGCTCCGTTATTGTCGATGTTTGAGGTGGGATACTTCTCAGATGTGGGACTTTACGTAATAATGTTTTTTAGGGTAAAGGCCTTGCTATGTTTATTGTTTTCATTTTTATCTTAGTGCCTTTGAAGGCTTTGAAGCATCCTTAATTGTCGTTAACTCCGAAAATGTATTTCCCTAACGATAACGCATTGCGCATCTTCCCCTTCACCCCATAATGAAATCCAATATCTAAGTTTCAATTTACCCGAGTGTATGATTTCTTGTTTTAAAGTGATGTAGTGTATTATCTCAATTTAAGTATGCATAATTGCATTACATAATGATTTATGCAACTTACCATGATGGTTCTGTTGGATTTCAGCAATGCCTTCACATCAGTAGACTTCGACATACTTATTGGTATTCTAAAGTCCCTTAACGTCTCACCTTCTGCTATTACTTGGCTCAATTCCTATCTTCGGGGTCGCTCGCAGCGGATTCACCATAACGGAGTAATCTCTGAGTGGTGTGATCTTTCTGCTGGTGTGCCTCAGGGTGGCGTTCTCTCTCCGTTACTTTTCTCTATTTTTATTAACTCTGTTACTAAATTTATTGGTTCCAATTTCCATCTCTATGCAGACGATTTGCAACTATATCGCCATTTTGCTGTGACTGGTATTGACGAGGCAATAAAACAGATGAATTACGATCTTGGTGAAATTAGTAAATGGGCTAAATCATTTGGACTTGTGATTAATCCGAAGAAATCGCAAGCAATCATCATTGGTTCCAGACATAGTCATAATGCCTTGGATTATTCTAAAGTTCCAACTCTGCTTCTGGATAACACGCCGATACTATTTAGTGATACGGTTAAGAACCTCGGTTTAACGCTAGATGCCAACCTGTCTTGGAGGGCACACATTGGGGAGGTGAGCCGTAAAGTTTTTTATACGATGCACTCACTTCGACGCTTTCAGAGTTTTCTGCCTCTTAAGACTAAAATCTCCCTGTGTCACTCTCTCGTCCTTCCGATCATAGACTACGCCGATGTTTGCTACTTAGATGCCACAGAGGAGCTATTAAATAAACTTGAGCGCTTGCAAAATTTGTGTATAAGATTTGTTTTTGGTTTACGAAAATTTGATCGTGTATCGCAACTTCGCAAGGATCTCAAGTGGCTCCCAATCCGCTTTCGCAGGAATACTCGTATCCTTTGTCTCCTATTTAATATCCTCAAAAACCCTTCCTCTCCCTCGTACCTCCGCAATCGTTTTTCCTATGCCCGACCATCTATTGCACCTTGTAGGACGCACATTAGGTCGCTCTTACATTTTCCTCGTCATACTACCTCATCCTACTCCCATTCATTTTCGGTACATGCGGTTAGGTTGTGGAATTCACTGCCGCCAAGTATTCGCCAATGTCAATCAATTTATTCATTTAAAAAAAGAGTAAAAGAACACTATTTTTCTCTCTGCTAATACTCGTAAATCCTGTCATGGTTACTATTCTTTCTTCTATAAATCTATGTATAGTTTATCCATATATTTAATAATGTATATATTTATAAAATGTGTATGTATTAGTGTATGCATAGTTTGTATGTATGTATGTATGTATGTCTGTATGTATGTATGTATGTATGTATGTATACATGTATGTATGTATTCATGGTATTTTTAATATGTATCTTATATACTATTTATAAACAAGTGCACGCTAAATTAATTTTATACCACCTTTCCATTCCTAGGTGTGCTGGAAGAGATTTCTTTTAGAAATAAGCATTGCCTATGTACAAAATTACTTTTATGACCTTTTGTAACCCCTGTTATACGTGTGCATAAACTGTTAAATAAATAAATAAATAAATAAATTTATCATTCAGCTTTTTACATTTTAGACGAACCTCTAATAGTTTGTAACTAAGTAACCCTGCTTTTCGATCGTAGGGTCCCGAGTTCCATAGAACAGAGACATTCGATACCAGGATAGGTTATCATTTATATCTAATATTATTATAGGTATGTATTTTACAAGAGAAATAACGTAAACTAGCTGACCCAGCGCACTTCGTATCGCCTAACAATCCCCAATAAGTCGGGTAAAAGCTCAATTAAAGTCTTGTACATGTTAACCCTTTGCACTCGAGAGGTGAGTCTCGCTCACCACATGATTGATCACTCGAGAGGTGACTTTCGCTCACCACTTTGTCTGGTGCGGAAATTCGATGCGCTGTGTAAACTACTCCTGTTTCTATATTTGGTAATTGATCATCGAATTTCCGCACCAAACAAAGTGGTGAGAGAGTCACCTCTCGAGTTGTGGCAATAAATCATGTGGTGAGCGAGACTCACCTCTCGAGTGCAAAGGGTTAATAATTGTCTTTTCCTTTAACTGTGGGACTACATATCATTACATATCAAATATGATAACTAATGGTAAAATTACCCCGTTCTAAAACATCGACATAATACATCCCTAGAGCCCAGTTCCCACGTAAAAGTGCCAGATATCGACGTCAGCGCTTTGCAAACGGGTTAAGTGTTACAGGTGCTTAGCCGATTCACTTTAAACGGCTTTCAATCGCCCGTTTTGCCACTGCAGAGTGCAGAGTTTCTAACAAAAGAACTCGTTCGGAGCCTAAGGTCGGGTGGCGTTCGACACGGTTTCAGCGGGTTGTGCCCACTGACCTAAAATGTTTGTATAACTAGAGCTTGTTAAGGGCGCAATTTTCGATTTGCTACTTAACGAGTTAATGGCGTACAATTTATGTACGCTAAGAATACAATGTGCCAGTTGTGTGACTGGTTGATTTCTAAAAAAGAACGATGTTTACCTTATCGGTCTCTTCCGTTCGTAAGTCCTACAGAAACAGACTAGTATTACTGCAGACTACAGCAACTAGAGACTTCGTGTTCTTACACACAACTTTGTCAGTCGTAAAATTGTTGACAGTACCTAATAAAATGTAATAACTTAATCCTACCCTATAAAGTTTTGTAATAAATAAAAATATAACAAAATAGGTAAAACATGAACGTGATATTATTGGTCCCTCAAATTAAGCGCTCCCTCATAACTCCACAAAAAAACCTCCCGTGGAAATATTTCAAAAAGCAATCCATGAATGAAACAATCATTTATATTTCACCCTCTACGTGTCGCCATAAAGGCTGTATAAACAAGGGCCCTCGGCCTCGAGAGGGCAGTGGTTGCGGCGGTAAAAACTGATTTTACGTTTACGACACCTGCCGAGGACGACCACACCTGCTATACTTCTCTCCAGAGGGCGCTTATCCCTTTACTGCTCTCTTCTCTGTTCAAATGTTGTCTGTTGTACATTTTGCTCCTTGTTAAATAAATATTTCTAAACGTTTTCATTGCTTTGTGAAGGGACAGTTAGGCAAGGTTATTTTTAAAAACCTTTTGAGTTTTTTTATATGGTTCATTATTATGAAGTGCGGAGTTGGGTTCCATGGACACTACCTAAGCCGGGAAATCTGGGCATAATTATCTTCACCCTCTAAGGGGCCCTATCCGTCTTGAATCCAAAGTTTGGAGTCCAAACCAACCTACGTGCTCGAGGTGCATTATGCTAGAAATAAGGGTCTCCCGTTTCGTTTTTGGCGACAGTGACCACTTGTCATCAAGTTTTTGGGCAGTCATGAATGATTCCGACTCAAAGATGGATTGAGCCATTTGTTAGATTCTTAACCTTGAGCTATTTCGAGATTTTAATTTTGGGACTAGAGGACTTGCATATAATAACTTTCTTTTCCTGGATTCAAACAAACAAAGAACTACAATGATGAAGGGTCCACTCAATCAGCATTGTTGCAAACATAGTATCGGTACCAAACTACTTACAACCTATTTACTATCATAATAATACCTACTGACATCATTGCTAGTTAACATTAATTCACTGCAATTGTGTTTGTCAAGTCACAAATACATGGTTATTACAAGAATTTAGAAGCATAATTTCACCTTTAATTTGCAGCCTATTCATCTCCCCGCATTGAAGTTGAAATCATAAGGTGTGCCGTCAAACCCGCTCCCCTGTAATCATTCCTGCTCCGACTCGCTGCCACCCACTGATCACAGGGGCCAGGGGCAGTAATAGTAATACACCTATTTCACGTAATTATCATTCATTTGATATTCGCAATCCTATTGTATAAGTTTGCTGAAAGGTGGTGTAATGGTAACGTGTAGTTAGGTTAGGTTTACATAATGCTATGCTATGGTCAATTATTATGAAATTGTTGCAACTGGAGGAGTTGAAGAGTAAGTCGTGTTACAAATTCATCTTTATAATAGTCTGTGGAAATGGTACATTCATAATCTGTATGACAAATGTAAAAACTGTATGGCAACCCTGGTTGAAAATAAAATCACTTTTGAACGGAACTGCGAATGCGTAACATCTCTTTTATTATTATATTTAACGAAGCCTACGCCCATCCCATCCATAACAATTCCAGCCTGCGAACCTGTTACCTGAATCTGAAATTATCAATATAATCCGTGCGAGGCTGCAGGAGTTCGCAAAAGTCGTTCTAAATATTTAATTTCATTCCGACATCAATTGCATTAACGCGTACGAGTGATCTTTGATATTATTGTTGATATTAAGTAGTTAATGATATCCTACGTATAATATGAATATAATAAGTGAGGATGTATCATGTTTGTTAATCTTACACGCAAAAACTGATAAACTGATTTTTATGAAATTAAGCACACAGGTCTATCTATAATAACATACAGGGTTCTTATAATACCAAAAATCGCGGGCAAAGCCGCGAGCAAAACCGAGCCAGGCCAAGCGCTGGCAAATTATAAAATTACGATTTGATAAATGATACAAATAAGTACTCAAGTTCAAAATTACTTCACAGTAGCTAAAACACAGCGGACCTCTGGCGTCCCCTGGTAACAATATGCCTAAGCTGGGAAGCTCGGAGCGCAGGATATAATCGGCTCAGACAGGTGCGGTGCCGAAACGTCGTTCTCGTAACGAATTTTAATTCGCAACTAATTTGGCGCGCTTAAGAGTTAAAGCGGATTGCGAAGTTGATAATTACGTCAAGTTGCTGTCCGGGCCGTGTGCTCAGCGCAGCCTGTATCGCAAAAATTGAAGGCTCATTGTTATTTATTTATCTTTGTGCATTCAGTCACTATTAGCTTACTAGAAGGAAAATTTCTACTGGAATTAGGAAAAACACTGATGACGTTTAAGTATTCTGTGCTAATGACTTACCTAGTGACTGCCTGTCAGCCTTGCATCCTGCGCAGCGAAAGGTTGATTCTGGTAACCAGTTACCTACTGCTTTGGGATTTTGTGCGTTGCTTTCCTGTCATTTTACATGGCGACACTTTATGCCGGTAAACCAACTTCTGGTCGGGGGTGGGTACCCAAACCAAATTAGAAATTGCTGGGTAATGTTATTACTGTAGGGCAATGTGTAGACATTGTGCTCCCAAGTCCACCTTTAGACAGGTTAGGAGTTTAGTTTAATGCCTCTGCGCCGCATATGACCGGCCTTAAGCGAAGTAGGACCTACATATATTACACCCGCAATTCCTTCGTGCTTCGTTTCGAAGGAACACCTTTCACATCAATAAAATTTGAATTAGATATCGACGTCTATGTTTGCAGTGGTATACATGGATTTTAAAACAGTATATTGATTGTCGTCGTGATCAACGGCTACGGTGTGGGGCTGTCTGTACGGCAAGCACCTCCGCTAAGACGCGCGCCGCTTGCCGTGACACGAACCGCCGACAGACACCCTGGGTCTAGAGATGATGTATCGATATCGATACAGATGGAGGCTTTAGGATTTACTGAGAGGTCTGTGCTGAGATTGACGTCAAGTGTAGTTAAGCCTGAATCGTGTGAGCGAAATTTTTTACGGCTAGCATATATTACCTATAAGGTGGACAATATTTTTTTTCGAGCTGTAGGGATAGCTTTAGGGTTTTATTTGTTTTTTTTTTAATGTTTAATTTTGCGTTTATGGTTTCGTCAGCAAAGGATCTAAGTACCTACGGAAAGAGTATCTAATGAATTTAGGTCTATGTGAATTTTTGTCGTAGTGGAAGTATATGACGTGTTAAACGCGGTTTACAATATAACTTGAGCAAACTCAAGTAAATCTAATTTGATGATGGCCATATTATGTTGAGATAATGTTAATTTGTGAACGATACGAACAACTCCTAAAAATTGTGATAAAACACAAGGTTGCTCAAATTTTGTTTCCTACATAATAAGGAAGTGATTCAAACAACAAACAGAGAACCTTCATCTTGTTGTTTGTGTGGACACCAGAATAATTAGACCTTCATTAACAGTCACTATAACGACGTTCCATAATGCATGATAGGTACGAGTACAGTCCTATTGAAAGATCCCTCTCTGTAATACTGTAATGTTTCGTGCCTAACGTTCCCATCGATAGTTCAATCCACAAATCCCGCCATCCCTACAGCTGACACCTTAGCGAATATATTACTCCGTGCCTCCGAATCTAATCACGATCTGACGGATTAATATCTGCTATCCGCCGTGTGTACCGGCCCTAACCGACGGCCATTGCTTGCAATTACATTAATACCTTCTCCCGCTTCCCCCAACCCTATTACAAGGGGTTGAGATATACTTTAGCATGTTTTTGTTGTTACGTAAGTTGGTAGTTCAAAATATTGAGTGGGTGCCCGCCGCCCGGGGCAATTCGGAAGATTTATTATAATACATACCTGAGTCTTGTTTAAACTGTTGTTTAATGTAGGGAGCTGTCGGATTACTGCGAGCTGCGAGCTGCGCGCCGGGTTAATGATGGAGTGATAGATGGCTGCCGGATAATCTAATTAATGAACATCGCCGTGAGATATTGATTTTGGAAGCTACTTTGTTGAGAGCTAATGTTAATTATGTATGCGCAAAGAGTTCGGGTAAATCTGTCGAATCAGGGCTGCAGCTTGAAATGCCCTGAATATTTTCTAACGTTTGTTATTATTCAGTAAAGGTATCAAATGCAATATTATGGTGGGAACGTAATAATAATGATACAATATACCTTAAATTATCAAATAATAGTAAATTACGGTAACTAAATGTTCAATTTCAATTCAATTATGCAACAAAACTACACTTCGTCATAAATGTCGACGGAACCCCGCTTCATAGGGTCTCTATTTCCACGTAAAAAATATAGAAACCTAACCCATTCCTTTTTGAATTCCTATAGATTTTTTCAAATTAAAAAAATACGTGTATTTTAAATTACAGTCCTAATTCGACAGATTTATCAGACTTCATAGTAGTAAGGTGTAACCTATTTAAATATTAGAAATAATTAATTATATTGATAACAAGAACCTACTGTTTGTAGATGTAGAATCGTATTGAAAGATTCACAAAAATGTTTCATGAACGTCATAATAAATTATATAGAATGATTGGTCGTCATTATTGTCAGGAAACTGCATGAACGGTTCTATCCATCCATCCTTCATCGAACCTGATGAAATCGCTTCTGCTCGTGCCGCGCAAAGGCCTGCTCTACAAAAGACCATTGCTGCACCCTGCTTTACAAAGGTCTACGTCTAAGAAAACTAGTTTCTCCTCTGGAGTTTCCTGCATTCTGCACCACAGTTTGACCTCAACGTAGTAGGCAGACTCATGGGTAGCGGTTGGAATTTTTACCTGTCTGGCTAACTGACTTTCTACCTTCTAAACATCTAAAATCGACCACATTAAGCGGGTTCTTTGCATAATTTTACTATGAACGCGATGGCGATTGGTATTCCTAATGTCCATCGGTAGGATGACCATCTTCAGTGGTTTGTCTGCTATATTATCGACAAGTTCTATAACAATATCACTATAAAAAATAAAAGTAAACAATCCTTACCACCTCGCCTGTAAAGTTTCCCACTGAAGGCTTGTCTAATACGCAGTAACGGTAATCCGTCTCTCGTAACAGTGTTTCCGTCTCCAAACTTATGCTCATAAAAAACATTTCGCGCCAACAAAAGGTGGAAATTTTTATCCGAAACGAGCACCTGCTTCGCTCGAGAACTGCGAAGTTTCACCAAACTTCCCGCGAACTTCGAGCGAAGTTTGGTGAAACTTGGCGCCGGATGTTGTTATCGGCCGGAAGCGCTTTAGGCGACTTCCTGTTTTGACGGACGTGAAAAAACGATACCTCGTGCAGTTTTTGAAAGTGGGCGTTTAAAACATATTTAGGAACGGTTTAGTTAAATTGAGTTGCTTCTTTTGTGAAAGATAAGTTGTATTGCATGAAAGGAACTTTTTAATGAAGATTTCCGGATATGATGATATACAACAACTTTAAGTACACGAAAAGCTCAAAGTCTCTGTGAGATAATTGAAAATGCATCAAAAGCCGGTTTTTTATTTAGGTACACTACAAACTGGATTGTTACTTTGAAAACAAGACTGACTTCGACAGTTAATATCTGTAGCTGGGAGTAGGAAAATTTGAGAGTTTGTTGCCACTTCTCCCTCGGTGATTACAATAGCGATTGTTGTAGTTGTTGAATGCTGAAGCGATTGTTAAATGCGTATTCTGACAGGCAGAATTTGATCTCTACTCAGAATAAAAAATATACAAAATAGCTTATTGTTAACGAGATATGTATCGATTATGTTAATATCGTAATTATCGTCAACACATGAGTTCAACAAGTTCATTACACCGCGGCTCCGGGAAGGCTGCACCTCGCCGACGACGGTAAGAATAGCTCCCTTTTCCCACCCGCCTTCAAACTTTTAAGTAGGTAATTCTCACACTTTTACATTCTTCAATTTATAGACGCCATTCGCGGAATGGAAACCAAATGAGGCATATTGAGCAAGAGACGGCTTTATATTAAATGCAATTGCGAGGACAGTGATGTAATGCTTTCAAGGAATGGCTTCACTATGATTCATTGTATATTATCTTATTAAAAAGGCCGTAATAGTCATATTCTTTACATACCAAAATGTTCCACTGGTGAGCTTATTTAATTACTCGGGTAGAATCAAATCAAATCAAATATTTTTATTCAAAATTGGTTTGGTTTACAATCACTTTTTGAAAGTCATGCAAGCTACGCCAATTGCTTCTACAAGGCCCTACTGTGAGAGGGCCCGGGAGAAGAAGCAGCAAGAAACTACCGGGGTTTCTTTTTTCCTACTCACAAATTACAGATAGCACTTACATATTACCTACTACAATCTAAGTATATTTATAAAACTCATGTCCAAGCAGTCTTGTCTTGAAAATAATCATCTAATTGGTAATATGTTAGTTAAAGTACTCGTAATATGTTAGTTAAGAGTTACTTAAAGCGCAAGAAGATTATTATGCCCCCATTTAATTTAAACAACTTTTGTTTAACCGAAAAAAGAAATCATTATACTTACATAATTATTAACTTTCAAAAATTAGAAGACTACCAAACACTGCAAAATACAAAAAATTTAGAAGCGGGTAAGCCGGCGCCCGGCAACTAGCATACGACTCATAAAGTTGTTTCTCGACAAATTACGGGCTGAGAATTCACCGTAGGAAATTACAGAGACTCAAGTGCAGTCGGCGAATTGGAATTCAAACAATACGTTCGTAAAAAACAGCCGCTCCTTACAATTTCAAGGAGCCATTCACACCTTGGGCGAAGCACCTCGCAAACCTGTCACCTCCACGACTGACTTCCCATCTCCTCGCCAGCAGGCTTTACGTTCCCACAACCTTTATTACAAGGCAGCAAGGTCAATTTTCCCTCGTATCGACGGTAAGTGAAAGTTGGTTATTGTATTTATTTAATTTTCGCTCTCAAGGAAATGTTAGTGACATTAAGTAAATGAGGAAATTAAGGAAACATTTCAGAAACCCACCTGCTTCACAGATATGGAATATTATATTTTATGATTATTATAATTACATTAACTTACTTACATATTATAACTAAATTATACTAATTACTACTTAGACGTAGAATTTGGTAATAAATTATTCTATATTATTTATCGATAGCATCCATAGAAATTTCCATAGAATTGTATAGTTAAGCTATCGTCTGAACTATCGTGTATAATTGAGATATTATAATATAAAATATGGTATAAAATATGCTCAAATTGTTTGTAAATTCCGCTTAGCAACAGGTTTTTATCATCGCAACAATTACATGCGTAACAAACAAAAATACGCATAATTAAATAAGAAAAGACTCATAAATTCACTGAACTACAAAGTGGTAAAATATTAATTGTTTCCTAAGCACTGAACAAGCTATCAACCTGCAATAAAAGGCTTGAACAAGCCAACAGTCGGGTTGGGGAGCCGGTCTGCGGCTGATAGGGCAGGGCGTAGCTTAAAGGTTTATTATATTTTCCTAAATTCAGAGAATAATTTGTACTAATTCTTTACACATTGCTGTATTAATATAAAAACCTCACGTAATTTTTAGGTTTAAACAGTATTTGCTCCGCAAAGAGACCGAATCCAGGACCCTGCACTAGGCAATCTCCTTCTGTAGCATACGCATCCACCGAAATCAGGATGGCTTTAATGCTACCCTGGGACAGACCGCTTAACGGGTCCACGATAACGAATTTTGAAGGTTCTTCGATATAGGCCACAACAGTTAGGCAAATGCACGGCACCTACCTGGTCTGCTGCGTGTACGCCTCGATGATCTTCCACCCGATGTGATGAGGTTTGTGATAAGCTTGAGTGATGACACGGAACTGCTGATGATGGATTGATGAAAATATACGCGTTCACGCCCGATTACACACGATTTCGATTCTTTGAATAGCGAGATTGATTTTGATGCGCGCGTGCCGACAGCGTCCTTGTACCGAGTCGAATTGCTAGACGATAGTGGCGCCATCTTCATGACAGGCGTCAAGATTGACAGGAGTGCCGGCAAGACAGATTAAAAATAACTGTCATCCGTCACTGTTGTGGCAGGCGAAAGTTTATAAGAAATTGATAATTTACGGTAACGAAACATTCCGCCCACCAAAATACCTATGGTATTTTCTGGTTAATAACGAAAAAGAAGAAAAAAGATTTATAATGGATTCGATACAATAAACTTGATTTTGATATTGATACAGAACTACAACGATTACGATTATGTATTACGATAATGCTGTTACGATTATGATACTACGATTACACTATGATAAATGATAATAAATTAACAAGATTTGCTTATAACTAAAGTATGAGGTTACGATTTAAACTAGTCTTCTGTAGGCAGAGGACAAAGTTTAACCAACGGTCTTTTAATAAGATGATTGTTTGTTGTTCTTACCACAGCGCTTCTGGCTACACCATCCACACCATGATTTAGTTCCACGACCCTAGCCAGCGCCCATTGCAAGGGGCTACGATTTTCGTCTTTAATTATCACCATCGAACCTATCGATAACGGTTGAGAATGTTTAGTCCATTTGGCTCGTTGTGTAAGAGTGTTTAAATATTCGGTTTTCCATCTGGACCAAAAACTCTGTTGAAATGCTTGCAACATCTGCCACCGATGAAGCCGATTTATATTGACGTTAGCGAGATCTTCATCAGGGACAGCTGTCAAAGGCTCTAAGGTGAGAAAATGACCTGGTGTCAAGCACGAAAGGTCATTGGGATCGGAACTGATAGGGCACAAAGGTCGTGAATTTAATATCGCTTCGACTTGGACGAAAAAAGTTGTAAGCTCTTCAAATGTAAGTACTTGGTCACCTACAACTCGATAAAAATGTGATTTAGCTGCCTTAATTTGAATTTCCCACACGCCTCCCTGATGGGCGGCACCCGGAGGGTTTTGTATGAACTGAATTTGCTCCGCGCTAGAAGCCTGGTGCATTAAAGACGATAGTTGATTTCTAGCACCGATGAAATTAGTACCGCAATCCGAATAGATAACATTGCACCGGCCGCGACGACTAACGAAGCGACGAAGCGCAGCGATGAAGCCCTCAGTCGATAAAGTTGAAACTACCTCGAGGTGGACCGCCTTCGTTGCGAGACAAACAAACAAGCATAAATATGCCTTGTCTATTTTTGCACCACGGTGTGAACCTAGCTTGATGCGAAAGGGTCCACCGAAGTCTACTCCTACTTTAGAGAACGGTTTAACTTGATTAACTCGCATAGAAGGCAGGTCGCTCATGAAGGGCTGTAACGGTTGCGGGTTTGTGCGGAAACATTGAACGCATTTAGAAAGGCGACGACGAATTGTTCGTTTAGCGGCGATAATCCAAAATTGTTGAAGGAGTAAAAAATGTGTAGTATTTATACCTGGATGTAGGTAAGTCCGATGTATATTGTCGATTATTAAAAACGTTAAAGGATGGTCAGAAGGTAAGAAGGCTGGATGCTTGTGTTCGTATTGTAGACCAGATCGAGATATCCGGCCGCCCACCCTGAGCACACCCTGCTTGTCGAGGAACGGATTAAGCTTGCGAAACGGTTTTGATAACGGTTTGTTATTCCGTAAGTGCGATATTTCTTCGACAAATGAATTCGATTGAACATGTTTAACGAGTTGCATTAGAGCCGAATGACGTTCAACGTTGTTAAGGAAATTGGAACCACTCGCTTGTTTTGGATTTCGAGAATTGTTAATGAAACGATTAATGTAAGAGATAATATTAACAATTTTTTGTAACGATGAGAAACGAGATAAAAGATTGTCAAAAAAGTTTGATTCGATATTTATGCTATTTGGAATTTTACCAGAAACTAAATTAACTACTTTTCGTTCTTCCGATTTAACTGTTGCTTCATCGTCCGCAGTGTATAATATTATGGTGTTTGAGTTCAAGGGCCACGATTTGTGATCCTTGGAGAGCCAGGAAGGACCCGCCCACCATAACGAATTGTGAAGAAGCGCACTAGGGAACTGTCCACGGGAACAGATATCTGCAGGATTGTCTCCCGAGCACACGTGATGCCAACATTCGGTAGGTGTTATGTCTTGGATTTGACTGACTCGATTAGCGACGAATGTGGCCCAACGAGATGAATGAGAACGTAGCCAGGAGAGAACTACGGTTGAATCTGACCATAAGTAGACAGCATCGATATTGATACGATCAAGGTATGTTTCGCGTACGAATTTATACAACTCGGAGAGAAGAACAGCCGCACACAGCTCTAGTCGAGGTAAGGAAATACGTTTAAGAGGAGCAACACGAGCCTTTGAGCAGACAAGAAATACTTGGATCGCTCCAGTGCTATCAGTGACGCGTAGGTATATAACAGCTCCGTACGCGGTTTCTGAACTGTCACAAAAGCTATGCAGCTCATACGATTTAGCTTTGATACACGTGAGCTGGCGTGGTATGAGAAGGTTGGTTAATTCTGGTAATTGATTTTTGTATTTGTTCCAAGTACTAATGACCTCATCAGGTGGCGTTTGATCCCATCCAACACCGAGAACCCATAGACGTTGAATATAAGATTTGATTTGTATTGTGATGGGCGATAAAAATCCTAATGGGTCGAAGATTCGAGCGAGTTCACTCAAAATGGCACGTTTAGTACAAGGCCGATTTGAAGGTTTGATTTCAAACATGAATTTATCCGATGATGGATCCCATTTCAATCCGAGAACCTTTAAAATCGATGGCTCAGAGTTATCGAGTGATATAGATCCTGATAAACAGGCCGAACTAGGAAGATCAGAAAGCAGACGTGGATCACTGCTTACCCATTTTCTAAGTTCAAAACCACCAAGGCGAAAGAGGGCGATGAGTTGATTTTTAGCAACTTGAGCGTTATCTAACGTGTCACATCCAGTCACAACATCATCGATGTAGACGTCCGATAGAACGATATTCCTCGCTATAGGATACGAATCCCCTTCATCCTCAGCAAGCTGTCGCAGAGTACGGCAAGCGAGATATGGAGACGAAGAGACGCCATACGTCACAGTATTCAGACGATACTCTTGGAGCGGATCATTGGGTGACACTCTCCAAAAAATACGCTGATAGTCACGATGTTCAGGCGCGATGAGAATTTGGCGATACATCTGTCGAGCGTCAGCCATAAAAACGATGTTATGTTCCCTAAATCGGAGAAGAATTTCCAGAATGTTAGGTTGTAATTTTGGACCGGTAAGTTGCGAATCGTTTAAGGAACGGCAGTGAAGATCCTTGGCCGAGGCATCGAAAACCACTCGAAGACGGGTCGTTTGCGAATCAGGACGTAATACGCAATGATGTGGTATGTAGTACTTCCCTTGATTTAATTCGTCAGTTGGAACCAAGGACATGTGACCAGAGTCGATGTAGTCAGACATAAAGTTAACGTATTGTTCACGTAAAGTTAAGTCACGTGATAGACGTCGCTCAATCGCATGAAAGCGACGCAAAGCTACTTCACGGGAGCCCTCGAAGGTGGGTTCTGAATCATTTTTAAACGGTAAGCGCACAGTGTAACGTCCAGATGAATCCCGATAATGATCAGATACAAATTTTTGTTCACAAGATGATTCATCGGATGTCAGAGTTAACGGTCTCGGAATGGAATCAAGTTCCCAAAAACGTTGAATTAGCGAATTTAAATCGTTTTCGATGTTCAATGCAGTCGTCTGCAGTAATGAATGAGAAGCTAAACGTGTTTTACCTAAAAGAAGCCACCCGAATACGGAATTGAAAGCATCAGGTTGATTTGAGTTGCCTTTTATACGTTGGTGGAGAAGCGATTCGGTAAAAACGTCCGCGGCGAATAATAGATCGATGGATCCTGGTACATCAAATCCTGGATCCGCTAAAGGTAACGATTTGATATGTGACCACCCCGATGTGTTTAATTTAGCGATAGGTTGGTCGCCGCATATCTTTGATATTACGTGCATATCCAAAGTAAAAAGGATTTTATCGTTATTGCCGATAGAACAGGTGACGTCACCGATAAGAGACGTATCTGTATCTCCGAGTCCACTTACAGTGGTAGAAGCTGCAGTAGGAATAAGATTAAGCCGTTTAACTGCTGCCTCCGTGATAAAATTACTTTGGCTACCAGTGTCGAATAGTGCACGGAACGATTGCATAACGCCAGACGCATCCCGGACTTGCACGATAGCAGTCGCCAGCAAAACGGTCGTGTGGACGGGTTCCCTTGTAACCAACGACGATACGATTTGATTTGATTCGATAGATTTATCGCGATGGAGCAAGGTGTGATGTTTCCGTTTGCATGTACGACACGAAAATATTGATTTGCAGTCCTTTAATTGATGGGATGGTTTTAAGCAATTAAAACACCATTGTTTATCATTAGCGATTTTCATCCGTTCATCGATAGATTTTTTGATAAACTCAGAACATGATGAGATCGAATGTAAGTCACCACAGAAAGAACATTTACTGGTATAAGTTACGATTTTGGATTGCGATTGGTCAGTCGGTCGGTCGCGGTCGGTCGCAGCGACAAGTGAATGAGTTATATTTATACGTTTGGGTTGCACGGGAGTAGAAGACCTTTGAAAAGATTTTGATTTTGATGACTCAGAGAAATGCGTGTCACGTAGTAATGCTTCACACTTCGATTGCAAAAACCCTTTAAGCTGTTCATACGAAGGAAGTTCAAATTCTGAATACTTTTCTTCAAAACTGCGGCGGAGATCAGTGTCAAGCTTCGATAAGATATGATAAACAAGTATAAAATCCCATTGACTAACCGGTAAATTTATTGTTCTCAAAATACACAAGTTTTCTTCCAATAAGTCAAGTGATTTTCGAAATTCATGACCGTTATTGCATTTGAAGTTAATATTCAAAATATCACGCCAACAAGTAAATGCTAAATCCCGTTTACTTTTATAGCGGGCGGTGAGAGCGTCGTATGCGCTGCGATAGTGCTCATGAGTCATCGGGAACGTTTTAACGATCGACAACGCATCGCCGCTAAGGGAAGATATAAGATAATGAAACTTCTCCGTGTCACTAAGCGAGGTTGAATTGTGTATTAACGCATTAAACGTATCAAAATATTCAGGCCATTTTTTAATGTTACCGTTAAACGACGGAAGTATGATTTTCGGTAACCGTATGTTAGATGATGAACAACTAGGAGTTTGAGGCGTGTCACTTTTAGTCAAATTGCGATGAATCGATAATACCTCATAGTACATTTCATCGAAACGTTCCTGAATTTCACTATCTGTATCGTTTTCCGAATCATTTAAAAGTTCCAAAATTGTAAAATGCGCGTCTTCGAAATTCGCGGCAATTTGTTTAATGTTTTGATGATATGAAAAGAATAAATCTCGCTTAGATGAGTCAGATGCAGCTAAAATACCTATTTCTAAGGCCTTTGTTATACGATTGTAAGCAATGGTTCGTCTTCTACGCAAAGAAGGCAAGTCTTGAACGTTGTAACCTATATCCACAGATTTCGACTTCGACTTCTTTAAAATACTTGATTTACGTGTAGAATGTTTACTTAAAAGAGACATGATTACGTTCAGTTATTTGTATAGTTGAATAATTAAACAGTATGTAAAACCTTTGAAATTGTGTTAGAACGTCAATACGATATAAAGAGGTTGTAAGTAAACAAGTAGATTTGATGCACAAAAACAATGTCTCAAGCATAAAACGTTAAGAATGCACTCAATAGATAACGAGTATTGACCTTGACCGTGATGTCTATAGAAAAATATTGCCATACAATATTGACCCCTAGTTAGTATGAACGCACATATAACGCATGGGTCTTTTTATCTTGGTCGGTTTATAACCAGAGGTTCGTACACCCTGCGACACAGGACGTTTGTTATTCGATACAAAAAAGATACAGATTAATACTTGATGATAGGGTGTACATGAAGTAAGTTAAACGATTAATATAGTCTATGACCAAATGACCAACTTAAATCGCAAGACAAGTGAATCACTTTGTGAGTACTCTGTGGTAACACGTAATGAAATTGCGTTTTTGATGCGTCGAAGCAAAGCGACGACGCGCGTTTATATTTCGAACTACCTCCTTGATATGAAATATAAAATTGTACGATTGAATAAACGATATGGAGTCCGAAATGAAATTATGTTTTAAGATAACGTTTTTAAAGGATGAATGTTATTGATGTATGATGTGTAAGTATGTTAATAACGTGATATGTGATTGGATTATTGCGAGCCGATATTAAATTAAGCACCGATGTGAATAGTGATTGCCTAATTTGTGATCCCACAATAACCTACGATTATTTTCGAACTTGTTCGATGGTGATAGTTAACACAGATATTTGATATGTACTTCTGATCGGATGGAACAGCCTAGAATGCGATGGGTATCTACAGTTCTTATATAAAACAATAGATCGATAATGATAATTATATTCTAAGCTAACGATTAATAACCAGAAATACCACAGTAAATTGATGGCGTTTACGATGTGAATTGGTGGAAGTCCCGGGTTTCGGCACCAAAAAGGAATGTAGCATACGCATCCACCAAAATCAGGATGGCTTTAATGCTACCCTGGGACAGACCGCTTAACGGGTCCACGATAACGAATTTTGAAGGTTCTTCGATATAGGCCACAACAGTTAGGCAAATGCACGGCACCTACCTGGTCTGCTGCGTGTACGCCTCGATGATCTTCCACCCGATGTGATGAGGTTTGTGATAAGCTTGAGTGATGACACGGAACTGCTGATGATGGATTGATGAAAATATACGCGTTCACGCCCGATTACACACGATTTCGATTCTTTGAATAGCGAGATTGATTTTGATGCGCGCGTGCCGACAGCGTCCTTGTACCGAGTCGAATTGCTAGACGATAGTGGCGCCATCTTCATGACAGGCGTCAAGATTGACAGGAGTGCCGGCAAGACAGATTAAAAATAACTGTCATCCGTCACTGTTGTGGCAGGCGAAAGTTTATAAGAAATTGATAATTTACGGTAACGAAACATCTTCAGTATCAGTCATTTTGTTTGCCTAATTGTTTAATTTTTAACAGCAAACTGCTATTCTTTAGCTTATTAATGCCGAAATTGAGCCTCTGTTGAACCAAGTTCCATTGTTGAGATGTTAATCTGTATATCCTCGTCTCATAAAAGATTCAACAATATCTTCAGCCTGTTATTAACGAGTATTATTAACGAGAGCCGACACCTCGCCGCGCCGGTGCAGCGGTGTTGAGGAAAACACTTTAAAAACTTCCACCGCGGTTATTAATAGGTTTCTGCTACGAAGGCAGCTAGTGAGGGAAACTTGTACTGTCGTTAAGCTATCTTTTTATTTTTTTTCAAAATGACGGTACATGTAGTTAAGCCAGCTATAGAAAAGTATGTGTTGTAAATATTAAAAAAAACACGCATGAATCAATGTGAAGTAATACTTTAACAACTGAAATGCTGTTGAATTTCAATCGCAAAGCTCTTTTAACTAGTTCTTAAAAAGATGTGAAATCTGACATGCTATACTAGAGGGGAGCTAATCTTAATCTTACTAACCTTGATGGTAATATGACGACCCAAGCTCATGATATTTTAACGTATGTAGCCGTTAGGAATTGTGTGTTATCTTAAGTATCGATATCGATAGCTGAGTAAGTACATCCCTCACCCAGGAACACCTAGCGATGTAAAAATTAAGAAAGAGAGATTTTTAAAAGTCAGAGGCGACGGCCGAGTTAGTGACGCCACATTAATTCCCTGTCGATTACTTCGCGTTTCAGAAGTTCACGATAAAAAACATACCTGAAACTTGTTACTAATGATCGTAGAATGACGGGCTTGTTTGAACTGCTGTATGAAAATAGGAGGTGCTTGAACCCTGGCTTGTAGTCGCTGTAAGTGCTCGACGATATAAGCCACGTGGCTGTGGTCAAGTGTAGGATACGTGGCCATTAACGGTAACGTAGCCATATTTCGGACGTCATTTTCCGCCAGTCCAAAAGTCGAAAGTTATAGTCATTGGCAAGTTTAAAGACCTCTGTGTGGCATAAAAGCTTTAGATACTCAGGTGTGGTAACCCCTTCATCAATCTACACTGAAGGATCATAGTTGCATACGAAGATGAAGAGGAATTTACGCTTCGCAATGTGCCCCTGTAACAGGTGATGAAACAAGCTTGTCAAATAGAAAATGCATTGTTGGCATGAGTGAATTGAGTTTTAAAACATTTAATCCACGAGCAGTCTACGCCAGCTCTCAAGGCCGGAAGGTCGGGAGGTCGGGAGGTCCACAAATCAACGTCGGCGTCGTTTACCGCCGGCTGAGTTTTCAATTTGTGCCGTCTCACCGTAAGTGCGGCGTGTGCTCTGTGTGTCATTGCTGGCGATCTATAAAGATACTAGATGTGCCACTAAATAAAACTAAAGAAAAACTTTTTATACTAATATAGGTACAATACATGGTTAACGAGCTGATGACGTGATGGTAGTGGCCTGCGCAGGCGAGGTAACTTTGTCCGCGGAGGACAAACGACCGAACCTTAAAATGTCCTCCTAAAATATATTGTATCAGGAATATGAATATCAAAGAGAATACCGTATGACGTCGATGCCCGTTGATGTTCGTAGATGTCTTAATTATGTGTGAGTGTGGTTAATCGTGTGTGGTTCTTTCAGCACACGTGTGCTTTAGTCGATACAGTTGTAAGCATTATGACAGGGATAAATGAACACGGAATTGCCTTGTCTACACCTAGTTGGTCAGCGTGCGTAGGCTAGGCAGCCACGCATATTTGTCACGCCAGAGGTGTCATCATAGATTATTATAAAAAGAATGACAGCGTTCAGCCTTTGCCACATCCAGTGAACACAGTTCCGTGCGATGCAGCGAGTTGTACTGTGTACCGTGTAGTGTACACTAATGATAATTTATCTGGTCGCATCGTTTAGTGCGCTGGAACGCACTCCTCTCGTCCGGAGCTCCGGGCGCTGCAGATAAAGTATCGTGTACCTGGGGCACTACAACACTTTTGGTAATTGTTTCAGCAAGTGGAGTTTGGCTGATGAATTTTTAAAACCTCAGCAAGTTGGCACTTATTGGAACTAGTTTCTTGAGAGAAAGATCTGAAATGGATTCTCGGCCGGAATATGCATGTGATTGTGTGATTGTCATCGAGCACATAGCCAACTCGATGGTGATTGTTTTAATTTGTTTTTGAAACTTAGTTCGTTGAGGGGTTTTAATTAATTGCTATGCCCTAGCATATAGATAAAACAATTTTTCTGTTTTGTTTCACTTATTTTAGGTACATTTAATTGTGTTTCTCATATCGGGCTCTTTGAAGTATGCTATAAATGGTTTTAAATCATTAATTGATTGAGGAAAACGTATCTATTATGTTTTCAAAAAGCAATAAAACGTTCACGCTGCGCTAAATGGGTAATCAGGTACAATATAAATATTCCTTTTTAATAAAACACCCTCTCATTTTCCATTTACGGACGTAAAAATCCGGTAAAGAGCGAGCGCCCAATAACTTAATAACAGCGAGGTGAATAGCAGTTTGATAATGTCGTAAAAGATCGGCGGCATCTTGAGATCGCGTAAACCTCTCAAGAGCTCCTCAATAATCCGGACGATAAAGAAAAATTCCAACCCCCTTTATGAGAGGTAAGTCCTCGACAAATTGTGTCCGACGAGAGACGTGGAGTAGTGTTTGTTTATCTTATTTATAAAGAATTTTACAACGTTAAGAAAATAAAATAACACTGTGTGATTGCACTATTGGTTGGTTAATATTCATTTTTTCTCAGTTAATTAGTCACTATTATTTTAATTATTTGTCATTCAATCAATTAGCTTACTGTTAACTTAAGTTACTTTCAGAAATTTAGGACACAGCTGTATACAACATTATATCTGTAGCCAAAACCAAACAAGATTTTCCACAACCTGTATAATTATTTTCCACAACTCGTAGGTACATTTTGCGGTACTTAGTGGTACATTACGAGAAAACAATTCCATTTTTGGGTTTACGCCTTAACATAGTAATTAAACTTAATGTCTAGATAATTTGTTATCTATCAATACCTAATATGTGATTCTCTAAACATTTAAAAATGTGGAAAATGTAATACAATAAGTTAAACTACTATTACTAACACCATTTGATAAAACGAGACCTTTCTGCGAGTGAGCTTTTTGTACAGTTTTTTTTACATTTTGTTTGTAAATTCATTGAATGTCATCTGCGTGGTTTTCCCTGTGCCCCGAGCGGGCGCGTGTAACAGACGAGCGTGCAGGTAAGAACGCATAAGTGGATTGCCTTTCTGCTTTACATGCAAATATTTTGTGCAAACGGCCCGTCTCCTACGTATTTCTATCTTTATGCGCCCCATTTGAGATTCTCAAACAGCTCCATATTCGAATACTATTCCTGGTTTGCTTTTGTGATTTGTTCAATATTTGGACAAGGGACATGTATAGTATGGGTGATATGTAAAACTATAACTTAGTATTTAAGTACATGATATTTTCACGAATATACTACTAAGTATACTACTAAGTACTAATATATTACTAAGTACACTGTATACTTTTATTTACTGTAATAAAATGTTCACAGCTTCATCGACATTTTGGATCGAATAATACATAATTTTAAAACCCTTTAATTTTGAAAAAGATTTCCCCTATCCATTACTGGAGCCTCGCTATATACTAGTGCTATATTCTGAGATATGCTGTCCATCGTGATTTCATTATAATTAGTAAAAGACGCGACTTGGCGAGTCTGCGACCAAAATAAAAAGTATTGTTGAATCTAATCCTAGCAATTGTCAACGTAATGACCATCAATCGCATTAAGCGTACCGGTGGAACACATCACAAGAGTCCTCCCGATAATCCGTATATGAAAACGCTGATCACTCCATTCACTGGCTCCCGATCTATCACCGCATGATCGAGTATGTAGCAGTACCTACCCGCCAGCGGTGGAGATCACATCATCCGTCAAGATTATGCGCCATTATACCTCTTATTGAATACCTTTCCACGGATTCTAGAGCGATGTTGTTATGTAGGTTTTATTAGTTTCTTTCCCATTTTGTTTATCGTGTTTTGAAAAATAACATAGCGAAACAAGTCGAAATAGGTCAGACATTTATTAATCAGTACCTCCAAAGGCACCGTCGCTTGCCAGTTAAGATGGAAGAAAAATCCAATTCTTTTATTTATCATAGTTTTGTTCTAGCTATTAATTGATTGCTTTTTAATTGTTCATTAATTTTTAAGAATTTTGGGTCCATCTTCGTTTCTCTATAACGTATTCTCTAAAACGTAAATTATAAATAAACTTTAATTTATCCAACACCTAAATAAAATACCTGAACACGTTTCTTTCGTCATTAGACATTTTATTTTCCACTTATTTCAGCAGTATACTTGTCCCACAGAGACACAACCCAGACGCGTGGCAACGTTCACCAAAACAAAGTGATTAACAGACAAACATCCCTCGCATCAATGTAAGTCACCTGGCCTTCCTCGGAGCCACTCGCGTTCGCCTCACAATGCCTTAAACGCTTTCCTAATAAGATTAGTTAAAGCCGTCCGTCTGCCTGAGATCCGCTTCAGACGTTGGCCGCAAGGCAAGGAATATCAGCGGGATTTATTAAAAGGAATATTAGAAGTACTGTGCGTCAATTTCACTGTTTACAAATATACCGTCAGATGAAATACAAAGAAGTACTTATATAAAAGCAATTTTTTTGGTCTGATTGTCCATGTACAAATCACGAAGCTATTATTTATCTATTTTAACTGTGGTTTAAAACAAATTGTGATGAAAAAGTCGTGGGTAAAATATGAATACATCCTAATTTTTATCCTAATTAAAATGCGTAAGTCTATTTTAAAGTTGGTTGGAAAATATATTAGACGAATAGGATAATCTGTTTTGCAAACTTCCACATACGAAAACAATATCTTCGACATATCGACTGAGTTCACTACACCAATCCACTACACATTACAATAATACACGAAGGCATTTTAACGTTGTATGTCAAATCTCAAGCACTTCTGACAACAACAAAACGGCCTATCGTCTTGTATTGACATAGCGACTATGAGCAGACGAGGTCAATTGACTGCTGTTACGATCTTCATCTTCGGCACGCTAGTGACATATCTATAGTGTCCGACCGAAGGTGCAATTCTGGCCGAAGCCGAAGCCGAAGCCGAAGCCGAAGGTGTCATTGACCTTGAGAAATACGATAGTTACTTTGATCTCAGAATATACTAGATACATATTGTGAGAGCTTTAGAGATTTAGCCCAATAACGAGCCGAGTGACCAACATATACAAGTAGGTAATAAAATATTGTCAAAAATAAAAGGCGCGGCGAAACTCTGCTGCTCTGCACACTCTCCGTCTCGCTCTAGCATCGTGCAGTAAATTTCAATATTTGACAACTAGCAAACCTTCGGCTTCGGCCAAACCTTCGGCAAATTTTTGGCCGAAGCCGAAGATTTGGCCGAAGGTGCTTTTTTGGCCGAAGGTGGCCGAAGCCGAAGCCGAAGCCGAAGCTTCGGTCGGACACTACATATCTACCTCTTTTTTATCTATAATATCATTGAGTGAAGTGTACCGCGTGGAGCTCATGTCTTGCGGGTGCACATAAAGGTGCTCTCACGCGGACAGTTCGAGCCGCTCGACGCGAGATTAGCCGCGAAGTAATGATGAGACTTTATTAGCGCGCCCTCCAGACCAGCCACTAGCGGGCTGTTTGCCAATGGGCTCGACGTGGGAATCATCTTGATACATATTGATACAGTTTGGCGCCATTGAAGTATTTATTACAAGCGTATAGAACCGACATCACGAACAAGTTTGTTTCAAAGAATTGGCGCCAATGGGCTTCAATTTTTAATGGATTCAAAATTTCTAAAATAGAACCTATCGGCGCGACACAAATGTTTCGTCTCAGAAGTGAAGAATCTATCTTTTAGGAAGGTTCTCTCTAAAATTATCAAAAAACTTTGAAAACGAAGTTATACTCATACTTTGACATTGTGAAAAGGGGCGGTAATATCAGCAGTAGTAAGATAAAATCAACTCAGTTAAAGTATGTTTCAAGTAAACAGTAATAAGTACATATGTTATGAAAGATGACAAAAATTAACTAATTCAGTAATTAATTCTTTGATTAAAACTAATTACTATCTTATTGTAGTGATTATTTAAGTTATAATTGGTTATTAGGCACATAGTTGCCTGAAATAAAGATTTATTATTATTAGTAATGTGATAGTATAGTAATGTGATACAAGAATAATCGTTTTTATGCAATAACGTTTATGAATTCAAATTCTTGTCGGACTCATTGCACAATCGGCAGCGGTGATCAGACGGCGTGGCAGCCACCTTAAGATGACATTAAACCGAGTTGGACAATTAAATGTACCTTCTATACATATTGGCGGGTGGCAAAACTTTGCGACTTACCGTCGTAGAGACCTTACACAGTAATATAATATATAAATGGATAAAACAGTATTCTTCCCGTAATACCCGTGAACTTAGATCCGTCGCACAAATATTTGCTAGAGCTGGGAACCGAACCTAGGAGAACCTGTCTACAGAGAATCGTCTAAAATAATGTATCAATGTTGAGACTACAATAAATGTAAAAAAAACTAGCTGTCAAAATTTCTGAATCGGCATTTAAGATAATTATATAAATTTTGATTTATTCTCCGTTGACCTTTAGTTATTTAAAGATTTATAGTGGTATCTGTTACTAACAGATAGACGGATGAGATGCACGGTGGTAATTAACTCCTTATTCGGTAACTGGTGTTATTTAATCGCATTTGCATATGACATCAGGAGACTTATCACGCAGTTAAATTCTGATAGAAATTGTTAATTCGTAATCATCAATTATGTATTCGGGAATTGAACTCGGGACCACTCGCTTCGTAATGAGTGAATCATTACGAACGGGGTTACAGGTTCATCATTCATTAAAAAAGTTTTTTTTTATAAATATATTTGATATTATCCTTTTAGTAATTGTTCCATCTTGCTTTGTATTTTTCACCCTCAGTCTTTAGTTCGAAAGCTATTTTAAAGATGGCACGCCTTGTCCGCTCGCCGTCTAGACCGAGTTAATTTCCTAAATACCTGTGGACAATGGACAATGGAGCCGAGTAGGAAAATATCGCGTTTTTACACAATAGACTCACCGTGCGGCGTTAGATATGGGATTGAGTTATTCTTCGAAATAGGTGAAATAGCACACCTTTTTGAAGATAAATTACGAATCCTACTTTCGTATTTCATTGGAGTAAATTTTTGCGACACTGAATGAAAAGCAAGCAGATTTCAAACCATGGTTGTTACGTTCAAGTAAATGTATTGCGTTCTATAACAATATATTACGTTTAAAGTTACTGTTATTTCCTATTCATAAACAAAATTAATATTCTATTACAAGTAACACGCATGCATATTCGGTTGAAATCTGTTTTAGAATAATTGTTATGAATGTAGTTTGGCGACTTCCTGACAATATGCGCCCCGTTGATTTGTTGAGTGCACTGACATAGATTAACCGGTCAACCAGAGAAGGTAAATTACATATCATGAAAACACTACTGCTATTTTTAGAAGACAATAAACTTTTATTTTACTTGAGCGAAAAAAATACTCCGCGTTTTTAAAATGTGTAATATTGTTGCTAATAAAAATGTCGAGTCGAAAACTAGATTACTAGGGTTTTAGTTTTAGTACAGAAGACATAATATAATAGTACATATTATGGTCTTAGTTTTAAGCAAGTTTAGTATAACAGAAGTCAAATGGAACTGCGTCTAAAGAAGGTAATTTTATTCTGTTGTCAAAACTTCATTTCGTACCAATAGGCTCTATATATTGCGATTTCGTGTAAACTTATTTAAAAACATTCAAAATTAATCAGTAGAAGATACACTCTTTAATTCACCTTTCATAATCATCGTACCTTCACGTTCATGTAGCTAGTAGGCATTAAAGGATGTTACGGGCGTGGAATACTCTGTGGCAGTCGGTCGGCCAGTAAATCAGTGAAACAGGTCGTGTCGGGTGTCACATGCATGCTCTATGAATTAGTGCTTCCGTTGACCGGTGTACTGTTTATCACCTTTTCGCTTTATTTATTCCCAGATTCGTGTCCGAGTGCTGCGCTTGCATTATGCTAGTGAATTGATCGGTTTTTAAATCAGTTCTGCTTCTGTAGGCTCTTGTTGTAATCATGCATTGTTTTAGTAGTGTTTACAAGTCATTAGTGATTTAGGTTTTTCTTTTTTGGTTTGATTTTATAATTATATGTACCTTATATGTTACATAAATATTAGGTGGAACTAACGTTTAAAGTTAAGATATTTCTTTTTTCGCTACTTACTAGCATTGCACACGAGTAGGGAATGCAATCTCGTTTTTGATTTTTGATTGATATTAGAAGAGAAGACTGGTTGTTTATTTCATTTGTTATTTGATAGCTACGTACGTCAAAGTTTACTAAAGAAGTTTATTAAAAAATTATGGACAGATACGTCAAACAATGTTTGGTACATAAAAGTCTATTGAAAAAATTCATGAAAATAAATGTTTATCTTGTAATACGTACAATTTTTAATGTTTTTTTCCTAATTTATTCAAATATTGTGATTATTTATTAAGAAAACACACAAAACTGCCAATCTCGCAAGATCTCGAAATTGGCGAGATCTCGCAGTATTGTTATTCATAAACTCGCGAGATATCGCTTGAGCCCCAATCTCGCGAGATTTGCATTCCCTACACACGAGATTGAATTCAAATAAGAGTAATTTTGTTTGATGTTGGATTAAGAAATCCTCAATGTTCTTTGTTGTATGAGTGACTAGTTGAACGGATGACGATTAATCATAAAATTATCGATCACTTCCATTGTTTCGAGAGCACAGTAAGTGTTTGGGCTTAGTTATCATAAGACAGAAGTCGTCACATAATCTAAGAGGTTCACAACATGGAGGTATCCAGGTTACATTTAGTACGAGGAAAGATCAAAAGCTGGTAATGGTTTAAGATAATATGTAGGCTACAGAAAGGACTACTAGAAATAAATACAACTTTTCCATACCCGTTCAGGAATTTATTTATCAATTGCGAAGAAGATAATGTTTTCCACTGGCTGGAACGCAATAAATAATTTACAAAATTGATATTTTCAATGAACCGTTAAAAATTACTATACCGCTGTCCCAGTATCATAAAACGGGCAGAAAGGCACAAACCGCAAATATAAACAGGTAGATAAGTAATATGAGCCAGTCGACATTTGGCTGAATTCCAGGCCTAGCTGTAGCTGCTGACGGAATTTATACCCTACCACCTGAATCATAAGGCCACTGATATTAAGCCAGAAAGCTACTATAGTTACCGTCATAGGTATTCGTACTTAGCACATTATTATGAGATAATCACAGAATTTAGATATAGCACTTTATTGCATTTCAAATAAAGTTTACATTTGCCTGCAATGATCTGCTTATGCCTATGAGGAGATAGGTTTACAATATTAAAGGAGTTGTTTATTCGTGCACTATTGTTAGGAAACATTTGTAATGCATATGTATTTTATAGAGACCAAACTTCCAATAGCTTCGGCTACGGGAATATGGAATTCAGTTATATTATAATGCCATGTTAATGCATTATTGCGTTGAATATTTCATGGGTAATAAGTTAGGATTGAATTTTTGGTAATAGTGGCATGAAGCAAATAGAATAGAATAGAATAACTTTAATTCGCCTGTTTACACAACAAATTAAACTACAATAACAAAAATGTATGCTATTAAAAAAAAACTAAATATCAGGAGTTTAAGTTTGTTGCAAAACACGACGAAAAAGGAACACACTCAGCATTAGTTGCAGCAGTGCCCCAACCGCTGGTTTTCAGTGTGCCCTGTTTCTGTCGTGTAGTTCGGTCAATTGGCATCAACATGCGGTGCGGTCAAATTGCTCCACACATCTGTGTATTTAGGTACGTGACAACATCACACTTACCAGTAATTAGCAGTAGTCAGCAAGTCAATAGTAGGTGATTGAAGTTAAATCTATCTGGGTGATGATAGCTTAGGTAAATTGAAAATATTGGATTTATGGTTGTTGTGGCGTTTAGATATTATATACGTCGGCTACGCTAAGGGTTGTAATTAAATGATAACACTCTATTTACAAGTTAACATCAGAGACTATCCCGCCTTCCAGTGACGTACGTCTCGCTTGACAGCCAGTGTCACCGAGAGACGTCACTGTCAATACGTCACAGTTGTAAAGGACCTTGTAGCTCAGTTCGTAGCGCCAAACGATGGGTTACGCTTTAGACTTCAAGCCGGGCAGAAATTTTCGTCACAGAAAAGGTTTTTTGGATCTTGGTTATTTTCGGTTTCGTTTTCTTATGGCTCCTAGACCTTGGGTTTGCTCCAGATGAGGAAATTCTTTAATGACGAAAACAAAATTACACTAAATTGTGTATTTGCATTCGTATTCATGCGTGATTATGGGAGCATGTAATACTTCACAGACGGTTTGATCGACGAGCTAAAAAAAGTTCACGAAGAAAGAAATACTAAGGATAATTAACTTAAATGTCTTATCAAATATTATAAGTACGAAACAAGTGTCATATTTTTAACCCCCGACGAAAACAGAGGGGTGTTATAAGTTTGACTTGTCTTTGTATCTGTGTGTCTGTGTATCTGTGGATCTGTATGTCTGTCTGTGACATCCAGTGACATTGTATCGTAGCTCCCAAACGGATGAACCGATTTTGATCAATTTTACTTTATTTGAAAGGACACGTAATCGAGAATGTCCTTAGCTATGTTAAGTAGACTGTCGGGAGTTTTTTAATTTTTAATTTTGGATTATTATTAAAATACTATTTTGATAAAGTGTTCGAAAATGTTAGTTTACGTTAACTATTAAATTAATAGTTCTTCTTGCATTGATTTCTTATGCACATCTTAGACTAGTGTGAATGCAACTGTTCAGTCGACTACAAAGTCATTTTACAAATCAATAAAAAATATACAATAAAAACGTAAACACTTGGAGAATAATGGATCGCAAAGAGTCTTCGCTAGAAGTAGGTTCGAGTGGTCAAGGAGCGGACCGGAAGTGGTCGGGGACAGGTGGGGGCGTAATGGCGGACGCTTCCGGTGGCGGCCATTACACAGCGAGAGTCGCCCGAACGATAGGGGATAGGTGTCGGCTGCCGAGCACCCTGGGATCCCTGAATAGTAGCACCCAATGTATCATTAGGGTACTGCTTTCAAAAGAACTTACTTATCAATGTTATGTTAGTTAGACGGCCCTGTAACCTAGTAAGTAGGTACTCTATCTGCAAAGCGGGTACCGGGTTCGATTCTGTAAAGAATTGAATGACTGCTTTGGAGTTTGACAGGATAAGTTAGGCAGTTTATCACTAATTCATCGTTACAGACAGTGATTTCATCTATTTGACTGCCTGCGAAAGAAGTAAAAAACCCAAGAATTCAGTTGGCGAGTAATCTTACTAGCAATGTAATGGTTGAGGCTTTAGGCTTTTTGTTGTAGATGATGACGATGTTTTTGAATTATAATACGCTTAAGTCGAAAAGTCGCTTCACCATGTAAACCGATATTTTCTGTGGCGATAAAAAAACGTAGAAATAATTACATTTACATATCTGCAGTCGTTGTGGGTCGGCGACGGAAACAGACGCCATTTGGCAGCCGCGACCTGTGCCATGGTCTTCAGGTGTGGTACCTTCAGAATAGATGTCTAGTACATTCAGTTTTTAATCTGTTAATGAGGTTTTAACATGTAGTATCCTACTAATGATGTGAAAGTTTCTGAGGATGTATGTAAGTTACTCTTTCATGAAAAACAACTGTACCTACTGATTTTCATGTTTAGCTCATAGGTAGACCATAACTTGTTTGTTAGGTATAAACTTATTTCATAAAATAAAATGTCGTAACAGTTTTAATTATCCAAGCATTAATTCCCATTAATAATTATTGACAAAAAATAACCGACTTCGAAATTAGGGATAACTCAAAAAACACTCATCAGATCTCGCTCAAATTTAAGTGGGATTACATGACAAGCACCAGTCTTCGATTAAAAAAAGAATCATAAAAATCGGTTCACACAGTCAAAAGTTCTGAGGTACATAACAAACATAAAAAACAGTCGAATTGAATTCTCCTCTTTTTTGAACAGAACAGAAATCCTGAACACCCTTCCCAGCTTTTTCAACCGAATATCTTAAATGTATTTCCTGATCTATTAACGTTCCAACACGGTTCACCAATTTAAACATGAAATAAAAGTCGCCAACAATATAAATTGCAGAGTGCAAAACTTATCTAAATTGCCAACACGTGTAATGTACGCAAGGGCAATAAATAAACGCACTACAGTCTAGACTGTATCTTAATCTAGACTACCTGACTCACTCGGTGACCAGCGCGCCCTTGGATTGTCTTAGCTATGTAACGTGGATCTATGAGTTCATTGAGGTGATTGCCCCAGTATTTACATGAAATATTAGACTTCAGCAAACCTTCAGAACAAAAAATCAAATTTTTATTTATGTTTGTTATAATCACTGAATTACGAACTAAATACCTACCTAACCTATACACAGACTAGTTAAGATTATTAAAATGGATAGAGAGTGCGAATTGCCTCCAAAAACGAACGATATTTTATTGAATTTCGCCAACGAGCAATATTTGGACTCGAAAGTACCCCTAAAGAAGTCATGTAAGGAATTTATAAAATAATTCCGTAGATCATACTTACTGAACCTAGTCCAATTGAAAGCCCTGTCAAGTCTGAGCACGAGATCCAGGGTTCGATTCGGCACTTATAACACAAGAAATCTTAGCGCGAATAAGTGTAGGGAAAACCTTTGAAGGTAGGGCAAAATTATATTACGAAAGAAATATCTATTAATAATAAATCGTAAGAAACCAAATAAAGAAAAATTGTCTGTTTAAATGCCGTATCTGTTGGCATTAGTACCTCCGTGAAGTCGTATGGGGATAATAGCCGGGCGGGTCGTGATTGTTCACCTCCGATTCACCTCGCACACGCCCGCACTCCTAACCTTTCAAATGCTTCCGATATAAATCAGTGTGATGGTTCAACTCTTAGTGTTGTTTCAAGAGAAAGTTTTAAGCGAAATTCTTTCAATTTAAACCTTAACTCTTTCTAGAGGTGAGCGTGCAATTGTTTGAAACAATCTTGCAGTAAACTTTGTGTTATGTTGAAAAGTATTATTGTTTGGTTTAAATTCCAATAGCGGTCTAATGGGATACACGATTAAGTAGATTATCTTGGTTGTTGAGTTAGACATGTTTGTAATGTACTATGATGTCCACGATGCAATTGTATAGAATGGTGGAAAATGGGTTATGTAACGATAACTAATGCACCAACAGCTTTTTAGTTCCGAACAACATATTAACAGATAAGTAAATAAAATAATTTTATTGAATACTAAAAGACTATTAACAAATTTAGATATGCCTAATAAAACAAGTTGAACACGGCGCAATTCTCACTTAGTAGTACATATTAGGTAATTTGTAAATCAATTTTCTTTGATTTTTAGCATTCTAAATATCAATTTAGAACGCTTAAGTTTTAATAATAAACTATTCGCCATTCTAACGGTGAAAATCAATCGGTGATTGCAAAGACTAAAACACTCTTTCAAAGTCTTACAAATTACGTTTTTTCTTAGCACTTCCAAAGTTAGTTCGCCCAACAAACGTACCGTGCGAGCCCAGGGATCGCCTCACTTAAAACTCTCAACTGAAAGGAACTTTGAGAACTTTTTCTTTTACATTTTTTCGTCAATCTTCTAACCTGTAATTATTTTTTTATCACCAGATTTTTCTGCGCTAGCTTCGTCACTAAGGAGATTATTTTTCACAAAGATGTTTAATTAAATGATGAAATAACAAGAAAAATAAGATTTCTAGTGATCGTCGTTCCCAGTACTTTAGTTTTCGTTCAAAATGGCTGAAATGTAATCAGAGAATTTGAAGCATTGAACGAGACAAGCAAAGTTCACACCATAATTAATCTATGGTTCACTCGCTTTTGTGAACATAATAATGCATCCGTAAAAATGTACTTGCATCATAAGATATTTTTTTGTGTTTGAATAGTGAGAAGTAAATTAACATAAAATATGAAACGAGATTACACGTTGCATTTAAAATGTTTAGTAAATTTTAACACTTGATATTAAATTTAATAATAGCATTTTGGTAAAAATTTTACCCGAGCGTTCTAATATTGGCATACTCTTCATCCAGCGGAATAAGGTTGTCACGTTTTCATTTTAATGCAACTTAACTTTCACAGCTGCTTTATTTAGTGCCACTTTGAACTACTTTGAACTGTTTGAATCCAACAGTATTTTTATTCATAATACAGACTGCTATCTATACTCCAATGTGTAGGAGGTGTGGCTGACTATAAACGAATCATATTTAGCCTTACACTGCTGAATGTGAAGCAAGAGTCTAACTCGTACCGTGACAACAGAATATGCATTGTGTTGATATTGCATTCATAAAAATAAACCGGCAACTATTTTGTAAAATATATGACATTAACCGTTAGATGGCCGCCGAACTCGTAAATAAGTGCAAATATAACTGCGACAGTTTTAATAACGTGGGCTCGGGGGCTCGGATTGCGTTATTTACGACGCAGGTAGTTTGGCCGGCCGCCAACGATAGCACAAGATTTTAAAGCTCCTCGCATTTTAGGCCCTCATAAATTTAAAAAACATAATTCAGTGCAAAAACTGGGAACATTTTTCGTGTACATTTCGCTTCATTTCCAGATTCGGCGATATTTTTACCGATGTAAATGTAACGTAAACGCGCCCAATAACGCCACCCCAAAATCTGTATCCAATACCGACAGTTTTTTTAATCACTATTTTAAGGCATACTATACATTTCATGAAAGTTATAGCCTAAAAATATTTTAGGTATGTATATTGAGAAACAAAAATAATAAAATCTGTGTGCGTAAATAATCAGCAAACAGAATAATTCGATAATAACTGAGACGCGCCCGCAACGGACGCCCGTCTCATAGTGTTGCGCTCCCGGCTACGTAAGTAAACATAATTATTACTTAAGATAAATTAACTTAAATAAAATGTGTATACCTGCAGGCAAATGTGTAAATATAATAAATAATATATTGGTTTTCTAGATTCACATCTAATATTACCGTTCTGAGTATTTTTTGTGGTTTTATTCGAATTTTACCTTAAAGCGGTAATAGAAACATAATATTCATAAGTTGCTTCTAATACCGCCTCATGGCGTTGTTAGATATTTTACAACAGTTAGTATTTTAGATTTTATTTCTTTTAATACGTTATTTTCGATGTTTCTTTTAACTTGTTTGATTCTTAAGAGTATATTACATAATTTGATCAATTAACGCCATACATTTTGTCTCATAGATTTTCTTTTAAACAAGATTCGACGTAAGCAATATTTTTTAGTAATGTATGGCAATGTATTTTAAATAATATCTCATATCAAAACTAAGAAACTTTTTGATACCGAAAAATAATCATAGCAATGACATCCATCAAAACACGTTTGCATTAAAGCAGAAATTTTAGCCAGTTATTGTTTATTTTTGCTGTCGCTAATAGAATAAAGTAATCTTCATACTTAATTCTATTACCGACCCATACGGTCTTATTTATAAAAATCTCTTATTGTAGTAGTGTTCTTCGCACTATGTGGCCAGCCCATTGCCACTTCACCCGGCTAATTCTTTGGGCTATGTCGGTTACCCTTGTTCGTCTACGGATCTCCTCATTTCTGATGCGATCACGTAGAGAAATACCGAGCATAGCCCTCTCCATAGCCCGCTGCGCTACTTTGAGCGTGTGGATTAGGCCAATAGTAAAGCACCATGTCTCGGATCCGTATATCATCACTGGCAACACACAATGCTCCAATACCTTCGACTTCAGGCACTGAGGTAGTGTTTTGGACGACAAGATATGACGCAGTTTCCCAAACGCAGCCCATCCGAGTTGGATTCTACGAGTGACTTCTTTCTCGAAGTTGGACTTACCCATCTGGATCACTTGTCCTAGGTATTGTATTCGTGGGGCCCTCTGATGGCTGATGCCTAACATGGGAGGGCCAGGTGGGCGATGCCGGCGGATGTACGCCGGCATCCTGAAGAGCATGGCCCTGTACGGGGCGCGCCTATCTGGGCAGACTCCCTTCAAAGAAGGGAGAATGCTACAGCCTTGCGGGCGCCCCAGAGGGCCATTGCGCAAAGGGTGGTGCGGGCTTACCGCTCGGTAAGCTTCGCAGCAGTGTGCGCTCTGGCTGGCACCCCTCCTTGGGAGCTCGAGGCATGGGTGCTAGCCAGAGTCTACGAATGGAAGGCGGGGCGAAGAGCACTCGGGGAGCACCCTGCCCCTAAAGTACGTGAGGCTGTTCGGCAGGAGGCGAGGGATGCCATCGTCCGTTATTGGATGGCGGATCTTGCCTCCGCAGTTTTCGGCCGTCGAACTCTCGATGCGCTCAGGTCGGTCCTGCAGGATTGGCTCGAAAGACCGCATGGTTTCCTCACCTTCCGGTTGGTGCAGGTGCTGTCCGGGCACGGCTGTTTCGGGTCGTAACTTCACCGGATCGGGAGGGAGGAAAGCCCGTCGTGCCATGGCTGTGGCGCGGCGGAGGACACGGCACAGCACACCCTCGCGGTGTGCCCGTCATGGGCCGAGCGGCGCCGCAGTCTTGTTGCGGCGATCGGGCCGGACCTCTCGCTTCCCACCGTGGTAAACGCCATGTTGGGGAGCGAAGAGGCGTGGGTGGCGGTCGCCTCCTTCTGTGAAGACGTAATGTCACAGAAGGAGGAGGCGGAGCACGCGCGGGAGAACGATCCTCTCGCACCGCTTCTCCGCCGGAGGAGAGGCAGGAGAAGGCGGGTGGTCGACCACCCTCTCTCCTCCCGGTGATGAGCAGCGGGCGAAAGGCGCGGGGGCGCCCTCGCCCGCATTGCACCGCTTATCACCCAGACGAACGAGGATGACTGAGCACTCACAGTCATCCTCGAGCCTCTTCCTGTGTAGGATGGGCGTGAAGGGCCCGCCGCTGTAAGGCGGGCAAACGCCGGCGGGGAACTGGAAGCAAAGGCTATGCCGATTCCCAGAACCCCGCCATCAAAGGCGATGCGGGAGTGCCGCTGGGTTGTATAGTGGGTATACCGGGAGTTATCCCCGGGAGTCCCACATACCCCTCCCATCCCCCAACGGGTGGGGATGCGTAATGCATTTTTCCCAGTGAAAAAAAAGGTATTGTATTCGTCCACAACTTCTAGAGCAGCGCCATCAACAACAACCGGTACGGGTGTGACATGGACATTCAACATGATTTTCGTCTTGTCCATGTTCATCCTAAGACCCACCCGTTGTGAGGCGCTGTTCAAGTCCCCAAGCATTGTACCAAGTTCTTCCAGGGAACCCGCCAGGATGACTATATCGTCGGCATATCGCAGGTATGTGATGTATTCGCCGTTGATGTTAATGCCACGTCGTTTCCACTCTATCAGCTTGAACACGTCTCCCAACGCAGCGGTGAACAGTTTTGGGGATATGACATCCCCTTGTCTGACACCTCTCTGCAATTGGGTGGGGCTCGTTGCTGTGTCGTGTACTCTGACGGACATGGTGGCAGATGAGTACAAACATTTCAACACCTCGATATACCGGTAATCGATCCGACACCACTGGAGAGAATTTAGTACCGCCCAGGTCTCGATAGAATTAAAGGCTTTCTCATAGTCCATATAGGCGACACATAACGGCAGATTATACTCCTCGGTCTTTTATATAAAATCTATCTGCCGCAGTGTGTATCTATGTGGTATTTGGTGCTGTAGCCTTTCCGGAATCCTGCTTGTTCGGGAGGCTGGAAGTCGTTAAGCCTGCGTGCAATGCGATTTGTGAGCACCCTCGAAAACAGCTTATAAACGTGGCTCAGAAGTGCGATTGGCCTGTAGTTCTTCAAAAGGGCTTTATCGCCCTTTTTGAAAAACAGAGTCACCACACTTCTGCTCCACGCTTCCGCGGTAGTTCCAGTATGGATGACGGTATCAAACAATTTTTGGAGCGCCACTAGGAGGGGTTTCCCCCCAGCTCTTAGCAGCTTGGCGGTGATACCGTCATTTCCCGGTGCCTTGTTGTTTTTAAGCTGTTTGAGAGCCTCTCTAATCAGGCTGACGTCCGGGATATCCTCTGTGTAGTGTCGGGTTAATTTAGCTCTCTTGTCGCTCTCCTCGCTGGGAGGTGGAGCTTGAGAGGAGTTGAAAGTTTTCAGATCCCTGGATTTGGTTAGGTGTTGGGCGAAGCGTAGATTTCATCAGGCGTGACCGTTCCAGCTTCAGGTCGATATTTAATGTGCCTCTTACAAGTCGGTAATCGCTTCCGGTTTTAAACCTGCTGATCACAAAGACATCATTAAATATGTGCCGTTTGTCTGCCAGAATGAAGTCTATCTCGCTTTTCGTGGAACTATCAGGACTAATCCAAGTCCACTTGCATTGCGGCTTCTTTCTGAAGAAGGAGTTCATCATGAAGAGACCTTCCTTCTCCAAAAAGTTAGCCAGCAAGGGTCCTCGGTGGTTTCGTTGTCCAATGTGTAGGACCGTAGGGACCCACTTTCATCTCGGCGCCGCTTTGCATGCCCAGTCTCGCGTTTGAAGTCCCCCATCACAACATTGAAATGAGCTTTAGAGGTATATATGGCTCTGCTTATGTCCTCATACATAACCTCAACCTCATTGTCAGGATGGGTTGAAGTCGGCGCATATACCTGTACAACCTTCAACGAATACCGTTTGGATATTCTGAGTGTAAGGTACGCTACCCTGGACGACACGCTCCCAACTTGCACAATATTGTTGACGAGGGACTTGAGAACGAGAAACCCGACACCACCTTGGGACAGATGTTCGCCCTCCCAGTGATAGAACAAGTTTCCGGATTTGAGTATTGTCGTGTCCTCCCCCTCTCTTCGGACTTCAGATAAACCCACAATACTCCAGTTTAACTTGTCTATCTCTTCTTCCAGCTCTTTCACCTTGTCGTCGGTCCTCAGTGTCCTGGTGTTATATGTTGCCAGGTGCAGAAGTCGTTTTTGAGATTGGTAGCCCGATCACTGCCGGCGATTCTTAACACCCCCTGCCCCGCCGTTACCATAGCCGCTACCGTAACTAGGAATAGCGGGGCTGCCGGGGACTGGGGGCCGAGGCTTAGTTGTGGCTGTCATAAGGGGGTTGTAGCCGGTAGTCTCCACGCTTGGCCAGTGCGTGTTGGTGACCGCAGTAGATGTTCTTAGTCCGCAGGGAGACACTGCTGCCCGTCTCCTGGAATATCCTATTAGTCGCCTTTTACGACATTCCAGGAAGAAGTAGGAGTGGTGCTATTCTACAAAGTGGACCCGGCACCACACGGGGGAATCATACCTATTTACAATGATTAAATTGGGGTTTATTTACAATGATTGAAGTTTTACGTATTGATTTTATTATTTACACAAGCCTTAACAAATGTCCAAAATGCTCGCTTCCTCGAGTGATGCAGAGTTCAGCACGTTTGCACAAATTGTCCTTTACGCGGTTTAGCACATGAACACTTCACTTCGAACTTTATCAAAAGCAGTCACTATTCTTAATTTTAATTCATCTCTGTTCGAATACTCCGTAGCATACACAACACTTTTAACCTCCCCCCACAAATAGAAATCCATCGGTGTGAGATCCGGGGAGCGCGCCGGCCATGGTACAGGTCCTCCTCGCCCTATCCACCGATCACCGAAGTGATCATCTAAGTATATTATGTATGTCTGTAATATTTTTTATTACTTCGTATCTTCCAAACGGCTAGACCAAATAATACAATTAAGATATCGTTAGATTCGTTTTGATAACCCAAGTATTCTTAAATAAGTGACATTAAAAAAATGGTGGCTGTGAGATGTCACTGTTTGAAGTATCAAAAAATAAAAATAAATCGAATAATGCAATATGGGTATCAAACTAAGGAGCTCAGCATAAGGATTTCAAAAAGGTATAATATCATGATACCTTTTTTGATGGCAGGCAGCTTTTTAATTTTATACTAGTTTAGTGGTCGGTAATAGAAACATAAAAAACGGTATTAGAAACAAACATCATCCATGCGTCGGTAATAGAAGCAATCGCTATTTTAGATTCAATTATTATTTATTAAATATTGTGTGATTTAATACTGAATTTACGTACTGAATATCATAGGATATTTAATAATGTTAAAGAATAAATTAAAAAACCTTTTCTAGCATAACAGCATATATGTAATTTTCTGAAGTTCATCCAAAGTCGGCTTAAACTGGCGGTAATAGGCGCGTTTACCTTAGTTGTAGTTCTGTCGTTGTTAATGTATCGTTCGTTTCGGGAGAACTATACAGATGTAATAAAATGTTTTGGGGTGTTATTTCGCGATAACAAACAATTTGGCGCCTAAATATTTAAGCTCGTTTTACAGTGACCTTGGTTGTCCTGCTGAAATGTTATTCATGATATATTAATTTTCTTAATCTATCTTTTAGGCAATCAACAATTTTGTTATTACATAAATTAATAACGTAAAATATTTGTCCAAGGAACTCTACATGCACCTAGTTACACTCAAGAGCTTTATGTTGATTAATAAAAACATTTGAGACACTTTTTTCTGAACACTCGAGTTCAGTAACAAGAATGCACGAATTACGTAATAGGTATACGCACGATCTACGTGGCCATTTTTTCTTCTACAACATTACCTCCATTTTTTCATTTACTTATATTTATTTCAATTTTATTTGCTGGCAACTAAGTCGCATAGATAAAATACACACATAAAAATATTACAAAGTAATACAAGTTAATATAAATAAAATTATACATACAATATAAAAAACTTATAACTATGTTACATACAATTACTATACATAATAACTCAATATCAGAAAATAATTTATTATTATACAAAGTTTCCCTAGTGACTGTTTTCAGTGGCTTACTGGTTGCGGCATGACGCAGGAAATGGCCCATCACATTGTTATTTTAACGGTGAAATGAACCACGCACTACCTGTTTACCACGCCGCGCGCCACCTGAATGAAGGGCTGGACGTGTTATTCAGAAATGAAACATCAACATAAATAACGTTATAAAATTCGTAACTATAAAGCACCTAGTACAATTGAATTTTGTTTAAGCAAAGTCAAAGTTTAAGTATGGTTTATAGGTCACACCCTAAGACTCAAAAATGAATGCTCCTTTATAAGAGTACACCCCTATATAAAAGAGTGAAGGCAGGTGTTAAAGTTTTAATAATATTTTTTTTAGTACTTGACTCAGTGTTACATAATGCAATCACCGTCAGACAACAGGCTACAAGGGCCAATAAAGACACGGGAGGGCGCATTTCGCCAGTCATCTTGTTTTTGTAAACAACCCGTCGCCGTAGAGGTTACCGCGAGCTACGGGCTACGGCGTAGCGGCGTGGAATTGTCCCATTACCATTTACGATACAATACAACTTTAATGTATTTTACAATATAACACAACAATTTTGTGAATCAAATAAATACTTGTTTTTCACTACACCATGTTTATGAATAATTTTCCTGCTTTGAGGTAAATTTTTAGGGTTCCAAAGTAATCGGAACCCTTATTGTCATGTCCGTCTGTCCGTCCGTCTCTCCGTCTGTCCGAAGCAAAGCACCGAGATCCTTAGTTCTAGAAAGTTGTCATTTTGTATTATTTATTAAAAGTCCGGAATCGTAAAATAAAAAATATTGGAAATATTTTTTTTGTCAGGGTACATCCCTCCCCTACACTACAGGTAACGTGAGGATGATTTTTTATTCGTCGTGTACCCTGTCGTGTGGGGTGTCGTTGAAAAGGTCTTCCAAAAATATTATGGGTCTTTTAAGACCATTTTTGGAATTAGGGAACTGTTTGCGTAATATTTAGCTTTAAATTGCAAATTTTGGTTAGAGTTAAGTGTCCCCCATGCTGGCTAAACGGTTGGAGTTGGACAAGTGAAAAATGATGAACTTACAAGGAAAACTATCACGGCTATGTTGGTATAAGTAGTTAATGAGTAATGGTCAATAAACTTACTACTTCGGAACCTTACATTGCTCGTGGCCTGATACGTACTTGCCCAGTTTTTAAGTTATTATTATACTACGAGTCAAAGTCAAAGTCAAAATATTTCAGTCATATAGGTATCACTGATACACTTATGCACGTCATTTTTTGGCTTTTCGGAAGGTGCTTTGTCATGGAGGAGAAGAAAAGCCTAAAGAAACTCCTCAGCACATCTTTTAAAAAAATATTACAAAAAAGATAATAATACAAAAGTATTTACTAATCTGAGCGGAACTGGTTGCAGAGCTGATCATTTCCATGCGTCTTTGTCATTTAAATACTAGGAGAATTAGGTAAAGGAAAAAATTTAATGACAATCTCAGTGATAACCTAATAATCTGAGTAGTATCCTGCAACTATATTATAATAAGCCCTCATTATTATCCTGTAAATTCCTAAAAAATACTTTGTTAGCGACATGCAATCATAAAGTTGTCAATAAAGTCTATTCGAGATTTCCTTATAACTTATATTGTTAATTGTCATATTATAATGTTCGATATTTAAATTAAAAGTAATCTTTTAATTCTTAATAGTCGCACAGGTCGCATTTTATTATCACCGTATTAGTTGCTTGCAAAAAAAATTCACCAAGTTTCAATAGTTTATGATTTTGCGATGGAAAATTTAGCTGAGGGATAAGGTGTAAAATAAATAGTGTATATAATTTATGCATGAAACAGGTCACGTCGGGGCGGTGGACAGACAGACAAATGTGTGGCCGTTACCGTGTCGCTCCGGGCTCCCACAGGTGGCATTAGGACTGCGCTAGTTGGGGACTTCGCAAAAACACGTTTCATTTATCAAATATGGAGATTGTGTTTATTGTGTTGGTTAGGTTTAATGACCCTTGGTTATGTGTATGTGCTTTGATTTCCATTTCATTATTTATGAAATATTACGCAAGCAAATTGTTCACAAAGAAGCAGCGATAATTTTTCAATTGGGGCTTTGAAGTTCATTCTGCTTTTCAGGTATAATGCTGTTTTTCGTTCCAGACACCTACTACTTCTACTACTTTTACTACCGTATTTCGAAAAAAAACCTCAATCCGGAGATGTCGCAAGCATAGTGTATTTGTCGGATAAAAATGACCCACATTCAATTATTTTTCTAATTCTACCATCTACAACTTTTCTGACCATCTCTTCAAAAAGGCGTCCTCTTCTCATAACTGGTGTGTCTGGAGTTCTAGCACCCACTAGTGATCCATCAGGAGTCTTACACTGGTTAATTGGTCGTAAGCTTTTAACAAATTGGTTAGGAATACAGCAATTATAATTTTATTGTAGTTTTACGGATCTCAAATTTCTTTCAATTTGGCTGAGCTTTCGATACCGTTGGGGGCGCCGGGTGTACTAACTTTATAACGCGAGCTCCCTGACAGTATATTTTTCAGCCGTTAATTATTTCCAGTTAACAAGGTGTTGTCTCTGGACTTATTTATTGCTCTGTAGCGGTGTAGCGGAGCGCCGAGAGGCTTGTGATCCATCATACTGTGTTATTATACAATTTTCAAACTTTATTTATTTATTTATGTACACACAATGGAATATACAATTAGGACACAACATACAGGTAACTATGTACAAAGGCACTGCTTATTTCTTAAGAAATTTCTTTCAGCAGACCTATGACTGGAGAAATAATGTGTGTATGAAGTAACTTTCTGTTACTAACTAATGAAAACTAGCCAAGTCAAATGTAGAGCTTGCATTTCATGTTCTTCTGACTAAATGTTTTGGATTTTGTATACAGAACTTGGCTCCCATTTAGATGTCAATTCCTTTTTTTTAAACTTAGCTCTCATTTCACATTTATGTTTTTGATGAGCTTTTTACTATTACTTTTTGTCTAGAAATTGTTAGTATCTATTGATTATATTAAAATTAAAATACCTATTGTTATTTGTAAATTTGTTATTCATCACCAATTATCAATAATTTTCAGTTTTTAGATTTGTCCCTTTGCATACGCCTAATAGTCTACTTTGATGCCAAATCAAGTCTATAGGTCATCTGGAAGTAGGTTCGGTTTGATGAGATTTAGATTAGCGAAAGGGTCATGTATTTTTATTACTTTCTTTGCTACATATTGACGTATTCTTAAATAATTGCTGCGATACTATATCTTTAACACATTACAGCTTGAGGTGTACTGCACACCGCTGCCATGTTTCACGCGAAAAGTCGTTAGTCAGGCTTCTCATACCTCGGAAAAGAATTAACTGTTGTATTCTGACGCTTATTGCACGTAGTTTATGGACGCTGTAGTTCATAATTTGTTAATTAATATTATTTTTTAAATCTTTGATGGTCGCAGACCGCAGTTGAGATATGTGAAGAAATCAAGTGCTGATGAAGATCTTAAGTTTTATGACCAAAAATTCTCTCGTATTTGGTTTTTACGTTTTATGAGTGACTGCTTAACTAGGAGGAATCTGTAATATTAAATATCCAGAGATATAAAGTGATAAAGATATCCTTGTCCTTGTTGATGGAATGAGATAATCAAAGCAACTAGTGTTAACAGTTTTAGGAAGCAGTAAAATTTAATTTTACGTTCCTCAAAAGTATTCCTGAAATGGATAGTCTACACAACAAGTGAAATCTATGATAATTATAGAACAGTATAGAATACCGGCATATAAAACAACCATAGTGTACAGCCGACCAAAACGTAAACATACACAAAAAAAGAAATTTATAGTACCTAAAGTTAATAATTGTTATGGCCGGCGTACAAGACAATGGTTAACTCCAACACTTTATAATGAAGTAGCAGATGTGCATAACGAAAACTTGTCTAAGTCGCAATTAAAAAGCATTCTCCGCAAACACTACCTGTCTATGTGTCCATGAAATCAGTCAGTGGTACATGTGCTTGTGACTTCTACGAATAATTGAAGGTATAAAATTTGTTGATTGTTCTGTTCAAGTAGTAAGACAGTCACACACACATGTATCACTTGAATATATATTGTATATATATAAAAAAAAAGCAAAGCAACGACCCATAATTGTCCCACTGCTGGGCTCGGGGTCTCCTCTCACAATGTGAAGGGAACAGGCCATAGTCTACCACGCTGGCCAAGTGCGGATTGGTAGACCTCACACACCTTTGAGAACTTTATTGGAGAACCTCTCAGGTGTGCAGGTTTCCTCACGATGTTTTCCTTCACCGAAGCAAGTGATAATTAACTTATAATACGCACATAATATTTGAAAATTAGAGGTGCGTGCCAGGATTTGAACTCGGGCCCCCGCGTTCGGGAGACCAACGTTCTAACCACTAGGCTATCACTGCTGTATATATATGGTATATGATAAGATAAATTTAGTTACAATATAGTATATTATGATAAAAATATAGTAAGTAATGTATAATAAGTAATATAGTATAGTAGTAGTATAATATAGTGTAATAGTATTATATACTCATATTAAATTTACAGGTAGTTGCCATATATAGATAGATATTATAATATTATGTTCATTGTTATTTTATTTTGTAAGCATTAATTATATACATTTAATGAGGACCACGAGAACTGTAACGTAACTGCCGACAAACTGGCTTACAGTTTGGCAGAACTTAATTTTGTTTTTTTGTGTAAGTCTTCATTGGTTAATAAATAAATAAATAAATAAAAAAGCCGATTGTTCGTCTATTTTCTTATACCTATTATAGTTTTATGCAGTATGTAACACTAGCCCTAAATGTTGGTTTCAAATAATAATTTAACCAATAACGTTAGCTTTACCTATAGAAGTTACACTTATGGCGCTGACTCTTAAGACGATAACGGAACCCGCAAACAATGGTGTTTTTTCACATAAATTTCTAAGTTTTACGAGCTGCGTCGTTGCCCCTCCATCATCTGTGACGTAGAGCCGCTTATGGCCTGTTTATGGGGTCCAGGTGGGGAGATATGCTCCCGTCGATTTATAGAAGGGCCCGTTTGAGATATGTTTATTATTTTGGCCGATGTCATCGAAATTGGAGGACTTGTTTTTTACTAGTTTTCCCTAAGGTCCACTTGTAAATATCGAAAATAGGAAATGTAGGCTATAATGTTGAAAATTTTCTTGTAACTTTTACTTTTGCCCTGTGCCACAGCAATCTACACCGCCAATAGGTTTTATTTCTTTAACTCTTTGATCATTATCATAATCAAGTCACTTGTTTAAACTTTGCGAGGAATGGGTCTATCTCCACACTGAACAGTTTCTAGCTATCGGGTATGAGTGTCTCAAGACATGACAATATAAGATGAGTGTCTTTTTCCATAGTTACATTCGGTATGTACGTACAATATATTTTTTACTCTTAATTGTATTTTCTACAAAAGATTGAGTAAAGCCCATTTATAGCATTCTTTACCAGTCAATTTGATACTATAGATGTTCTAAGAATGGGCGATAGTCATATTATAAGCAAAACTAATTTAATAAGCATTCTGTTATGACATATTGTACAGTTATTTATCGCCGTAATAAAAACTCTCTTTGATATTAATGGACAATTAATATTTATGTAAAACACGTGTATAGTACGAGGCAAAAAATTAAATACTTAAGATAATATGTATAATATTTTACAGACATTCTATACATAGAGATTGTTGGTTAGTCGCAGATCGCCGAGAAAGTTTACCCGGTGTCGGCGTCGGGACAGTTTTTGTGGCGTCTACCAGGTGTCGCGTGCCGGTTATTACATGTTCAATTTGTAGGTAACTATTGGAGGTACGGTACCAACTACCAGCTCGTCGTGGAGCTGATAAAGAAAATATACACGGTGTTATTAAAGTCACCGGGTGTGGAAGACATTGATAATTGGTTACTAATGAAATTATTTATTACTAGGAAATTGCCCTCGCTTCGCTTCGAAAAAAATAGTAAAAAAAATATAATATAGCCTATGTCACTCCGGGATAGTGTAGCTTCCCAACAGTGAAAGAATTTTTCAAATCGGTTCAGTAGTTTCGGAGCCTATTCAATGCAAACAATCAAATCTTTCCTCTTTATAATATTAGTATAGATATAGATAATTTTTGATTCTGATCCTCTTTGGAGTTGGAAAGATCTTTTTCCTACTTGATTCTTGATTCTTTCGACTCAATAATATTCAAACATTGTATTTGAAATACAGTGAAAGAATAGTTCTAATGACATTAAAAGTAGAAGAGTTAAGACTATACGCAGCCCAACTACGTTGGCATATTCACATGCTTTATAGTCTAGCGGTTTCGTGGAACTACATCTGTCATGCTAGTGATTTAATCAAAAGCGAATGATAATGTAAGTCAGAGTTGGGGCACTGTTCCCCGCGCTCATTACTCATTGGATCGAACGGCGGAATGTTCGGAGTCACGTTTCTATTGTGAGCATGTGAAGAAGCACAATCGTACACATTAGAGCTGTTAGATCTCGTGTGTGGCAAAGATCACGAGGGTGCAGAGGGGTCATTACATACAAACGTAGTGTGATTCGTTTTTTTATGTAACTAACTGACAAACGAATTGAAGATTGATGCGTTGGTGACTTAGAAAGAAGAGAAAAAAGGAAAGAACTGGCTTCCAACCCAGAATTCAATTCCTTCTGCCAGTAAAGAAATGTTTAGTATCATAGTATCCTACCAGTACCCGCATTCTCCATCGAGACACGCGGCAGCGTATGAAATGGTAACGTAGCGCCATGTGTAATATTACACGAACCATTTCGAGCTACTTTTGACCCCTTCACAACTCTAGACCTATTTAACCTACATACATCAAATTTGGCACATTTATTCAAGCCCCTTAGTTTATCTAGAATTAAAAATTTCATAAATGTAGCTCAAACAGTTATTGATACTAAAAATTTAGGATTTTCTACACAGAATATGCGGAAGACTTCTGACATTCAATAAACTTGACAAGTGCGAGTTAAACTCACTTGGAAAGGGTTCCGTACGTTGATTATTGTATTTACCGTTATTTTTCTATTTTGTTAATTTTGCCCTTTTTTATACTAGCATTACTGCTGTACTGTATAGTCTGTGGCAGAGCAGAGGGCGCGTTAGACGCGCCGCGCGTGACGCCTCAAAGACCAAGTTCCTTTTGTGACACCGCCTTTTATAACGATGCTTGCCACTTTGTTATATTGCAAGAGGAATGCGTACTCAGATAATATGGGAAATGCTATCACTCTCCGACACATCGTTCGAGTTAGAGGCTAGAAAAAAGGCAAATTTTTGCTCTTACAACATACGAGAATCGTATGTTGTTTAACAATAAACATTGAGTTTCAGTCAATTTAAAGTCAATTTGCCAACAGTCGTTAATATTGTATTGGATGTGAGGTATGAATCAACTAAAGGTCCCAGTCACCAGTGGCGTACGGATCGTGTCTGCCGCGAGGTCGTGGGATCGAACCCGGTATCTCTGGACGGGCAAATGGCAATTTTGCTAACTCAATTAATAAATTATTTATCTGTTGCTTCAGTAAAACCAACTTAATAACTAAGAGTGACTTAACATTTTTATGTTTGGCTGATGTAAAATTGTAAGCGAAGGTCATTTAAATCTAAATGGAAAGGTTGTTGAGTTAATTACAAAATAATTTCATTACTTACATAAATATATATTTAAAATGTAATAATCTCAACAAGCAGAATTGCAGAAGCAGTGATATTGAACGTAGATTTTTCGCACGACGCCGCGGCCGCCGCGCAGCGGGACGGGCGACTTGAGTTCAAATTCGGGATTCACCACAAATTCTTGGATATCACATAAAGTTTGCTTTGGTGAATGATATCCTCGATCGTGAACAAAGGAAGTGTGTAACGGAGTGTGACATTAGGTCGGCAGTGGACGGATATAATTGTGATTCATGTTATTCTTAATCATGAATTTCACTTATTCGTCGCCTGGCCTCACTAGATCGCTTTCTAGGTAAATTCCAACATGAGACCATATCATACTACCACCAAGCAGTAAGCAGTACTAAGTAAACCTGGTAATATTATGTATTTACTAATGCAATATTTACGCAAGTATAACAAACGCACTCCGTTCGTACCCTATTTTTGATAAAAATGGCATTTACACATTACAGCAATCACAGCAGACAGCTCGAGAGTTATTACCAAATAAAAAGACGAACAAACAAACAATATTAATTTCCACCTACATAGCTTATAAATCGCGCAAAACTCGACTCTTTGCCATTGACTTAAGTCGCATTACTAGGTGGGAGGATTACACAATCGACTTTGAATATCGGTCATAACTTAATCGCCTCATTATTTCATTAAGGCCCAGCGCAAGTGATGTGTATCTTGCAAGCACCCAAACACAAACCGGTACAGTTGTTTAGATAAACCGATTACTTTATTAACACGTTTATCTGCCTTTTTATGTCAAACTAACAGTGCTAGTGTAGCGAAGAAGTTAGCTTGTTAACTAGCTTCGAATCATTGAAATAAGGTAAACAATCTCAAATTTGATTTCAGGAGGATGTTCGTAGCTAGTTACAGCAACGTTTGTAGGTATTATACTATTACATTCAGAATAATATTAATATCTCTATAATTTTGGTAAATGTCAGCTATTAATGTGAATCATAAGTATCTAAGAATTGCCATAGTCATTAAAATTCGTAATATCATGAGAAACGTGTGGAAAGTTTTAAGTAATTAGTAAGAACTTTTATAAGGGGGTGATTATTTATACTGTAATAGAACTTTATTAAAATGGTTAGCTTCTGTAGGCCGTGTGTGTGTGTATACAGTATGTGCAGTACATTACATACACACACATTCAAAGTCTATAATTAAAAAAATGCGATTACAGCAAGAATTTACGTAACAATGCTTGATGAAATCGTATAAAAATATAAAGACATAGATCTATCTAGGCGGTGAATAAATGTTTCGAATACTTACAATCGATTTATTAGTTCCCACAACATTCCATTGCGGTGTTCAGAATGCAATGATATTCAATCGGTACTTATGCGATTAATCTGATTCGTGACTGAGATGTGCAGGTTTTGCGTCATCTCATGACACGGGACGGAGAACAATTACGTATCATTTGAAACTTATATTGCAAACGTTATAGATCACCATTAACACGTAGCCTAGCTCATGCTTGTGGCTATCATACATAAAAATATTTTTTCAAATCCGACTGGCAGGGTCTCTCGCCTGATAGTAAGTGGCAATCGTCGCCCATGGACATCGACAACACCAGAGGCATCACTGATGCCTTGCCGGTCAAAAAAAGAGAAGAAAGAGAAATAAAGAACTGGCTGTCAAGCCCCCAACCGGAACACGAAGAATCGTTTGGCAACTGACTCAAGCAAGAGGTTTATTATTTATTATAGATTTAACTACTGTACTATTAGTCAATTTGAAGCTAACATGCCAATACGATGAAGGAACTTACAGATAATTGTATTATCTATCCATACTCTGCGACTGATTTGATAAAAGTGCATAAAATCCGTCTAGATTAAGCAAGAAGGATTCTTAAGAAATTATTATTTTAAAGACAAGATTGTTTGATAATGAAACATGAATTTGATAAGTACGAGTGCTGTCTGTAATCGTAAGTAAATTTATATTTTGCCAATAAAGGAGCAGACATACCAGTAATTGATCGCCATCAGTGGACATCTGTAACAACATACACCAAATCACTAACGCTAGCCAAAAAGCAAGCGAGCGAGGGAAACAAAACATTTTAAATTTTGTTGTCTACATAAATATGTTTTATAAGAAAGATAAAGGCATATCCATATTACTATATGCCTATCACTAACAACATAGTGACTAGTTACATTTAGTGTAAAGAGGTAGATAGAATAGCTTTTGGTACCGATCGTTAAGGGTTATCAAAAGGTTAAAAGATGATCATTAGCAATCGCCACGTGCCTCCGCCGAGCGCTATGGAACCGGACACGAGCCCGATGGTGTGGATCGGGCACGACGCGGTTGCATTACACCACGACTTATCGACGACATAACTATGATTTATCTTATTACTATTTTATACTGCATTAGCATTATCAACTAGGAAAAACTTTTAAAAGCTCACTCCAAATACTTCAAATCTATGTTTTACGCTTTACTCTACCTCGTGTTATATTGTATTATATAGGTAATTTATTTATTTTAATTTAAACATAATAAGACGTCAACTTTCACGACCAAATTAATAATTCGCTATAAATTCGGTTAGTTCTTCTGTACCTTGATGTTTCGAGTACACAAAAACTAGTTCGGTATGTAGTTACTTATAGGTATTGGCTACTATCGATAGGACGGAGAAGAGATCATACAAGAAAAGCAGAATGGTACAATGTCCACCATTCTAGACTTCTTCAGATATAAATAATTTATTTAGTAGTGAACAAAATATATTTTATAGGTTAACATGTAAGTGAATAAAGCACATAGTGGGTAAAACTGCTGGTATTTACTTGGAGATTGATAATGCGTTTTTGTTACTGTACAATACGCCAAAACGCTACAAAACAGGTATTTATAACATAAAAAACCAACAACATTTAACCAGGTGCAAATAACTTTGTTTTAGGCTTAATTCATACTATTTCCACCCGGAATTCCAATCACTTGTACAAACCGCGTGTTATGTCGCGTCGTGCCGTACGCTACCTCGGACACGCTCCCATCACGCAGGCGGTGAATGGTCGCGCCGCAACCTCCCGCCAGTTATAGTTTTTTTATTATCTATATTCTCTAATTATGCAAAGCGCGCGACATTCGCGCCGTGTCAAGGTGAGCAACTCGCCGTGATTTACTATATGTCACGGTGAATATGATTGGGAAGATTTTTATTACATGCGCTAAGTAGTTAGGCAAACTTTCTATGAGATTGAACTATTACTTCTTTAACTTAAAGAACCTCAGGTTTTTCGAAGATAGTTAGGATTTAATGTACATGATGAAAAAAGTTTAAAGAATTAAAGAGTAGAGTTTAATAGTTTTTTACACAGTTAGTTTGTGACAAGTATATTTGATCGTGTATGGCCAGCATTACATTACAATGACAAAACTTTTTGTGACGAATTCTGACTAAACAGTGCAGCTGATTCACAAATATGATTCAATCATGGTTGCACAAACTTGCAGATTATCTAATAGCCTTTCAACCTTTTAGTTTTCGTCGTGCTCTTATCAATTTACGTTCAGATAGGGCAATGAAATCATCCCAATTTAAAATGATACAATCTATAATGCGTCACGTCTAGGGTTCGAAGTATCGGCCTCTGGTATCGATACCGAGTACTCGTGCGGTATCGATGGGTAAGGTATCGATACCAAAAAAGTATCGGCCCTGAAGTATCGATACTACTCAGTATCGAGTACTTACGAGGATCAACATTCAGAGCTAAAAAAAAAGGTCTTCGGCGGTGAATTTCATGTCCCGACGACACTTTTTTTAGTCTGAGCGCTAAAACCTATACTAAATGTATTGGCAGCACTAGACACGGGCCACTTTTTAGGGTTCCGTAGCCAAATGGCAAAAAACGGAACCCTTATAGGTTCGTCATGTCTGTCTGTCTGTCCGTCCGTATGTCACAGCCACTTTTTTCCGAAACTATAAGAACTATACTGTTGAATCTTGGTAAGTAGATGTATTCTGTGAACCGCATTAAGATTCTCACACAAAAATAGAAAAAAAATTTGGGGATTCCGCATACTTAAAACTGAAACTCAAAAATTTTGTTTTCATCAAAACCATACGTGTGGGGTATCTATGGATAGGTCTTCAAAAATGATATTGAGGTTTCTAATATGATTTTTTTCTAAACTGAATAATTTGCGCGAGAGACACTTCCAAAGTGGTAAAATGTGTGTAGAAATGAGGAGAATCGTAGACGAACAAGGGTAACCGACATAGCTCAAAGAATTAGCCGGCTGAAGTGGCAATGGGCTGGCCACATAGTGCGAAGGACCGATAACCGTTGGGGAAGAAAGGTCCTTGAATGGCGCCCACGTCTCGGAAAAAGGAGCATAGGACGCCCCCCGACCAGGAGGACTGACGACCTGAAGAAGACAGCGGGCATCCGCTGGATTCAGAAGGCTCAGGACCGGTCAGAGTGGCGCAAATTAGGGGAGGCCTATGTCCAGCAGTGGACCTCCAAAGGCTGATGGATGGATGGATGGAAAATGTGCGTGTCCCCCCCCGTAACTTCTAAAATAAGAGAATGATAAAACTAAAAAAATATATGATGTACATTACCATGCAAACTTCCACCGAAAATTAGTTTGAACGAGATCTAGTAAGTAGTTTTTTTTTAATAAAAAAAATACACTATTATTAAAACATCGATCAAAGTTACAACGAACTACTAATACGTACTTTAAACTTTTATATACCCTTCATGGGCGAGGCCGACTCGCACTTGGCCGCTTTTTTTCCATATGGCAATATTAAAAGTACTCAGTATTTTAAAAGTACTCGATACCGACGTTTCATATGAGTACTTGCGAGTAATTACCAGGTACGAGTATCGAGTACTCAGTATCGAGTATCGTGAACAAAAGTATCGATACCTACTCAGTATCGAAAGTATCGTTCGAACCCTAGTCACGTCAGTGGCGTCATTGGGTAGCTGACAGCATGATGGTTTATGGCTGTGCCCGCCAGGTGTCAGGGCTATTGTTTGACTTTTAGTTCATACTGATGAATTTTGATAGAATTTGACATAGGCATTTTCTATAATTTAACTTGACCTATGTTAATAGGCATGTTTCCGGCATTCATCTTTAGCAGACGAATCAATGAAGACCTTTACATTTAATATGGACCGTGAATTGAGTTAAGGTGCCTACTGATATTTATTTTTTATTAGATTCGCTCTTCTTAGGAGCATAATATTGTTGGTAGAATCACATTATTATTTTAAGAGTACCTCACAAGGACGTAATACGACTGGGTTTTATTATTATTAGGGTTTTAAATTACAATAAAATAAAACATATTAATATATAAAATTTTGAACCCAATACTTTAAAAATGATAAAAAAATATCTTATTTTATAAACTTCCATATCTTTATATTAATATTTTAGCCGTTTTATTTCTTAAGAGTTCGTGTGTTTGTTACCTCATTTACCTGGACTGACCTGGAGTAATCCCATCATTATAATGCCATCAATTCAATCGTTATATTGCGATCGAATTATTTATCTTTAAGGGTTTGTTAGCATTTGTTACAAATTTTGTCTTTGTCTTAATTTAAGTCTTTGATTGTACAAGTTGAGAAATATTTTAAAGGTTTTAATGGTGTGCTGTACCACAGTTTTGTATGTTTGTCCGCAATTAATACACTATTTAACTAAACACGTTCAGCGATGGCGTTAATTTTATGAGGCGAAAAAAATATTATAATTGGCTTTAAGTATTGGGTATGGCTGCAGTATTGTTTTATCCAATAATTAATAATTAAAAGTATAGTAAATACCACAGATGGAAAACGAATACGAAACGAAACGAATGTAAAACAAAGTGGTGAACTATACTCAATAAAAAAAATTGGGAAACTCAAATAAAACATGTTGCGGAAACCGTTTCTCTTCTTTATTTGATGGTAAAACCTATTCACAAATTCATAAACCTATTAGTATGTGTACTTACATATTTGTGTAATAAAATACTATTCGATAATAAATTGGAACTAAGATGTACGACTAGATATTATCATTCATCAAACTTAAAATAAAATATTATTATTTATCTATTGGGTTATTATATTGCTGTGGAGCAAGACACTGATTCTCTGAAAAAAAAATTACAAAAGATTTTTGCAACAACAAATTACCAATTTAAAAATAACACTTAAACGTTTCAATGGATGATTTAAAATTGACAGCAATCTTAAAAATCAAAAGTTAAGTACTTCAACTCCACATAAAATGTTTAAAAATGACGCATCGTCATAATTTATTGCTTTACGATTTAATAAATTCCTTATGTATTATACAATCAGCTGATATTCTCCTTGAACATAATGATGGACCTGTTTGATCATTGTTTCAATGCGTGAGGCGTTTCTACCTTTAACGAGGTTTTGGCAGATTGGTAGATTTGGATTAGATTTGATACTAATTAAGGTCAAGCGGTAGGTTGAGATGCCATTGTCCTTCCTTATGGATTCCCTTTAACTCGTTTGTTCACTTGTTATTTTTTAAATATACCTTTACCTGTCATTCATATTATGAATCACTGGATATGCCACGCACGCGTCAGTCAAGAAGAAAACACTCGCTTGTCAACTGGCTCTATAGTATTCTAAAACTTACTATGAATTTCACATATCATTTAATGGTGCAAACTGCATAGAAAAATCCTAGGAAGACAAATTGTGTAGCTGAGGTCAACAAAAATATGACTAACCGCCAACTATGAAGAATGGCAAAGTTCTCTTAAGAGTCCACGTTATACCTGCTCAGGAGCACTACCGCATCGGTTCAGCTTTCATAGTAGTCGATCTAACATCCGCGGAACATGTTCGCCAAATGCCGTCGCTACCTGCCAAAGGGATTCCAGTGGGTAAAAAACTAGTAAAGTTTGCGGGCAATGCTTCTTCGTGCAGATTTCATCTTTGAGAATAAAAAGTATATTTTTGCCATGCTGATTTGATTTAGGAGTTTCAATATAATTTTGGAATCTTAGTGTCGAAGTGAAATGATCCCGGTGTTCAGGAAAGGCCTTGGTAACCCTAGCAGCAGGTGTTTTGCGACATTCCATCTGTTGAAACAGCGTGGCATTTGGGATGCGCAGTCAAGAGCAAATGCTAAGCTTTCACGACGAGTTATGTGGGTAAGGCGGGTTCCATATAGATATTCATAGGTGGGTGACCTTTGGCTCGATTGAGCGTAAGAGGCTTTGCCGAGAAGAGTAACGTGTTATTATGCGTTTTGATGGAAATTGTGTGCACCTTAGTAAGAGTAAGTTTTGTTAACATTACGATAAACTAGAAGTGAATCTGGTGGTTATTAGAATCTAATACTATAATGATGACTGTTCGTTACTGCTACGGAAATAATAATAGGTATGAGCATATAGGTTAATTGTTGATTATTGTAATGTAATGTAGTTCCACAGTGGAACAAATCGCTGTCGCAAAAGTGTAGTAACGATAAGGTCAATAGCATGGTTAAAGGTGGCTGACCAAGCCCTACTAATAAGGTGGGGAGTACACACGCACGCGACAGCGTTATGTAACCCGTCCTGAGATTTGAACCAAGTTTTTCAGCGATAGCAATAGTTTTTTAGTCGTCTGTTGACTTAGGTCAGGAGATAAGGTTGCATAATTTGAAATAATGGTGTCTAATGAACAGAAATGTCATGACTCAATCTATCCTGTGATCAAGTTTATTACAAAGAACCAATTTAAGGATGCGTTTACTAAATTAAATGTGAACTTACACTTAGTTAATAATATTGCCAAATATTATAATTTAATGAAATATTAGCATAGTTAATAACAACACCTTGACTTAAACCCGTTACTGGGTCACGATAGGGCACGGATCTCTTAGCTGTCGAGGGCTAAAGCATAACCAATTTGTAGTGGTGATTGATGGCGATTTGTGGCCAATCCAGTGCTGGAAGTTGTTAGGCCACCTAAATGCCTCCTACTGCTACTCAAAGATACCCATCCAACTTCTTTTTTGATCACTTAGAATTAGTGCTCCAACTAAACGTAACTAATATAAAGAGTATGGGTTTGCAAGAAACCTAGTACGAGTATACCTGTTATTATTAGAGAACAGGGATTTTCTTAGGGTATTAGATATTATTCATTTTAATTTGATATGTGGGTGAGGGGTTCCCAAAGACCACTGCTACCAATAGAATATAATGCTAGTGTGAAGGTGCTTTTAAGTGTAGGTCAAAATCAAAACCATTTATACATATAAATATAACTGATACAATACTCGTAGTAGGTACCCATTAAAATTTAAATGTTTTTTTTTTAATTTCAAGTAGGTACTATATTAATCTTGTTGTATATACTACTGTTCAAATATTATTCATTTGATCATTTACCACCGATTACATTCATAAAAAAATAGAAATGAAATGAATAACGTAAATTAATTGATTTTAAATTAAAATATCCTTCCAATTCAAATTACCACACATTATTTTCATTTGCAATCACTAAGTATTATTCCTATACACAAGTTTCGTTTGCAGAAGATATTGGTCAACAGCTTATCGTATTGTTCATTAAATGTCAATATTATAATTATTTATTTGAGTGATTATTTTGAATACACTTTTTGTTCGGGCTTAGAATTGCTAGTTTTTTTCAGATGCTTTTATTCATGTGGATCATAAGATGTTCATTTGTCAATGACCCCATAACCTGGTCATATAGTACTATATACCTGGATTGTATATGTTATTATTAACATGATAGTGGATAAAGAAGCCAGATTTTTGTAGTGATGATCGCCAAAAATATTAAAGTTTAACAATGTTAATTCAAAAATATTTTTCATGATTGATCTAATAATTCAAACTTTAATAACAGGATAGCCTTGAGGTATCTTGCTTGTTCATCACAAGCGACACATGTGAAGGAAGCATCAACTGATTTATGGATAAATAAATCGATTCATTCATTAAAATATGTACATATTTTTATTCCAAGTAAATAATTTGGTAATGATGTCATTGGTCTATTTGGATGCGCTGCATGAGCATAATATGATCAAAAAGTATAAGGAGACGGAAAATCTTTTTAGATTTTGAGTTCCTTGTCTAACTCTAAGCTAACGGGCCACCTTGATTGCGGTGCATATTTTTAAACACCAAATTAGGGAATAACATTATCCTTTTTTGAAATAGAATATTATCCGCTATTGCCGCTAAGTATTTTCTTGGACGGTCTGAACACTAATTTTATTAGATGTTCTGTGGTCTGAACTAAGCTTTATAATACATCTAAATTAAGTGTTAACCACGAAACACAGACAACAGGCTAACAGCCAATGATCATTCAACAAACACCTAATCAAATAATTTAATTAAGTTTTATAGCAATGACTGGAGGTCGGAATTAGGTCGGGCGGTCCGGTGGCTGGATTGTTCTCGCAGAGTGCTCTTGCAGGTTCGGTGGTTTCTAACGTGTATTTCAAGTGATTCTTTTTTTAACATTCTTTGATATATAAACGTCTCATGCTTTATTTCTATGCATAAAAATAGATAGTTAATACACATTTTATGTTGTTACGAACAATTTGTTTTATCTATTATCGATAAACTATTAAACTAAGCACTTGCTCGGCAACACTTACGAAAATATTTCTTAAATTTTGAGCTATAACGTTGAAGGGGTCAAAAGCTAAAGTTGTTAGAATCGACATTTGGTACTCGCGTGTGGTCTTACCGTCTTCAGTCTTGTGGTCTCTATAATAAAGGTAAACGATGCTTGTAACAGTATTGCAAGCGTATTGATTTCAAAGCGATTAATTTATTCAAATTAAGATTCTATTCCTTCAAAATAAGGTCCATGTAGCATGTATTTCTAACATGGGCAGCTACGTAATTGAAAGATTAATTTTAAAGATAGCTATAATATATGACGATGGTGCATAAACTGTCAACGGACACTAGAAGATATGTAACTATGTCGTGCGTATTAATGGCGTGTAAGTAAGTAAGTAGTATAATTAAGCCTGTCAGTATCATTGTCCCGGGTAGATGAATAATACCAATGAAAATACATAATCTGTGAAATGAAGAACAATCCTTTGGATTACTTTCGTGGTTAAGAGAAGGGAAACCTAGGTTTGTGAGTATAACTAGGTTTGTAAGTAAGTAGGTCTGGAGATTGTGGTTGAATAATATGTATATACATAATTAATTACAACCCGTTTTGATTGATTGAGGGCGAGTTTTTTTACACATTTAAACTACCACGATCCAAAGAATGACATAACCAAAAACTTTCTTCTGATTTATCTATCGATTTGGAATGTGATGTTTGATGTATGTAGTCTTTTCATCAGTTATTTCTATCTCCATTCCTATCGCAGTTTAGAAAATGAATGAATATATGTATATTATTTATTAATGAATATTTTGTAGGTTGCAGCATGAATGCAGGTTTTATGTAAAACATAAATTACTTAGGACTCCTCTATATCTGTCCATTTATCATTTCATCAGTTTTGTATGTCCATTTCTGGACATAGCTCTCTTCTTCATTTGCCATTTCCACCAAGAACTCAGCGTCCATTACTGTTTTACACTTTGTTAGAAGTGTTATGAACAAAAATAAATAAATAAAGAATTAAATTAAATTAATAATTGAATGACATTAATTTGAATACGGAATTCCATAGCACATAAAAAGACAATTTTCCTTTTCAAATTTTCTAGGTCAATACTTAATTTGTTTGAAGGAATCATAAATATTTTTATGAAGGTTAAGATCATCTTTATTTAAACCGATCTATATGCAAATGTCTAAGACGCCTTTGTATAATACGTTTTTGGGTGATGATTGAACCGACTTTATTAACTTTAATATTGCGTAATTTTAGTGATATGGTCAAAGTTGTTTTTTTTATAAAAATGTGATGGTAAGTGGCTGTCGATGCCGTTACTGGCCATGAAATCACGATTAACTATGTTTTATGATTTGATTAAAGTTAAATTATTGATAGATTTGTATCGTTTTAATTGAAGTTTGTAGAATATGGCAGTATAATTATTGTTTATTGTATTATTATTCTTACTGTTTTATACCTAGAAGGGGGTTGGGGACAATTGAAAAAAAAATTTGGTATGGTTGAAACTGTTTATTTGTTTAGTTTCTTGTTTCTTAGATGCCAAGGGTAAGCCGAAGGAAAACTTCGAGAACGTACAAGAAGTCTATGAAGATGTAAAAAAATCAATAACCAGTAATTAAATATCTGGTGAATTCGGTAATAATGTGTCTATGAGTAGTGTAAGCAGGAAAGTGGAGGGGGGATAGTGGCACCGGACCTGTCGTCAGCGGACGGTTTACCTCCAGAAGACGAGCCAATAGAAGGCTGCCGGTTTTTTAAAATTTGATTTTACTCATAAAATCTTACATAACACTGATCTCAAATAACAAGGCCTATTAGTAGTCAGGTCTTTAATTTAGTATATTTTCGTCATCACTTACTTAACTAATCCCGATGTTATGAATGAAAACCTGTAAAATGTTTCAACCGTACCCAGTCTCTCCTAGTCTGCGATTTCTTAAAGCTAAAGTCGATAAATTAGCTGCTGTTCAAACAAAAACAAGTTGTAGTTCAAACAATCATGCTTTCAATGACCCGATTAACGTTTGATAATAGATTTGACAGTTAATTACTTAATTTTTAGTTGGTCAGCCTTTCAGAAACCGGCGCTTATTATCGTAGATGTCCGAATACAGTAACGCGGATCAAAACGGGATCAATTCACCTGCCGCACATCAATTAACATGTCACCGTGAGATGTAATTTTGTGCAAATCACTGTTCAAGTGTTCACAAGATGTTACTAAACCGCCGCTTAGTTTGCTCAGCTATTCTAAGCCTTGTAACACATCGCAACTTAAAGCTATATTCTCATGGAGATACAAACTAGTTGATGTAATATTGTTATTTTTTTAATAAATAATAATAATAATAAATCTTTATTTCAGAGCATATTCGATCCATTTTTGGTTAGATCCACACATAATATTCTTAACAATATGTTAGTTGTATATAGAATAAAACAGCACATGGGTTAGTATCAAGATAAACTTAGCCTATGTTAATATAAAAATTTTAAACATGAAGAAACTTATACTAAATACACAAACACCTGTTGGCGAGTGTGTGTGCACTATTCCAGCAGGCCCAGAGAGGGCTGTCTAGTTTGTTCGCCAATCTGCTGAGGAGGGTGTTTAAACAGTGACAATTTTACCTGCTTATTACATCGTGCAAAACGGCGGGCCAACATGTTGTCTCGAACCGACATCGACTGCTGCTCTCTCTACGTCTCTGTCGTCCACGAGGCGCTCATCAACTATGTGTTTGAGGTACTTGAATTCAGTCATCGGTTTCAAGGGATTACATATTTACAAGCTTCAAAAATTTTAATCAATTTAATGTTAATATTATGTACATTTTATTTCTCTGCCATGTAATTGTGAAAAAATATGTTTTCTTTCTAATGATTAATACTTTTCGAAAAAAGTATGCGGTATAAAAATTATATCGATGAATTTAATAAACAAAACGTTGAGTTCTGAACGTGGTAGCATAAGAAAGCCAGCAACTGTTATATTATTATCGCTTTAGTTGGACTGCAGTATTAGTTCAAGCAGAGGTCACAAGACGGCGTGATATTTGTATATGTTAATTTGTGAGCATACCTAAAGTTTTATGATATTTAGAATTAAGTTTTTACTGATTACGCGTACAGAATTATCTGCGTAAATCCATATTAGTTGTAAACACATTAAGGTCAAGTCAATATGCTTAATTATAATGTAAAGCCTTCAACACCTACTAATATATTGTTTTACCAATTGCATGTTTATATTTATTGCATTTTTATATTGATAATTATAGCAAACAATGAAAGAATATGCTATCCAGGAATAATTTTACCTGTGAAATGATACCTGTTATAGAGGCAGAAAATTACGTTTAGCCTCTGTAGGTCACCAGGCTCTTCTAATAAACAATAGCCAAAATCTACTCAAATAAAACCTGACTGATCTATGCTTCTTAACATAAAAAATATTCAGTTATTTTATTTTCTTAAGTATGGTGGTGGAACTGCCCCGCATGGTGGGTGGTTGGCTACCACCCTTTCTTTTGGCGGCATCGACCATGAAAGGTTTTTATAGATCGGACTTGCTCCCTTGGTTGACAGCTTGTCAGTGCCATTAGTATAATTGACGTCAATGGGCCAATGAAAACATGATGACTCACAAGTCTGTATCAGTTTGGAATCGAACCCGGAACACTACGCTCGGTACGTAAAAAAAACAATTTCTAATTCGTAATCACTGAGCTGCGTGGGAGATATTGTAATATTTGAGATGTGTAATGTGTATTGTCCGCATCAACAATAATGCATATTTATGGTGAATAAAAATGACAATCAAAATAAATGTATTTGTTTAGAGGGACAGATCAGGTGTTGCGTCACCTGGCCCCGGGCGAGCATAGGATTTTACAAAGAAGTCTCTCGACAGGCTTTATGCAGAACTGAGTCACGTTGATTTTTACAAAAATGATTCAATGACGAGTGTGGCAATCTTGTCGCCTCTGATCACAATGTGTGTAATTGAGTGGGTGTTGGTCGAATGACGAGTGTGTTGCGTTGCGTTGCTGTTGCACGATCCCATCCCTGTATCCTCTGATGTCAGTACTCAGTAGTGATGAGTGTAAAGCATTTTATGATAAGTGAATTAGTAACACCAGAAGTATTACCAACGATAAAAGAAATTAACGACGAAGTCCCTTGTCTTGATGCGACATCTCAAAAATTGCTTATTTATTATGGTGAAACGTTTCAATATCACTTTGAAGATTATGTTAAATACTCAGTCCTACTTAATATTGTTACATATACAGTAAGCCTTGTTGGAAGACTTCAATTTACAACTTATAAGGATTGTAGATCCTGCAGAGATGTAGGTAAATCTACAGTTTTGTATATGACACTCCTGACGTCATAAGGAAAATGCCCAATAGGTCATATTGCAATGTGGTCTGAGTTGGAGCCAATATGTGTATGACTAGATGTCAACCGATGCGTTGCACAATACAATAATGACATCACCGACAAAATCATTGTCCGAAAGCGGTTTTTAAATATATTTATGAAGAACTATAAATTAATCCACAAGTTATGATGCAACCGTGAAGGTTGCCACTGGGCGGAGCGCCATCTTTTATGTATAAGTGTAAAAATGTGTAGATATCCTATCCTACTAATATTATAAATGTGAAAGTTTGTGAGGATGTATGTTACTATTTCACGCAAAAACAACTGAACGGATTTTCATGTTAAGCTCACAGGTGTTCCATCCATCCATCCATCCATCCATCAGCCCTTGGAGGTTCACTGCTGGACATAGGCTTCCCCTAACTTGCGCCACTCTGACCGGTCCTGAGCCTTCTGAATCCAGCGGACGCCCGCTATCATCTTCAAATGTGGACCATGATATGGTCCATGGTGGACCATGATATGGAATTGGGACCATACAAACCTTACTATATCTACTCTAGATACCCTTTTGCTATTTGACATTGAATTTGTTATAAAACATGAAAAATTCATGTATGAGATTATAATCTACTAGCTGTTACCCGCGACTTCGTACGCCGAAAATAAAAATCCCTTCATTATAAAAACATGTTTTTCATAAATTGACTAATTGACTAATTGACTGATTGATAATTGATTTTTTCATAACTTGTCCATACTATGAAGAGAGGAGACCCGTGCCTTGTAATAGCCCAATAAGGGTTGAAGCTAAAACACCTACACTTAGTACATATATCGTATTATGTAAATGAGTAAAATATTAAACAAATCTTTAGTGTTGATAATGAAATGATAACTACGATCTGATATTGTAGCGTGATTGGTAGTCAGCAAGATACTAAACTCTTCACCAAAATTACAGCAAAAGTGAAGTTCTTAGAACCCATTAATTACCCATCGAGAGAAGCATTCATAGCCCGGGCGCAGCGGCTTGTGTCGGTTCTAATAGTAATCGATGAAGTTAAACAATAGCGAGCGCGGTCGGTAGTTGGATAGGTGACCGCTAGTGGCAAAAAATTCTTGAGCTCTCCGAGCTTCGGTGGGCATGGAAAGCTGTCGGTCCCGGTTGTTGTCGTAAGATAACAGTCGTTATGACATATTGAAGGTCCTCGCCCGGCGCGGCGTAATGACTTCCGACACTTGGGTTGATTTCTAATCCCTCGATCAATCCACACTGGAGCAAAGTGGTGGAGTATGATCTAGGCGTCCTCAAAAGTGAGTGCTCAGTAGTGAGCCATTACTAACCCACCCATAGGAAAGGTCCCAAAATAATTGAACTTTTTAGAATTTAGAGGTTTATCTAAATCAGGACCTGAGAGTTTTTGAATTTTAAATTTACATTGTAATTTTACAGAATACACAAAAAACATTTCTTTCCTTTCTTTTTGGGAAGCAGCAAATCAGTGATTCCTTTAGCGTTGCTAATGTACATTGGCGAAAGTGACCACTTACCATGAGGTGACTCATCTGTTCGTTTTACAACTTCTTAGTCGAAACTTACTCTAAACTTACAACTATTAGGGTTCCGATTTTACTTCAGAACCCTAAAAATTACCGAAGTCTCGTATAATCATTCCCTGAATTAACCCTTTAAAGATTGATTTTTCAAATTATGTTAAAGTTAATTTTTGTTTATAACAGTCGAACTGAGAACCTGCTACTTTTTTGAAGTTGGTTAAAAAACCGGCTAATAGCGTGTCAGGCCACTGGTAATATAGGGTTCCGAAGTTCTAAGTTTATAGAACTCAATAACTACGTATGCTAATATAGCCATGATAGTTTTACTTGAATTTTTTATTGCCATGAATTTTTTTACGTGTCCAACACTTACGAATATTTCGCAAACAGACCCCTCAATCGAAAAATGGACTTAGCAGACCCATATTATTTTTGAGAGACCTTTACTACTATGGGGTGCGTGACGGAAAAAAATTATCCCCATATTACCTCTAGGAGAGGTATCCTAAAAACATATTTTTAAAAATGTTATTCTACCAGTTTAAAGTTTAAATAAACATGTATATCCTTGCTAAACTACAGCTTTCTAGCACTAACAGCCTCTGCGCTATGCTACGGACGGACGGATGGACGGACGGACGGACGGGCTTGATGAAACTATGAGAATTCTGTTTTGACTTCGGAACCCTAAAAAGAGTCATAAAAATCGCTTCATAAATAACGAATCTATCAACTACATTTAACAAAGTTTGACCCTATCCCTCAGGAACAGGTCTGTTTTCCGAGATAAAAAGTATCCTGTGTCCTTTCCCGAGCTTAATTCTATATCTGTACTAAATTTCATCAAAATCGGTTTAGTGGCTTAAAAGAGTTATCCCTCAGGAACAGGTCTATTTTCCGGGATAAGAAGTATCCTATGTCCTTTTCCGAGCTCAATTCTATATCTGTACTAAATTTCATCAAAATCGGTTTAGTGGCTTGAAAGAGTTATCCCTCAGGAACAGGTCTATTTTCCGGGATAAAAAGTATCCTATGTCCTTTTCCGAGCTCAATTCTATATCTGTACTAAATTTCATCAAAATCGGTTTAGTGGCTTGAAAGAGTTATCCCTCAGGAACAGGTTTATTTTCCGGGATAAAAAGTATCCTATGTCCTTTTCCGAGCTCAATTCTATATCTGTACTAAATTTCATCAAAATCGGTTTAGTGGCTTGAAAGAGTTATCCCTCAGGAACAGGTCTATTTTCCGGGATAAGAAGTATCCTATGTCCTTTTCCGAGCTCAATTCTATATCTGTACTAAATTTCATCAAAATCGGTTTAGTGGCTTGAAAGAGTTATCCCTCAGGAACAGGTCTATTTTCCGGGATAAAAAGTATCCTATGTCCTTTTCCGAGCTCAATTCTATATCTGTACTAAATTTCATCAAAATCGGTTTAGTGGCTTGAAAGAGTAATCCCTCAGGAACAGGTTTATTTTCCGGGATAAAAAGTATCCTATGTCCTTTTCCGAGCTCAATTCTATATCTGTACTAAATTTCATCAAAATCGGTTTAGTGGCTTGAAAGAGTTGTCTCTCAGGCACAGGTCTATTTTCCGGGATGAAAAGTATCCTATGTGTTTTTCCGAGCTCAATTCTATATCTGTACCAAATTTTATCAAAATCGGTTCAGTGGTTTTGGCTTGAAAGAGTTATCCCTCAGGAACAGGTCTATTTTCCGGGATGAAAAGTATCCTATGTCCTTTTCCGAGCTCAATTCTATATCTGTACTAAATTTCATCAAAATCGGTTTAGTGGCTTGAAAGACTTATCCCTCAGGAACAGGTTTATTTTCCGGGATAAAAAGTATCCTATGTCCTTTTCCGAGCTCAATTCTATATCTGTACTAAATTTCATCAAAATCGGTTTAGTGGCTTGAAAGAGTTGTCTCTCAGGAACAGGTCTATTTTCCGGGATGAAAAGTATCCTATGTGTTTTTCCGAGCTCAATTCTATATCTGTACTAAATTTCATCAAAATCGGTTTAGTGGCTTGAAAGAGTTGTCCCTCAGGAACAGGTCTATTTTCCGGGATAAAAAGTATCCTATGTCCTTTCCCGAGCTCAATTCTATATCTGTACTAAATTTCATCAAAATCGGTTTAGTGGCTAGAAAGAATTATCCCTCAGGAACAGGTCTATTTTCCGGGTTAAAAAGTATCCTTTGTCCTTTCCCGAGCTCAATTCTATATCTGTACTGAATTTCATCAAAATCAGTTTAGTGGCTTGAAAGAGTTATCCCTCAGGAACAGGTCTATTTTCCGGTATAAAAAGTATCCTATGTCCTTTCCCGAGCTCAATTCTATATCTGTACTGAATTTCATCAAAATTGGTTAAGTGGCTTGAAAAAGTTATCCCTCGGGAACAGGTCTATTTTCCGGGATAAAAAGTATCCTATGTCCTGTCCCGAGCTCAATTTTATATCTGTACTAAATTTCATCAAAATCGGTTTAGTGGCTTGAAAGAGTTATCCCACAGGAACAGGTCCATTTTCCGGGATAAAAAGTATCCTTTGTCCATTCCCGAGCTCAATTCTATATCTGTGCCAAATTTTATCAAAATCGTTTTAGTGGCTTGAAAGAGTTATCCCACAGGAACAGGTCTATTTTCAGGGATAAAAAGTATCCTATGTCCATTCCCGAGCTCAATTCTATATCTGTACCAAATTTTATCAAAATCGGTTTAGTGGCTTGAAAGAGCTATCCCTCAGGAACAGGTCTATTTTCCGGGATAAAAAGTATCCTATGTCCTTGCGCAAGCTTAATTCTATATCTGTACCAAATTTTATCAAAATCGGTTCAGTGGTTTTGGCGTGGAAGAGTTATCCCTCAGGAACAGGTCTATTTTCCGGGATAAAAAGTATTCTATGTTCATTCCCGAGCTCAATTATATGTCTGTATCAAATTTCATCAAAATCGGTTCAGTGGTTTAGGCGTTATTGAGTAGCAGACAGAGTTACTTTCGCATTTATAATATTAGTATAGATTAAATACATTATGACTGATTAGGAATTAATGGCATGGACAAAACTAATAAGACATCACTGTAACACCCCTGACCCGAGTGCAAATATTTATCTGTCACATAAATATTTGCTCCAGTCGGGAATTGAATCCAGGACCCCTCGTTTCGCAGGCAGAGTCACTATCAACTAGGTTATAGGGTCCTCATAATGAAAATTTGAATGCAACATTCATAATATTATCCTTGCGCTTACCATGTTGTGGTTCATGAGATATGCTTATTTATGCCTTTAAACCACATATTATATGGTATTAAGTTATTAATATATCTAAGGTTATTGTTAATATATCTAAGTTCTGAATCCAAATTAAGCTTGTGTTTATTAGACATTAATGTAGTTGTTTTGCTAAAACGGTTTTAAATATTTAGCGGTATTGCCGTATTGGCGTGATATTAGAATCGAATAACCTTGCTAATTTAATAGATATTAAACCTATTTAGGTAACCTATTTAGCTGCTATTTAGCAGCTCTGCAAAAAATATTGATTTGGGTTCGGAAATGTTAATATACTTAATTTTATCAACACATTTACACATCTTCTACACATTAATATTAGATATAGTTTAAAAATGCTTTAATTATTATATATTTTAAATGTAAAATGCCGACATACGAGCAAAACTACTTGATGGTAAGTTTGGTAAATGGTTCACATTGCCCATGGAGCTCAGTAATGGTGAACGCACATTTATCGGCATCGTCCGCGCCGTCTGCATCGCATTTGTATGAAATCTAATAAGAGCCCGATGCGGATGACATATGACGTCGGCATATGTTATCCGCATCGTCCTCACGCATTTCTGAAAATGCGGAAGGTATCTGAAATGCCAATAGTGTTGCCATGCCACGATGCTTTTGACAACGCATTAGGAGAAACTTTTCATAGTAAATTAATCCTGTGAGGAGCTCTCGCCTTCGTGTTTATGCCCATACATCATCGTTTTTGGACATTCGACAATAATACACATATAATGGCCAATACTTGACGATTGATAGCAAACTATACCTATACAAGGAAATAAATTGACACGAACTAGTGGGATTTTTTTCTTATGAGTGAACAGGACATTAAACTTGACACAGACTTAAACAAGACTATAAACGAATGACATCGTACCGTTTTACACTAGAGGTTGGAAAAAACTGCAAAAATTGTTGGCAACACTAAAATTTGGGTACGGCGAATCCGGACATATGTGCGAGGCTATCGGTATACGGAGCGTCCGACGCGGACGACGCCAATATATGTGCGTTCACCATAACACAGGCCACTTATGGTATCACCGAGAAAACACAAAAATACAAACGTTGAAATCATCCCAGTGGATGTACCACAAATCATCCCAGCCAGTGGTACATATAACTGGAGTAAAATCTATCCTATGTGATTCTGCAGACAGTCTGCTTGTGTGCCAAGTTTTTTTCTTTTCCGTATTACAATTATACCGCATGATGTAAACATTCAAACGTCTTCATAATCTTTGACATTTACATAATATTTAAAATCAGAGGATTAGATTAGGATAGATAATAATACTTTATTAATTTGCTCAAATATGGTCCAAACTTTAGTTTCTAGGGTTTCAAAGTAAAATCAAAACCGTTATATAATAATTTCATCATGTCCGTCCGTCCGTCTGTTCGAAGCATAGCGCCGAGACCTTAGAGCCGAGACCCTTATTATTAGAAAGCTCTAATTTGGCATATTTATTAAAACTCAGAAATAGGTTATATGATGAATTTAAAGGGCAATTTATCACTGCTAAGTTAGCGTAATAAGTAGTTAATAAGTAATAGTCGATAACTTACTACTTCGGAACCCTACATTTTGCGTGACCTGGACACGCACTTGACAGGTTTTTCTCAATTATAAATTCCAAACATAAATTAAAATAGTAGATAATAAATAAACACAAACTTAAAATTTAATAAGAGATTTGATTGAATAGTAATTATCCATCAAATTACAATCATCATGGGTAATAAAATGATGCCGTCACAATCATTTTGAATCGTCGGACAAGAAGAGAGACGATATGAGGAGAACGTTACTCGTATAATGGATAGGGTAAGAGGACGTATCGCTTCAAATCGGTATTCGTAAAATTAACATGTCAAAACTTCTTAAATGAAGATTCATTTACATGGAATATACATATTATAATGTTTCAAAAGGCTACCGGCTTGGTTCCGACTGACCGCTTGGTACCTATATGTATCTACTTATGTATCTATTTGTTACCAAGCTATTGTATCTATTTTATTCTGTAACAATTAAACGCAAAATCTTGTTGAAGTTATTTAAAAGATATTAAGATTATTGCCAAATAGCTCAGTGGTAAGTCCCCTAAGATTTTATAGGCCCCTGTAAACAGCAATTGCGTCTAGATATTGGTATGTGATGTTTGTGTATGAGCAGCATACAACATATACAATAGACATCGTATAATTTTATAATAAACACCCTTCCAATAAACACTATTCTTACAATGTAAGTGGATATATTCAGAAAATATTTTATACCTATTAAATAAATAGGAATATATAATATCCAAACAAGATATTTAAAATGGTAGATATTTTAAGTATCTTGTCTTGTTTTAAATAACTTATTTTTTACATTGATATTAGATATCATTAGTATTATCAATGTTATAGGATAAATTAATCGACTATGAAAAAGTCTGATAAGTCAGAAATCTGGTAAGTAAGGTTTTCTAAATGTAATTCTACAATTATGCGTTCAATATTTCCCGTTTTATCAACAAATTTAAGAATGCAAAATTGTAAAATTAATTGTGGGCATTAGGTTTTCATCCATTAGGTAATCTCTCTATAAGGTATGGGTCTCTCCTTATAAGGCCTTAGGAGGCATACAGCATTCTCCATCACGCTGCTCCAGTTCGGATTGGTGGAGGCGTTAGTCGTCAACACAAAAGTCGGAATAAAGGCTCCAACTTGGTTTAAAGATTGCCATCTAATGATAACAACCGGGACCGACGACTTTTCATCCCATCCAAAACACGGAAGCGTTCCAGAACTCTTGCTCATCCAATGGGGATTTTTTATTGCACGAGAACCCTAATATTAAGTTATTCAAACGACTTCATACCACTAAATGTTTATCACGTTAATATTCGTGTTTAACATTACTAAGAGGTATTTTGTCTTTGTATTAATTTGGTATTGTTATTCTATTTTTATTAATGTTATCCTCCGAGAGTCGCAGCCACTTGTTGATTCACTACGGTTTACGTTAATAAGATTCACTTTCAAAGGCGCAGATGATTTAACAAGTATGTTTAATATGTCTACTAAATATTTAATAAATCATAATTAAACGCTTACACACTCATACCCTACGATTCCCTAGGGTGGCACCTGGCATGGACAACATAAATGATAGATCACTAATTTCAAGTATATTGAGTACAAATATTTATCTGTAAGCGGGGACAAATCTATCGCTGCGCAGGCAGGTCTACATGACCAACACACTGGTGATATATTATAACCAGTGCGTGGTATGAGTTTTGTGCAGAAGTTCATGTTTAAAAAGACATAGAGTTCTCATAGAGTTATGTAAATTCTTAGTCCATGAAGAATCATGGTTGTTATTCGTGGAACGGTTGGGAATCGAACCTCACACCCTATGCTCATCAAGAAAGGCGATCATTAGATTCAGATTGGAGACTGCTACTCAGAAATCAGTGTGGACTTTGACTTCAGTTTTTATTAAAATAGTGTGACTGACTATCACAATTGAAGAAAAAATTAGAAACAATAAAATTTTAAGTTAATAATTTTTTCTTACAACTTCTTGAATATTACTTTAAACAAATGAATATAATAATAACATATATCGTATGTAAAAATTATTGAGTAATGCTTGTGTCCTGACAGTAAATTCCTTAGCAAGTGTAAATACCAACACAGCTCACATTTCGTGAACTTTGGTTCGCAGGTATTGCGGTAACTAATGTAAGCGCTTCCCAGGTCATTAAAAAGCCGGTTGGAATTAATAAACAATCAACACTTCAACCGGACATATCAAAACCTTTGCCAAGAAGAAGATCTGCTGAAGATCTAAGTTCAAATGTCACAACGCGTCCTTGCTTCGATCGGCCCCAAGTATAAATACCCTGCGCAACCACAGAGGAGCATCAGTCGCTGGATTGTCTTCGTATCACAAACACCAAACCCCACACCAACCTTTCAAAAATGAAATCGGTACGTTGTGAAACATCTCCACTGTCCGGATATATCGCGCATCACTCGAATACTCCGTATTTGAACTTTGGCGACCTTTTCTGATTGATTCATGGATACGTTTGCCTCGAGCGAAACTGTCACTTGTTTCAAATCAGCCGAATAGTGTTCGGGTAAAACAATAATGGCAAAACGCAGGATGCGCATGGTTCATTACCATTGATTGGTGAAATGTTGTGTAGTTGTGTTAACAGCCGTCTGTCCATTGTCCACAGTTCATCGTTCTCGCCGTCCTGGTCGCCGCCGCGCTCGCCGCCCCCGCCAACCCCGACGCTGACGCGCAGATCCTGAGGCAGGAAAGCGACAACATCGGAGTCGATGGATTCAAATACATGTATGTTATTTGTTCATAGCTTCCACACCGGTATCCGTATACATACAGTCTGGGGACAAGCCTTTTGATATATTCCACCCTTCTCTAAGGCGATTCAATATCTTTATTAGTTATACTTTGTAATATTATACTTTGTAATATTTTTTCCAAAATTTTATGATTATTTCGTTGTGTTAATTTGTTTGTAACCAATTTATTGTTTGCTTGAATAATTATTTCTAGTAAACCTAACGGTGATTTGTTTTCACTTGTTTTGGTCATAAAGTTCATGAGACCGATAACGCGACGGTAATTCCCTAATATTGCGAATATCTATCACTGCATTCGGGTGGTCGTGCACCATCGAGACGGTGCTTTAATATTCAATTCACACCACGCGCCGGGCAACAACGATATCATTATAAATTCCGTGATGTGTACCGCTGACAGTTAAAAACAACTAAATAAGAGCACTGTCGTTTACCAATGATCATTAATGTTTCAATATAAGTAATAATATACCTTATTGTATTCATATAAAAGATGTTGCGATCTTCTTATAACTAATATAAAATGGTAGAAAAATCTGCATTTGAAATCCAGCTAAAAGAACGCACAATATAAATGCACTGAAAAAGATAATTCTACAAATGAAACATAACATCCAGTACATGAAATAAAAAGTTTTTGTTACAAATCAAAAAAACAAAATCAACTTAGATCGTTTGTTAATATAAATAAGTATAACAGCAATTTGAAATGAGTCGTTTGTCAACAGATACGAAACCAGCAACGGAATCAGTCAACAAGAGGAAGGTCAGCTGAAGAACGCTGGATCTGAGAACGAAGGCATCGAAGTCCGCGGCCAGTACTCCTACACCGGCCCCGACGGCGTCGTCTACTCTGTCACCTACACCGCCGGCGAGGGCGGTTTCCAAGCCCAGGGCGCCCACATACCCCAGAACGCGTAAATCAGCCTAAATTAACCCTCCATCTAGTCCAAAATACTCAAACCCTAATCCTACCTTCTTCCTTTGTTAAGAATTGTCCAAGCGATTCTGTGATACGCTCCCGATGTACATTGTTAATAAAACATTACGTTAATTGAACTTATTCTTTCATTTTCATTACTTCTGAATCTTCACACAATGTCCACTGAGTGCTTTTTATGCATGAGACAAAACCTAAAACTACTCTTACAATAATATTAGAACTATGTAGGTAAATAATTAAAAATGTAGGAAAACAGTTTTAGCTTGTAATTGTATTTTTTCTCAAGTAACTGATTACATAGAATAAATTATTATAATTGACAGCATTATACATTACAATAATGAAATAACATTTAGTGCGTACTGAAAGAAACATTTGGGGTCAAATAATAATAATATGTGACAAAACATACAATCATTGTATTAAAGGTCAAAGTTATCATATATACACACCTACACCTTAATGTATACGCAAATTTATGTATGCAGATGAGCTTATTAAAAGTGCATAATATACCAAGAAAGAATGTTAGGAGAATAATATAACTGCGTAACATGTTGCTAATATTAGTAATGTGATTTCATAGGAAAATTTGAATGTTAAGAAGCTTGTCATTGTGTGTAAGATAAACGAATAGCTAGAAACTCAGCGTTGAGATTTGACACAGATTAAAAATAAGATACGTTTAAACCTCTCAGCCACGAGGCACTTTATTTGAAAATCCATTCATCCAAAAAACAGACACACAGAAGAACAAGATACAGTTTAAATGGGGAAATAACATATAACTGATAGAAAATAATGGGTGAATTTTGAAAACTAAAAATTCCATTAAATACTTGTAACAAAATTGTCTTCATTACTTATATACATAGCTTGTTTGATCCTTGTTGGACAAACAGATAAAACACATATTATACGGCAGGTGAGTATGTTAATATTGTAACCTTCCTAGATGATACCGGTCCACCACTCACTCGGGTCGACAAGCAAGCTCATTACAATTTTAATGTATTTATCCTTGGAAACCCAAATTTTGTCATTTGTCTATCAAGTAAGGCGGATTATAAATTTACATTTACGACATTTCAATGATTTTATTATTACAGAATCACAAAATTATACCTCAATGTTTATTAATAATATTGATCAAAATATATCGCATCTTTAGATTTCGTTAAACTAATTAGTAGCTAGTAATAAAATTAATGAGATACTGAGAATGACTTAAGTTTAGTTTATCTTATACAGGAAGAGAAGTTTAAATACGGTTTCCTTCAGCTCTGTTGTAGCTAGCTATGGCCCAGCCATCTCCAGTCGAAGGGGCCTGTACAAAATACATTGTTGGAAGTTGCTTGATTCTAAGATGGACGAAGCTCCTACTAATTCCTAATAGTTTTTTTATATTAATCATAGCAGATGAGCTTGTAGTGCCATCCGTGGCAGGGATGGTGGCACAAGATGAAGTTGACAGATAGAAGTAAAACGACCCTGTAGTCCAGTCAGTGAGTCAGCTTGCGTATCAAGTGGCCCAGGTTACTGGCCAGGGTACACATTTGACAGAATACTTACAAACCGCACAACAGACATAAAAGGAAAATTACGGCAAAAAAAATTTTGGCTTCTTTAAAATTTTCATAAAATACCCAATGTACAATAACCTCGTTGCAATTTTAATTAACAGTAGGTACTTATACGAGATTTAACTTGTAAGATGTCAGTACCCAATGTACAATGACCCCATAGCAATTTTAGGTATAAACTCGTACCCAATCTCGTAGTCTACGTGTGAAACAGGGAATTATAATGCGGGAGTATGAGTGTATCTGTATGAGCGTCTAATTTTTAACCGATTTCAAAAAAGTTCGGTTGCATTATTAAATGTTTACTGCCTCATAACTCCGATAATCATCAGCCGATTTGGAAAATTCTTTTTTGTATATTCTTGTGGATTGTTCACATATTTATCAAAAGTCTGTTCTGATAAGGGATCCACGAGGAATTGATGGAACTCCTCAAATGTTATACTTATAAATATGGCGATTTTGATATAATGTTTTTCAAAGGCTGTTTTTTTGAAATCGGTTTTTGGGTGAAATTTATACTAAGGTTTCACATTGGAATAAAAAAATGATGTCGCACACGACGGCGACGGCGCGACATTTAACCTTTTCAACTAACTTCGCGACCTTCACCTTGTTGAGTAACCGTCTGTAATCCGGCACTTACCACCACCTTACGACTACATTAAGTCATCGCCACACTAAAATGTCTCTAATATATTTATTTTAAATGTAATATAGCTTAGCTTAGTCTACATTTTATAACAATCTTTATTTCTCTTTTCTTTATTTTCTTTCTTGGCCGGCAACATAATATAGGATGACTATGGTATTACTGATTGCCATTGGCGATAGTATCTGTCGATAGTCAACCTTTATTGTCAGCTGCCTTTCCCGTTAGTTTGTCGGTTATTTACATAAATTTATTTATTTATTTATTTATTATTGGCTTTATCATGTGTTACATAGGTATTAGAATAACATTATGAAATTGGTATCAACATGACCCTGGCAGGGCATAGCAAACTTGTCATGTGTGTTACGGGTTACATTCAAGTTACATTTTAGTTAACTATACAACATCAATCAATTTTATATAGTAAAAGATATTTGAAATGTATTCATTGAAATCGTGATATTATATATCTTAGGTAGGTACTATGTTTTACTACTTAAGTATATTAGATATTATTTCTACTATTAATAGTTCACGATAACTTAAAAAAAGAAAATATAAAAACAATAATAATAATCCGAATATTGCATACAATTCTATATTCTTATATATATACAGGGCTTACTTACTAATGAATTTGTTAATACATTATTTATATTTTACCTCGATGCTCACGATGCACCTTGCTGAGGGATAAGGTAATGTGGCCAAGTTGGATATACACAATGAGACAACTACGATTCGTGAGAAAATTTTCTGATATATAATGTCTTCTTCGTCTAAACACTGCACCCAGTACCCCAAGCCCAGGTCACTACAGGTCCAGGGTCACTACTGGACTTCCTTCGTTCTACTTTTCAGTATTATTTTCGGTCGGAAACGTTTTGAACACCTAGCTAGATTATTGTGCGGATATTTACGGGCGGAACCTGAGTGATAATTTAAAGAGATTTTATTTTTAAGGCCGTTACAACTCGCTGGCAAATATTAGATACACTTTTGCATTACTGACTTTTTTGCTTTGTCTTTGTTAAGTTATCGCTCTCCAAGTAAACAGTATCATTGTTTTTACGTGCAGTCAAACCCAGTTTAGAAAGTTCAGATTTGACCCTAGCTCGCTCCTATTGAGTATCGCTTGCAGTATCGCAACCGCCTTAACACAAAGAATTTATGTACCGACATGCTTTCAACCTGTACCAACCTACCGACATGTATTGTATTGAGCATCTGAAGTGGAATTGCACCATTTATGTCAAAAAATCTTCAATACATAATTATATGAGTAATAAAAATATAACTGATCGATGTTTGTGCTTGAAGGAGTTCGAGAAAAATTTGGTTAATTATTTGGGGTAATTACTACGCAACAAATCCCCTCGGATTTATTTATTTTCTGAATATTGTGTGTTTGTCTGTGCATTTATATAAATTCTTTTCCTGCTTTATTAGAAATAGCTTTACCGGTTATAGTGCGATTTTTTTATTTCAATCGGTGCACAAATAAAACATTTTTCGAGTTTGGGTACTAAGGCGTTTTCCATTGCAAAACGTGAGTGATTACTAGTTAACGCTTTCTCTTAGCTAGTTAATCTATTTATAGGAGATCTATTGACATAAGGCGTGAGGAAAGAACAAGAGAGAGTATATATTTGATAACATATGTACAGTGTGGACGTATGGACGTACGTATTGGACGTATTCATGTCAAAGTAATAAATCAAGCCAGTCAGTCACATTTGATATGCATTAAAATAGCCTAATGCATTTACATAACGCTAAGACTCGCCCACTAGCTAGCTCTGTAGTTTGCGTCATAGATACCTACCTAGTTAGTTTTGAAGACACAAAATGCAATAGAATAGGTTCTGAATATAAACAATCGGTGTTCGACCAATCTCCCGACTTGATCAACTGTGATGTGCGGAGGAGTTTCTTTCGCTATTTCTTCTCCTCCGTGTCAAAGCACCTTTCCAGAATGATTGTAGATTAAAAAATACGCACGTATTTGTATCAGTGATACCTACATGAATAAATGATTTTGACTTTGACTTTGGCCTGGCGGAAGATTTCTAACCACAGTAGCTAACTACCATTGTAGTTTCCTTCCTTCTATTCTATTTCAGTGTTTTAATGTTAGAATGATGAGTTGATTATGACAGCGAAAAGCATTAAGCATGTCCCAGCACGCGTCGAAAGATATTTAAATAGGTACCTACTTTGTATCTATACGCATATTTTTGGTCAAGGACTTCAAATGTCAAGGTTTTTTAGGTTGTAAGATATGCAGAAAATTAACTTTTTATGAAGCAGAACATATTGCTGAACTTTTTATATTAAATTATACAGGGTGAATTTGTCAAGTGTGCATGGATGGCCAAATCCGAATGGATACAATTCTGGGAAGTAATGACATACAATATTATGTCATATTATGTCACACATCCATATGATGGTTTATTTATCAAATGGTAAATATAAGTACATATTCCATAATTATAAAATATTTATGAACTTTAATATCTTTGGAAAATTTAACCATTAACTATAGGTACTAACCTTAGTTTAAAGTCATTGCTTAAAATAAATAAAAAACAGAAAAATCATTGTTTTCATTTATCTAAACTAAATCGTGTATAAATAAAAATAGAAAAATATATATTTCATTTTATCACATTTATTGATAAGTTCAAATTGGTCTGCTTATTTGTTTCAGCATTAACAGTAGGTATATCGATCGCCTCTGAAAATAAGAATAGTTAAAATAAGAATTTTATGATAATAATGAAAAAATAACGTTTTGTAAAACTGTCCGAATTAATTTACCAGCTTGCTAAAAGCTTGCCGCAAGCTTGCCGTAAGCTCGCCCCAGGGCCCAGGTCTATCCATCGTCTCCGAGCCACAGAGTCACAGACCGCTAATGCCAAGGTTGACCACGTAATAAACGCGCTCCGATCGTATATATTACCAAACTCGTTATATAATTATACAGTTGCTCGTTTACGAGAGCGTCTTCAATTCGATAATCGTTCGCCTATTGTTTTTTTTTACGTTACAAATAAGATAATAAGTTTTTCTCGTGGAAACATATCGCTATTAGTGGCGCTATTAAATATAATAATGTTAATTAATAAAACGAGTTCTACGAAAAAGTTATTTATAATATTTAGTGGATTATGCGTGAGAAACTACTGATGATACTCTTTTAGACATTTAAGTTAGGTTGGACACTTATTATTAGACTAGTGATGAATTTTTAATCGAACAAAATAATTTTACATAACAAGTTAAAAATAGTTAAACTTAGGACTAATTATTTATTTAAAATTAACATAATAGTGTTGTCGTTGATGAAAATAATATTTAACGTGGACAAGTATTTCGATAATCTAACATTTTAACAAAAAAATAACCGACTTCAAATGAAGTACATTGTACTTTTGACATGGATGTCATTGTCAGATCTCGCTCAAATTTATGTGGGACTACATGACAAGCACCAGCTTTCGATTAAAAAAAGAATCATCGAAATCGGTTGGCGCGATATTGAGTTATTCGTCCATTTATCGCACACATACTTAATGCAAATTTAAGACTTATATGATTTTGACATGGATGCCATTGTCAGATCTCGTTCAAATTTATGTGGGACTACACGACAAGCACCAGCTTTCGATTAAAAAAAGAATCATCGAAATCGGTTCACCCAGTCCAAAGTTCTGAGGTAACAAACATAAAAAAAATACAGTCGAATTGAGAACCTCCTCCTTTTTTTGAAGTTGGTTAAAAAGTCCACCTGCGTGAAATATGTCACTTGTAAAATTATACATAAAGTCATATCTTATTGTTATCCAAAATAATTATCTACTTCCGTATTGACTTATCCGATTGATGTGTGCTGCCAGTGATGACCAAAATCTGAGATATGGTGTTTTGCAATTTATTTCATATTCAAGTTCAAGGTCACAAAGCGTGTTTCGGAGGCAGTAATGCTCAGAAAACGTGATCGAATTTTAAATGTTGAAATACGTCATGCTGCCAGAAGCGTGTGAAGTCAGTAGACACCTAAAAATCGATAAATGGACTTAAATGATATTATTAGTATTTAATTAACATTTAAAATAACTGAGACATTAGGGATGTCCCAAAAAAATATAGATAATATCTAGATAAAATTCAAGTGACCTATAGCACGGTATTTTTGCATCTCATAAATTTTAAGTAGCCATCTACCTACAGTTGATAAAAAAGTTGAATGGATAGTATTATTTATTTTTCTTTAATGGCTCCATTTATCGCAGAGTAAAATTTTCTGTCGGTTTAGTGCAGAAAACTTTTTTTATCTACCTGGTATTACGTGGTGGAGCAACCCTTCCTCACAGTGAAATCAAAGTTTCTAAACAGGACAGCTACTGAGCAGTTTGATGCCTCTTTATTGACGTTCCTCGTGTTCATGTTCGCAGACAATTCCTATCATCCACACATACTGGAACGCAACCTACAGGAATAGTTACATTTATAATAATTAATTGGTACTTGTTTAAGTTTTCTTCATCCATCGATGGTTACCGGGAATCCTAGAGAAACGTCTAACACGTCACAGCGTCAGTACAGATTACTAGTACTAGTCCTGAAATATTTTTATGTAAATTGTCATAAATGCACAGATGAGCCTCTGATGGTAATTGGTCACTGTGACCCTTGGACACTAGTAACACCTAAAGCACGGAGAGATGACTTAACGGCCTTGGACTTAATTGCGCCCATCTTCTATCTTTTACATGCTAAACAATACCGTACAAATGAGAAAGTCCTATTGTACGGGTAAACCACTCTTGTGAGTTTGTTTCAAGTAAAACCGCGTGCAAATAAATATTTACTATACTACTATTTACCCATGATAGCAACAAGTCATTAAAAAGATTATTTTAAAATAATACGTTTTGAGAACTTGCACCAACCTTGAACTATCGTTTTAATCTAGTTTCAGCATCACATACCTGTGGTATTGTATTTGCATATGAATATGTATATTTGGACATTTAAGAACATAAAGATGTTTTATTCAATATTTTATGACTTTTATAAAGTTCATTCTGGACGATGCAGATACATGTGGCTTTAAAGATAAACCAAATAGGTAATAAGTGAGGTAGTTATGGACACACTAAGCCATAGGTAAAAACAAAATCAGTAAAAAATATCTGATCTTGACCATCTGCCCGTGGACAACTTTCAGCTAAGATAAATGCCAAAAACATAACAACAAAGATAAATGCCTTATTGTCTTATGTTCCTTACTTCGTGTTACTATAGTTTCATTAGTGATGAGACGATCATGACTATTTGATCATGATAAGGACTTGCTGCCGCCAGCACTCAAATATTTTTAGACTGTTTTCAAAGTCATAAGTAGTAGTCTGCGTGCCTTTGATTACAACTTGTGATTCATACTTCGGCACTTGATCCTCCTTACAGTAAGTGGTCACCGTTCTTAATGAACATCAGTGACACTAAAGACACCATCCACACGTTACCGACAAAGAAGCGGGGAAACTGCATTATTAATTACTCGATACGAGAGTTGTAAGCAGTTATGATGTATCTGCCTATTTTTATACATGATATTCATATGCTGGAGTGACCACTTAATCTCATATTGCATAGCAGCACGAGTAGTTTGGTCGGTCTAGTGCTTTATAATTTTCGGTATAGTAAACCAGAAAATTACTTTATCTGTGTATAATTGTATTTTTCGCCAACTCTAACAAAACCCTCTTCAATGTATAAGTATTCTGTTCTCCAAAGATAAAATAAATGCTGAAAGCGTTATGCTGGCAGAAATCAGCGCGGGACACAGCGCTCCCAACAGCGCCGGCGCATGGCAGGAGAACCAACAACTCGTTGCGATTTGGAAACCAGCCTCGCTCCACACTCGCAGCAAAAAGCTACACAGATTCAAATCTCAGCGTTTTTCCTTAGCTGAAACATTTAAGATAATGTTACTTTCAGTTGCATGACAACGAGTATCATTTAAGAGATATTTGATGACTCACTGGGGCTCAGCACTGGGGCGGGACTTATCTTGCTTTCCTTTTATGAAAAACCTAAAACCAATTTTTTTTATGGAAATAGCCGGCAAACGCGCTGACAATCCACCTGATTGCTAAGGCTAAGGGCTAAGGCTAGGTAAGTAGCTATCGTCGCCCATGGACATCAGCAACACCAAAGGCATCACTGATGCGTTGCCGGCCAAGAAAGAGAGAAGAAAAAGAAAGAAAGAACTGGCTCTCAAGCCCCCTTCCGGAAAACGACGAGTCGTTTGGCGGCTGACTCATGATGCTCAAGGGTGGTAGCTATCCAGGCGAACCCCATAGAGAAATAATAATAGTAATAATGGTATCAATTAACAATTAAAATCAATACTACCAAAATAATCCCTCGAGGGGTCCTACTACCAGCGGGTCGGATTTAGTCGCCTGTTACGACACCCATCCGGCATGGGATTGGGGTTAGCATTCTAAGCCGCCCCAATACGGCATAAACGCTCATTTCCATTTATTGATCTAAGAAAATTTTTTTTACATTCCGTGATATCATCATCTCCTTTATGTTTGATTGATATTATATCGTTTCTCTTCGTAAAGTTTTCCTTGAAGTTTATTTCAAATTTCATTCAAACTGTTTTGTTCCATATTTATTTTCTGACATGTATTTCTCAGATTCTCATGACAATTATCTCCTGAGACTAACTATTGCCTGATAACACCTAATTTTATGTCCTACCGATTTGTCCACTGTATTGCCAGTTCTTCTTTTTCTTATTTTTGATAGATTAGTACGAACTTATTTTAGACTGCGCTGACATATAGATAGATACGTATATTCATGCCAAATTACAACTTTCTAGCACTAAGGTTGTCTGCGTTATACTGCGGACAGACGAACGGACGGACGGATGGACAGACATGATGAAACTATTATATAAGGGTTCCGATTTGACTTCGGAGTCCTGAAAAGTAGGGTAAAGGAGCCAAATTTATGAGATTTTAAACAAAAGTGAGCAAATTTTTTGACATCTAGTAGATCAATCCTCAAGACATCTGCCCCTAATGTTAATTTAATTACGGGACACTCGGTAGGATATTAAATTTAGCTCGTGGTTTTACTTGAAAGCACCTGATGTATAATAAATAATTTTTAAAATAATTCTTCAACAAAAAACTAACTTCAAATTAGGAATAACTCAAAAACTAATCGTGAGATCTCGCTCAAAATTAAATGGAACAAGCACCAGCTTTTGAACATAAATAGAGTCTTCAAAATCGGTAGGTACATACAGTAAAAAGTTATGAGGTAACAAATATAAAAAAATATAGTCGAATTGACAACCTCCTCCCTTTTTGGGTTCCGAAGTAAACTCGGAACCCTTATAGTTTCGTCATGTGCGTCCATCCGTCCGTCTGTCTGGTCTGTCCGTCTGTCCGTCTGTCTGTCCCAAGCAAAGCGCCGAGAACCTCATTGCTAGAAAGCTATAATTTGGCATGGATATACATATTTATTAAAACTCCAAAATAGTAGAATAAAATATTGAAAAAAATTTTTGTCAGGGTAATTCGCCTACAGGTAACGTGACATTGAATTTTTCATTCGTCGCGTACCTACCCTATATTATGGGGTATCGTTGAAAAGGTAAAGGCTTTCAAAAATACAATGGGTCTTCTAAGACCATTTTTTGATTTAGGGGTCTGTTTGCAAAATATTCGGGGTTAAAGTGCTAATTTTGGTTGGAGCCAAGTGTCCCCCCCTAGTGCCCCCTACTGGCTAAACGGTTGGAGGTGGACAAGTGGACAAGAAAAACTATCACGGCTACATTAGCTTAAGTAGCTAATGAGTAATCTACATATATTATAAAAGGCAAAAGTGATTGACTGATGTATCAACGCACAGGCCAAGCTAGAAACTTAAATTTTCGCACACGTATTCCTCTTATGACGTAGGCATCCACTAAGGAAGGATTTTTCAAAATTAAACTCCCCAAGGGGGTGAAATTGGAGATAAATATGATAAGCATAATTTCGCGTGCGAAGCTGCGGGCAACAGCTAATAGTCGATAAACTTACTACTTCGGAACCCTACATTGCGCGTGGCCTGACACGCACTTGCCCGGTTTTTTTGAAGTCGGTTAAAATGCCTCAGATGTGTCCCAATCCCAACATACTTTCTCTCCGAACAGTCGGGACAGCTACTTTATAATAATAAAGTTTCATTATTATTTCTTAATGTTTGGTTTTTTTCTCTGTTAAATGTCGAGCTCAGTTGGGTCATACTAGGTAATGATCTAATTTCAAATCCAGATTTGGAATAGGCTCATCAGAATCTGATATACTGAAGTTCATAGACAAGCACCACGAAGTATTCAAATAATATGCAAAGCAGATGGACCACGTTTCGCTATATAAATGTGCGAAATCTACATTCTAATCACACTTGTCGGAACATCCTCGATCCTCTCACACCACTAGCCACACACACCTATCATCAAAATGAAATTCGTAAGTATTTCGATATATACCTATATACGCTCGTTGTCGGCTATTTCCATAAAAAACATTTTCTAAATCATTATTTTTCCAAATTACAAACTTACTTAAATAAAAAAACTTTCAATTCTTTTTCCATGGAAAGACCATTCTTTCCAATTATTCCAAGAATTTTAGAAGGAAAAGTTCAATTGGTGATATCTTATCCAGATAGGACATCAGATCCATTGGTCATCAGATTCAGAGGAGTTTCAGATTCATTGGTAATGTTACTCCTTGTTTTGGGTAGCATATAAACTCTTAAAGTAATTGGATCAAAATATCGGTACCAATCAAATAATAATTATGTTATAAATATCAATCGATACGATTTAACAGAAATAGAAGCAAAAAATTTTGAAACTTGAGTACATCGTAAAATTGCTAGGTTTTTTATATCATCATCATTAAGTAAGCTAGTAACATTCTTTAGGAAATTAATAATACATGATGATCTTGTTCGGAATGACAAATAAGTAGTTTAGGTTTTCCTGTTTGTACTCGTATGTAGATCTTAATACAAACAAAGTAACCATCAACTGATTACGTTATTGTTCTATAAGATTTTATTTGTTTATGTTATTTGATTACTCAGAATCTATATAGTTTTTAAGGTATGTACTAACTAACAAAAAAACATGATCCAAAGTTGGTCGAAATAAATTTATTATTATTATTATTATTATTATATACCTATCACGTTTAAATTTGTGAGTACATAAGTATATATTTAATTAGAAACAAAAAAACTAGAAAAGCCTAGCTGATATGACTAGTCTAGAGCATAAAAGTCTATCATAACTATTGTTCTTTAGAGCACATAACAGTACAGCAGACCTCGACATTAATCACTGTGGAATTTCGAAATGTTAACGCTTTTCGTTTAACATTCACTCTCCGCGTGGAGATGTCGTAAAACTTTCCTAATCGGTCACCTTGATTGCTTTGTTTGTCTCCTGTCGATAATTAATACACATTATAATAATATTTATTTATAATAGATTCTTTCAATACTTTAACTATACAGGAAGCGCTTAGTTTCCTTTGCCTGCTTTCCTGAAAAATAGAGAATAATATAATTATCTTGATTATAATTATATTGATGAGTATTTAAATGACAAGACTGCTTGGACATGAGTTTTTTTTTATATCAAAGTAGTAGTCAAGTAGTATTTAGTGCTGTCTGTAACTGTGAGTAGGAAAAAAATATTTTAATCGCTTCGTCTACCGTTTCAAAGTCAAAGTCAAATGATTTATTTCGTCATAGGAACAAACGGGTCACTTAACGAAACTGAAAATTTACAAAACATTAACGACATAATTATAAAAATATTTCAATAGGTGCTTACCCAGATTACATTTATAAATTCATAAATTTGAGTTAGGGGCAAATTGTCGAGGAAAGCAGGCTACCAGCGCTGATCTATCAGTGCTTAGCGCAGGTCCGCGTTGGTAGCTGGAGCAAATTTCTTTATTTTGTGCTAAACTAGTACCAATAAGCGTTGACGTAAGAACTGGAAGATGGCATTTGCCTGCTTTGAATGCGCCCTAAAACTGGGGCACTATTCTAGTTCATTTGTACAGGATTATTAATAATAATAATTAATTGCCTACTTTCTAGTTCCTCGTCCTCGCTCTCGCCGTCGCCGTGGCCGTCGCTGTTCCAGTCGACGACAGGACCGCAGAAATCATCGAAAACGATAACGACAACATCGGAACCGGACCCTACAATGCCAAGTTAGCACAGAAATTATTTCTGTAACTGTAGCATGTCAGTAACCTGACGAAATCTGAAAGTAAAGACTAGCTTTGATACAAAATGACGTTTAAAATGTCAAAGATTTTACGATTTGTACACCAATCATTGACAAGGTGCCAACTAACGTTTTCATTGTATTTAGTTATACTAATGCTAATTGTACTCCTACGTTAAGCAAATTTATTAAACTTATCTTCCGAAGCCGTCTGAAGGCCAAAGCCGCATGTATCACAACAACCTTCATGTTATGTGCGTCGTTTTAATCATCGTTATTACACCAGGTACAGGACCAGCAACGGCATCTCTGGAACACAATCTGGAGTCCTGAAGAACGAAGGCACTGAGAACGAAGCTACGGAGGTTCGCGGATCGTACAGCTACACCGGCACCGACGGTGTCGTCTACACTGTTACCTACATCGCCAACGAGTACGGCTTCCAGCCCCAGGGTGCCCACCTCCCCGTCCCCGTCCAACCTTAGGAACCTCCAATACAACAGATCTAGTCTGAACCGATCAAACGCATAGTGCTTATTGTTGACTGATGTCTCCCGTTGGACTCAAACTCGTTGATAGCAGATAGTGTAGTGAATATATGTTTTTTTAATTCCAAAACATTTTTTTATTTAATTCCCTTGTTCTCACATGTCCTAGATATGTATGTACTCGTATGCCCTTGTACTCAAATGTTAGCGTACTATTAATGAATACAGTATAAGACGCCCTTTGGGAATATTATTTTATACTATTTTAAATTAAAATATATTAACTAAGAAATTAGGTGATTAACTAAGTTATACGACTGTCACCAGTTACCACTTGGTGGCGCTAGTAATCGTATGATGTTGACGTTATAGCAAAGAGCACGGAAACCAGGACAGTCACCCTTTGTTATTTGTCCTGGACAGTCGCATGTAAGCAAAAGTTATATCACTATTTATTTATTTTCAAATATCGTAATTGTTTGTGGAAAGTGTAATTGGAACATTCCTCCGAAATCGTCGTTTTGTAGGGCTAAATGAATGAATACATAATGACTACATCGCCACTTGCCATCAGGTGGGATTGTAGTCAAGCATTAACTTATAAGATATAAAAAAAGAGAAAAACGTAAGTACTTCTTTTTGGTTGATGAGACGTGAAGATACCCGATACGTAAGAAAAGAAGAACAAAGTTTATGTTTTTTATTGCGCTAGCTCAACAATCTTTTTGTGAAACCATGAACTGATATTAGTATGAGTAGAAATCTGTAATTTGGCATGAAATTTTGTATATATTAATTAAAAGTTCAAAATGGTGGAACAAAATCTTTAAAAAAATATTTTTGGTTGTACCTCCCCTACAAGTAACGTGGAGATTAATATTTTTTCCTGGTATATTATTAAAAAATTAGTGTGGGATAACTTTAAAAAGGGCTTTCAAAATAATTATGATAATAATAAAACAATAAATGTAGCAATCTAAAGTTTTTAATACAGTTATTACCACCATGGACACAAGAAAGTTGGTTATTGCTCTATTTATGGAGTTTTTTAAAGCTTTTGACCAAGTAGATCATTTCAGATTCTTTAACATACTCAGATTAGAGAGAAAACGGAGGTTCTTATAAAATCATATTTGTCTGGGAGAACACAAACCACTAATACAACTAGAGAACGTGAAACTACAAAGACGGAGGTAGTATCCGTAATCCGAAAGTAGATCCATAAAATGTGGCGTGCCACAAGGCAGTTTTTGGTCCACTTCTATGTTTCGTATATTCAATCCTATTCTATATCTCATACATATTTATATTAACTTATTCCAAATAATCCCTTCAATATCACACTTTTTGTTGAATCTAAAAATGTTTGTTTAAAGTAACATGGATGGTTTTGAATTTCGAGCAAAGCACAACGATAAGATAAGTATTCCAAGTGGCAAAACCAGCTGCAAAACATTTGCTGTGGCAAATGTTGTATATTTTGAATGGTACCATTCATCTATACTAATATTATAAAGAGGAAAGATTTGATTGTTTGCATTGAATAGGCTCCGAAACTACCGAACCGATTTGAATAATTCTTTCACTGTTGGGAAGCTACACTATCCCCGGGTGACATAGGCTATGTTATATTTTTTTTACTATTTTTTCCGATGCGAAGCGAGGGTGATTTCCTAGTTTACAATAATTTACAAAAGAGCATACGAGCCATATCAAAACTTGATATCTTTAAAAGCAAAGAACAAGATTTTCTTGTCGAAAAATACTAGTACTCGGTTTAAGATTTTTGGGAGACGCAACGTGATTTAAAATGCAGTTTCCTACTGAGATATTGATCGATCTGATTTGTTCATGACACCATATAACATGAGTTATAATGTAGTTGTAATATTAATGTTTATTTTAGTATGTAGATAAATTACATTGTACGCCGTATGGCAGAACAGCAAAAAATCTACCCACCGTTGTCACCTTTATGTACCATACAAAAAATTTTTTTTCAAAAGTAGATAAAGATACATTTGTATGAAAATTATGATTTTTTATAACAAAACTAAAATCTTACATATTTTTATAATAACCATTATAAACCCAACAAATCTACCATACATTTTTTATATCCCTGATCTATAGTTTTTGCTCAATTACTCGAGAAATAAAAAGTAAAGTAAACAGTTCTGTTTTATAAACTCACTAACCACTATCCATGCCGGGTTTCTTGCAACTAACCCTATATCGACGCTTGAAAGGAATAATTAACTAAGCGACATTGAGCTTACTTTACAGGAGAGCAGTTTAAAGTTGGAATTTTTAGAAAAAATCATATATTTTTTTGTAATCCTCCTACCGACGTTATTCTTACTGTTTTGGAATCCTTACTTTATCGTCTATATTGTGGCATATACAACAAATTTTCTAAAAATTCAACTTTGAACTGCTCTCCTGTAAAGTTAGCTCAATGTCGCTTAGTCATTTTTTCCTTTCAAGCTTCGATATCATTGTGTTCGTAATTAAATATGAACAGATGGATGAAAATAACTAGTTTTAGCATCCTGTTTAAATCTGCCAACCCAGTAGTTATGCCAGGAAAAAATATATCAACCCATCGTTTTCATTTTCTATAGGATCCATATTTTCGGTTGGAACTAAATTTATTCAATAAACTTATCAGTACAATGTTGAAAGTAGTCATTTTGTAATTTTGAATTAAAAACCTACTCGTGACTAGGGTTTGGTTCCCGGGACGTCTCGTGTCTCGAAGTCCCGGGACTTTTCGTAATTTTAGTTGTCTCGAGACTCTCGAGTCCCGGGGCTCTCTGGTCTAGACTAGAGACGAGACATTTGTTGAAATTGTAATGTAACCATTTTTATTTTCAAACTAGCTGACCCAGCGAACTTCATATCGCGTTTTTGTTCTAAAACTATTTTTTTCTAAAATAAAGTAGCCTAAGTTACTCCTTGATACATCAGCTATCTACCAGTGAATGTCTCGTCAAAATCGATCTAGCCATTTCAGAGATTAGCTAAAACAAACAAACAGACAGACAAAAATTGTAAAAAATGTTGTTTTGGTTTATGTACCGTGTAACTATACATCCAAATGCACTTAGTAAAAAGCGGTTATTTTAATATTACAAACAGACACTCCAATTTTATTTATTTGTATAGATGTATAAATAATTGAAGAAGGAGCGAATTACTTGGTCTACTACGTGACTGCTGAGTGTGTAACTAATGATTAGATACTAGAATTATGTACTAGATAATGGTAAAGTTATTAAGAATTAGTATGATTTTTAACTAAGTTCGTTTTATAACTATAACATTTAACTGCTTAAAAGTGAGTCTGTGTGTGATTTTAAAAAATAAACAAAGCAATTATTAAGACTGAAATTAACGTTAAAAATATGAAGATTTAATTTTCTGTTTAATAAATGTTTATTTTCACAAAAAAATGCCTTTTAGGATCAAGGTTATAGTTTCGTCATGTTCGTCCATCTGTCCATCCGTCTGTCCGTCTGTTCGAAGCAAAGCACCGATAACCTTAGTACTAGAAACCTGTAATTTTGCATGAATATACCTAGTCTGGCCATAAATACTGTTACATAAAAACTTTTATAAAAAAAAACACGTATATACGTGTTCCAAATTCAAAATAATAATAATATTATTTTAAAAACTTCTTTCGATTTCGCGCCATTTCACATACTTTTTCGTGTTCATTATTAAATTACAATGTGAAATGGGGTGTTAAAGAAAATAGGATTGCAGTGATCGCCTTGCACAAAGTGGGTATGGAACCGTCGGTCATATTCCAGACACTTCAAAAGCTTGGTATCAGCCGTATGTTCGTATATCGTATAATCAACAGATACAACAACACTTCGTCTGTCGAAGACCAGAAAAGATCGGGGCGGCCGCGTGCTGTTAGAACTACAAAGGCTGTTAATGCTGTTAAAGCTAGAATTCGTCGAAACCCCATTAGGAAGCAAAAAATCTTATCGCGAGAACTGAAGATTCCCGCTAGGACTCTGTCGCGTATTATAAAACAAGACCTGAAGCTCGGCGCTAATCGTCGATATACAGGACATGCCCTAAATCAATCTTTACAATTAAAGAGAGTGGATCGATCAAAACGCCTTCTGTCGCGATACGCAGGTGAAAGGCACAGAAATATCCTCTTTACCGATGAAAAAATTTTCACGATTGAAGAACACTACAATAAGCAAAATGATAATGAGTGTACGTTCACAGTTCTAAAGAAGCTGCTCAAGTGGTCGGGAAGGTACAACGTGGTCATCATCCTGCGTCAGTGATGGTTTGGTGGGGCGTGTCTTATCAAGGAGTCACAAAACTGCATTTTTGTGAAAAAGGAGTGAAAACTTCAGCCAAAGTGTATCAAGATACAGTCTTGGATCATGTTGTGAAACCTCTCAGCAATACTCTTTTTAAAAATATACCGTGGACTTTCCAACAGGACTCTGCACCTGGTCACAAGGCACGAACTACCCAAGCCTGGCTTGAAACCAATGTTCCGGACTTTATAAGAGCTGAAGACTGGCCTTCATCTAGCTTCAACCCTTCAAATTATTGTCAGTTTTAGAGAACATGGCCTGCTCTAAACGACACGGCGACATTGAGTCTCTTAAAAAATCTTTGGAGCAAGCAGTAGCGAAATTTCCCTTGGAAACAGTGCGTAAATCCATAGATTCGTGGCCAAACAGATTAAAGGCCTGTAGGTATAAAAGCCAAAGGTGGTCATTTCGAATAGAATATTTTTTTATTTTTTTCTGAGACTTTAATAAATATGTAGGTATAAATTTTATTAATATTACATTACTTCATTTAAAAAAAGCATTTTCATTTGTAACAGAACTTATGGCTGGACTAGTTACATGTTTATTAAATCTCCAGAATCGTTCAATAAAATATTAAAAAACATTTTTAGGGTACCTCCGTACATCCCCTGCAGGTAACATGAAGATGAATTTTTTAATTGGTTGTCTACCCTATAGTTGAAAAGGTCTTTTAAAAATATTATGGGTCTTCTAAGACCATATTTGGAATTATGGGCCCGTTTGAGAAATATTCTAACTTAAATTACTAATTTAAGTTAGAATCATGTGTCCCCCCCCTGCCGCCTAATCGGTTGGAATTGGACAAGTTAAAAAATTGTCAAAAATAGGTTATACGATGAATTTACAAGGAAAACTATTATGGCTATGATAGCTTAAGTAGTTAATGAGTAAGAGTGGATAAACTTACTACTTCGGAACGCTACATTGCGCGTGGCCTGACACGCACTTGCCTGCTTTTTTTAATATTATGCGAGTACATTTCACCAGAAATTAACTCAATTAAATTTCTTCAAAAAAAGGCTCTTTAAAAATCAAAAAAAGTCTTAAGTCTTGAAGTCCCGCGAAGTCCCGGGACTTTGATTGTAGGCTGTCTCGTGTCCCGGGACTTTGAAATTGTCGGGAATTCCCAAACCCTACTCTATATTACGTATATCAAATTTTTGCAAAAAAAAATAAGGTTTAGTATAAAATAAATACACTTTAATTTTTAAGTTTAAAATTCGCACCAAAACACTTCAAAGTGTCATGGCGTCGCTTGTAACGTCACGTCTAAAAAAGTGATAGACAAGATGCTTAGAGTATAATAGAGCGCGCGTATCGCACAAAATGTACAGAACACATCGTAGGCAGCTGAGCTATAGATACTTATACTGATGTGTGTATGACAGATAGGAATGTATGAATTAGGTGCCGATCGGCAACGAGGTATCGATAAGTTATGTAAATATCTTTAATGGGTACTTTTTATGTTCAATATCTTATTACCTACTATTAAACGAGAAATGTTTGTATATTTATTTAAATATTTGTTTGTAATCACGTTCTCGATAACAGCACTAACGATTTCGATGAAATTTGCAGTATAGTAGTTTGCGGGGGCGATGCGTGAATATCAGTGGTTCACTAATTTCCTCGGTAAAAACGACAGAGTAAAAAGTAGAGTAAAGAAGCAGAATTTCTGAAATTTTAAAGAAAGGTCAAAATCTCAAAAAAAGTGACACTTTTACTGAAGTCATACCTTCGTCTTTGGGTAACAAAAAAGTACATTACATGAGTAACAAATTTCAACCAGACGCACAAGTGATCCTGTAAGGGTTCCGTATTTCGTTTTTTTGTACGGAACCCTGTAAAGTAGGGTAAAGAAGCAGAATTTCTGAAATTTTAAACAAAGGTCACAATCTAAAAAAAAGTGGCACTTTTACTGAAGTCGTTTTTAGGGTTCCGTAGCCAAATGGCAAAAAACGGAAGCCTTATAGATTCGTCATGTCTGTCTGTCTGACTGTCCGTCCGTATGTCACAGCCACTTTTTTCCGAAACTATAAGAACTATACTGTTGAAACTTGGTAAATAGATGTATTCTGTGAACCGTATTAAGATTCTCACACAAAAATAGAAAAAAAATAATAAATTTTGGGAGTTCCCCATACTTAGAACTGAATTTCAAAACATTTTTTTTCGTCCAACCGATATTGAGGTTTCTAATATCATTTTTTTCTAAACTGAATAGTTTGTGCGAGAGACACTTCCAAAGTGATAAAATGTGTGTCCCCCCTGTAACTTCTAAAATAAGAAAATGATAAAACTAAAAAAAATATATGATGTACATTACCATGCAAACTTCCACCGAAAATTGGTTTGAACGAGATCTAGTAAGTATTTTTTTTTAATAAAAAAATACACTATTATTAAAATATCGATCAAAGTTACAACGAACTACAAGAACTTTTATATTATGTTACTTGTTGCAACGGAACCTTTCATGGGCGAGTCCGACTCGCACTTGGCCGCTTTTTCGACATCTGGTAGGTCAATTTTCAAGCAACGAGTACACTACTCCCTAAGGTTTATCCACTATTTACGGGACGCCGTGTGTTAGATTTTTTTCGCAACTTTAAAAAAAAACCAAATAATTAGGAATAATTTTTAAAATCACGCTTCAGATGTGTCCTGATCCCAATATACTTTTTTTTTCCAAACAGTCGGGGCAGCTAATAAAAAAGTTTCAATATTTTGTTTCTTTTTTTCTATTTAAAAGTCAGCTCAGTTGTGCCATAACAGGTAATGATCTAATTTTAATTTCAGATTGTTGGAATAGGCTCATCAGAATCCGATGTATTAAAGTTCATAGGTATAACGAGGCATTCAAATAATATGCAAAGTAGATGGACAACGTTTCGCTATATAAATGTGCGAAATCTATATTCTAATCACACTTGTCGGAACCTCCTCGATCCTCTCACACCACTGCCCCACACACCCATTATCAAAATGAAATTCGTAAGTATTCCAAAATTTATAATACTTAAAATAATAATAATAATATATTAAAATAAATATCAATCGATCAGCTTTAAGGAATTTAAACTTCGATACATCGTAAAATTGCTAGGTAATTTTTATCATCATCCTCTTTAATAGTTCAGAGTTTGACTGTGCCATGGTTTTGAATCCATATTAGTAAACTAGTAGCATCCTTTAGGAAATAAAGTAATCCATGAAGATGTTATTTAGAATGATAAATAATTAGTTAAGGTTTTTACTGTTTCTAAGTGGATTTTTAAAGAAACAATCAAGGTACATGTTCACTAATAACGTTACTGTTCTATAATATTTTATTTTCAAATTTTATGTTCTCGACAACTGTGTCGAGCTCAAAACGTAAAAGCTTATCCATAGAGCATCCTATAACATCTACAACTATCCTTTAACATGCACTGTCCGTGTAGAGATGTCGTTAAACTTTTTGCAGTATATTTTTTGTACTACTCGCAATTCTTTAGGGTTTCAATAGGTGCTTAAACAGATGACATTGACAATACATTTTGAGTTAGGGGCAAATTGTCGTGGAAAGCAGGCTACCAGCGCTGATCTATCAGTGCTTAGCGCAGGTCCGCGTTGGTAGCTGGAGCAAATTTCTTTATTTTGTGCTAAACTAGTACCAATAAGCGTTGACGTAAGAACTGGAAGATGGCATTTGCCTGCTTTGAATGCGCCCTAAAACTGGGGCACTATTCTAGTTCATTTGTACAGGATTATTAATAATAATAATTAATTGCCTACTTTCTAGTTCCTCGTCCTCGCTCTCGCCGTCGCCGTGGCCGTCGCTGTTCCAGTCGACGACAGGACCGCAGAAGTCATCGAAAACGATAACGACAACATCGGAACCGGGCCCTACAATGCCAAGTTAGCACATAAATTATTTCTGTAACTGTAGCATGTCAGTAACCTGACGAAATCTGAAAGTAAAGACTAGCTTTGATACAAAATGACGTTTAAAATGTCAAAGATTTTACGATTTGTACACCAATCATTGACAAGGTGCCAACTAACGTTTTCATTGTATTTAGTTATACTCCTTACTAATGCAAATTGTACTCCTACGTTAAGCAAATTTATTAAACTTATCTTCCGAAGCCGTCTGAAGGCCAAAGCCGCATGTATCACAACAACCTTCATGTTATGTGCGTCGTTTTAATCATCGTTATTACACCAGGTACAGGACCAGCAACGGCATCTCTGGAACACAATCTGGAGTCCTGAAGAACGAAGGCACTGAGAACGAAGCTACGGAGGTTCGCGGATCGTACAGCTACACCGGCACCGACGGTGTCGTCTACACTGTTACCTACATCGCCAACGAGTACGGCTTCCAGCCCCAGGGCGCCCACCTCCCCGTCCCCGTCCAACCTTAGGAACCTCCAATACAACAGATCTAGTCTGAACCGATCAAACGCTTAGTGCTTATTGTTGACTGATGTCTCCCGTTGGACTCAAACTCGTTGATAGCAGATAGTGTAGTGAATATATGTTTTTTTGATTCCAAAACATTTTGTTATTTAATTCCCTTGTACTTAAGTGTCTTAGTTTTATATGACCTTCACTCATATGGACATGATGATACTCATATGAACTAGAAGATAAGACCTGATTAGAATATATAGGTACATTATTATACAAAAACCGACACATATGTTAAATATTGTCGTCTAAAAAATCTACATAAAATTTTTCAAAGTTTTATCTTGAAAACTCATAAAGTTACAAGCATGCTGTGTTGCTTTGCTCCGTTGTTTCCACATAAACATGGTCACCGTCTACCGAGCGTGCGGCCGCTTTATTCATTTTGCATCATCAATCTCTTACACATTAATTAATAATAGATGATCGTTCAAAGTATCGATGTTCTGCATTGGGTGTCCAATGTGTAACATTTTTTAATCATTTTTAGGACAAAATGGTGTAAAAATTATTGCGATCGATTCAGTTTCTGATTCTGAACAAACTACTTTCAGGTTTCGTATATACTAAGAATAACGTTGTATACAATAGTCACACAAATTACCATTACTAGTCGTGAACTCATTATTGTGATTCAAAACAAATATAGAAGGAATATACAAATATACGAAAGGAAAAATAAAAAGGAGCGTAAATAACTCGTGCGGCAGGACCACAGACAGTGAAGATAAGACAAAACCCATTCAGGTAAAGGCTTTTAGGGTTTCGCAACAATCCATTAGTGCACCTCCGAGGTACTCGCTAGATCAAAGTTAATCAAAGACCACAAAGGACCGAAAAAGAGTCCATTGTGGTAAATAGTCCTGGAGGAAATGCGAACGGTTTGTGCTCTACTTTAAAAAAATGAATAAAATACCTAAGTTGAAATAGTTTCAACTCAGATTTATTGATTTGAAATGTGTGTTTTTAGTATAGGGGTCTTCGTTAATCTTTAAATGCAAGTCAAATAAATTATCTCCACGAGGCAATGCTGCAATGATGCCAGGTGCACGTGAAAAGACGGGATCAAATGACTATACAAATTAGTTACTTTTGTAGTTTAAAAAGATCTGTGTAATAGATTGCATCGCCTTACAAATTCAATTTTGAAAATAAAATACAATGATAACAGGTATACTTATATAATATACCATATAATATATATAGTATACAATATAATACATTATTTCAGATTCAAAGAGATAAGACTTAGTGCTAGTATATAAATATTGATATTATTGTGTGTGAGCGTGAGTATCTGAAACCACCAGTGCACCAGCTGTGCTACCACAGAGCATTATTAGACCTCTTCACTGTATTATTTAGGCTTGCATGACGGTCCATCATGCAGCATTATCATGCACGTCTTACATAAAGCGGTCCCTAGACGAACTCATGCATTTTTGACTAGACCTGACTTATGACAAGATAACTTTGTGAGTAATAAAAACAAAATTCCAAGTGGAGCAAACTTTCATTTGAGCTAGATAAGCGTTGTGCGCGAGTGAGATTACATCAGCGACTTCAAAGACGCTCTCATCCCGCGCCGAGGTGTTAATGTATGTATTATTATTGCAGCTATAGAACACGGTAGTAGCTTATAAGACAGGATGGATCTTATATATGGCTTTAACTGTATTAGGGCGGATTAGAATTTATTTATTTATCTTTTTGTCTTTTCTTGAATCATACCGGCACTACTCTTTGCGTTAGCCGCCAGCAGGGCCGTGCCTGGGTATATGGCCGCCTGCGTGCCAGTCTGTATGGCCGCCCCCAGGATAACATTAAAAAAAACTACTTTAATTTTTAATGTTTATTATTTTACACAGGGCATCAAACCGGGAAAAAAATCAGTTTTTGGTTAACCGAAATCGAGAACGAAAAAAAATATTGGGTTTGTTCCCAAAACCGGTTTCTGAAAAGAAAAACCGGCTAAAAACCGGTTTTATGAGATTTATATGTTTGGATGAAATTTAAGAAAAAAAAATGCACAAAATAAACATTTTTTTATTTAAAATTTAAACAAAAATAATAACATGAAAAAAATTATGGTATTGGTTTTATAATCACAGACAAAATTATCAAACATAAAGAACAAGGAATAACCCTTAAATCTATACTAACATATTAGGATAACAAAGCTCAGTGGCCAATGGCAGATCTGGGCTGACTTGCAACTTGGGAGGTATACAAAATAGAATTAATTTACTTACTTTAATAATAACATGAAAAAAAGTAATTATGGTATTGGTATTATAATCACAGACAAAATTATCAAACATAAAGAACATAGGAATACGATAATTTAAAATCCTAGGTGTCGCTCAGTGACAATTTAAAATTATTTGATTTAAAAAAATCAAATCTTACGTATTATTTATTGATATTGAAAATAGTAAAGGTTTTTGGTTAATTAACCGGTTTCATAAAATTATTTCGGTTAGGTTACCGGCTAATTAGGGAAATCTTTCAGTAAACAACTTGTAACGATTTGGCCGCCTCTTAATTTCGGCCGCCTGCGTGCGGTGCACACAATGAACGCCCGTCAGGCACGGCCCTGGCCGCCAGTACCGGTTGGAGGGTTGAAGGCTAGTTCTTTCTTTGTTTCTTATTCTCTCTCCTTACTTGGCCATAAACGCATCAGCTTCGTCTTTGGTATAGCTGATGTCCATGATGGACACTTACCAACAGTAGAGACGCGCCGCCTGATTGAATGTTGTCTACTTACATAAAAAATTGAAGAGGATAGGACAGCACTTGACTTAATTGTAATTAATCAGACATCCCACCTGATTGATATGGTTGCGTATTCCTGTAATTTTTATTTTTATTTTAGTGAATAGTTGTTTTGAATAAATGATTATATAGATGTAGTTATAAATGTAATGCTAATGTAAAATGTAATTGCCAATGTAAATGATATTTTTGCTTTATTTGTGCAAATTCGTTTAGGTACTAAAGTTATATGGCTCCAGAATGAGTATTAGCAGTACGTAGTGACAGAGAGATAAAGATTAGGTGTTTTCACATGGTGTTCGGTTAAAAAGGCACCTAACGCGGGAAGGGTGGCGCGCCATATGCGCGTGATAGTGCGCGTTAATAATACAGGTGCGTTTGATCTATCGCCGGCACGTGCGGTGGGACGAGGTATGAGCTGACAGCGATTTGTACAGAGTGGTTTCAGGATCAGTTATTACGTTATTATTGATATTTCTGCTTGTCTGTTAGGTACACTCTAGGCTTTTTCAAATGTGATGGAGGGGGAAATTTTGAATTTAGGAATATCATAATAAACTTTTGTATTTACTTTTGATTGCACTGGGATTAGTTAAACTGAATCCTAAAGCCCTTGTAACGTGAATCGAGTTATTATATTTAGTTTTGTATATCAAAACTATAATTTACACATATATAATTTTATTTTGTAACTGACACAAGGAAGTAAAGAAGATTAAAAAAAATTGTGACGTATCTTATATCACGGAAGTGGAAAATACTCTGGGATATATATATATTTGCTCTTGAGCAGCGGCAGTCTTTAGCGACAATTGGTTTTTTGAGCGAAACTACACGTGTATAAATTTTATGTTAATTTCCTGGTAAATCAAGTCACCTTCTCACCGATTTCATAGTTTTTCAGTTTTCAGGAGCAATAATTTAACAATGTGTAGAAAAGTTTCTTTCGCCGTTTCTTCTCCTCTTAGGTAATAAGGCACCTTTCCGAAACGGTGATAGATTGAAAATATTTGACGTTCATTAGTGTATTGAATAATACCTACATGAAATAAATGATTTGAGTTTGAGTTTGAAATTCCAAATTTACAAAAATTCAGTAAAACTTAGTGATAGCTTGATAGCGATTAATTTGATAAACACCTCATTCAGCTTTTTACGTTTTAAATTTTTCCAATTTTGAACATAGTATGCCGGTCCGCATTTTAAATGGTGATGACACATGGCTCACAAACAATTCTGCCTTTCTTTTATGCCACGCTCCACAGGCTGGACGTGTTAAGAAAGAACAGGCGAAATATTTGTTAAAACAAGTCGTTTTCGCGCGTTATATTGGCACCGGCGCCGGTGTTGCCAACGTGATTTATGAATTTCAATAACTTTTTTTCATGGTGGCAATGGATGTTACAATTTTTGGCAATGTGTAATGACTATGACACGATAACGATGCCAAGATATTTAAATCAAATAAATATTGAAGTAACATAATTTTATTTTTAAACTACCCATTTTGATTCTTTTTTTAATATTGTATCATCTGTAGAAAAAAAAGTTATTGAAAATTGAGCCACGAATTACCTCAGTTTTTTTAGATGTTTCGTTATTCATGCTTGTGAGTCAGACAACCTATTTATATGAAATATTTTTGTAAAAATAGAAAATGTGCATGAAAAAACCGAGAAAATTACGTCATTATATCTGGACATGAGAATCATTAGGTCGGATGTGCACATACGACGAAAATGACTTTTTAGTATACCGATATTAAGTTTTTGTTTCTCTTTCCAACGATCTGACCGTGGTATCTCTATCTCTTACCGTTGTAAAGATACACTCATGCATAATGTCGGTTATACAGACTTTTTCAAATACCCGAGAGCCATAAGCATTTATATTTACTTAAATCTTTATGCACCAAATTATTAATAGTTTTATGATCCGTATTTCAACTTAAGCTATTATGAATCAAAAATGTTTGGCCTAATACGCTGGTAGCATCAGCAGATATGCATTTATGCCTGTAAAGTTTACTTCAAATTGTAGTACGTATCTTCAAATATAGTATTATGCTTGAAAAAATGTTGCTTATCGCTACAAAGGCATAAAGTCTGTTCTTAATATAGGATTTTATTGTTGTAATAATAATGTTTTGTATGAATATATTTCAGGCATAAAGTCTGATGTACAAAAATTTTACAGATTAAAAATTGTATTAAACTCATTTTAACAGTTAGGGTGATACTTGTAATAAAAATTAAAAGGTACTATTGCCTACAAAATATTAAAAAAAGAATACTGACTGAAATACTTATAGTTCAATAATGCTGAAGAAAAAATGTTTGTCAATTTTGTTTTTGCTCTCCTGAAAAGTTAGCATTTTACACATCCGACCTAATGCTTCTCATGTCCAGATATTTATGGCCTGCTTTGTTCTAGATATTTTTATATACTACAGCTAACAAGCGTTACATACTGTATAATTTGTGACTATCATCATTAAGCAATACCTTATCTATTCACCTCATTCTATCGCTGTAATAAAACAAACTTTACCGACATCATCCCCGCGTTATCTCGCGCTTTACGATACTTGCCAACTTTTTGCTGAGCGGCTCAAACTTTCAATTTTCCTGTCATTAAACGTCTCTTAACGCCGTGTGGCGGAAAAAAGAAAAGAAAGAGATGCAGGAACAATCAAAAATACGTTTCGTTTGATCGAGGGAAGCTGCCGTATGACGAATGCTCAGAATATTTTTGGCGCGAATCAGCATCGTGTATGCCGCGAGGAATTTATAATCTTTTCTTGTTTCGTAACGCGACTTCGATGCGTAATCTACATCTTTTGATCCCAAGTACACATACGTACTGAAGTAGGTACATACTTCAGGAAATATTCGAACATGTCAATAGCTTGACATAACAATATTAAACAATTCAATCAATAATAAGATCAAAATATAATAAAAACAGAACAAAGCAAACCTGAAAATAAACCGGCTCAGAGCTGTGTTGAGCAAATTGAATAAGAAAATTTTATTTTTACCTTTTCGGAGAAAAAACGGAAAAATAGAGAGAGGGCCCTTTTATTATACCTCTATTAGGATAGGAATGGACATCGAATTGGCTAATAACCGTTCTATCAGGTGAAAGGAATTCACTTTCGTTCGCTTCCCGGCGGCTTGAGGGATGGGAACGGCGCGCAAGGATTTGTACCGATCATTACCGATACCACTTTTTTCACAAGAGATAGGGAAATAGTACTAGGAGACAGTTCAAATTCATATAATATTAATATTATTATAATTTTCTCATGCTAAAATACAATTTACATTTGATAATCAACCACAGCACCAATCAAAATCATTTGAGTAAATGGGTACATAAAACTTGTTACGAAATCAGCCGCAGAAATGGTGTATCCGATGAACTAATATACTAACGTTTACCTATTCGAAATATACGGTGAAAAAATTGTGAGAGCGTTAATTGTAATAAACTAATTTTAACAAAAATTTAACATAAAACTGTCGAAAGTTCTGAAGTAACAAACATAAAAAATACAGTCGAATTGAGAACCTCCTCCTTTTTTTGAAGTGGGTTAAAAACACACGTGGTTGTCGATCACTAATAAGTAATTTAGTATCAAAACTAACATTTGGTACCACGGTTTTAGTACCATCGTAGACGTATCCCAACATTCCCAACCCTACTGTTATCGTTCCGTTCCAAACTTTGTCCACCTTGATAGCAGTTTTAGAGTTTCTCCACTTTGACCCGGCAGTTGCGACCATTAGCACGCTTCGCACAGTTTTGTTAGGAATTTGTATTCTATCGCAGGCCATTGATGAGCTCTCGGCATAATTAAATACGTCGTAACGGCGCTGTCAATAATCGTGTCGTAACATCATTTTAAATGTACTAAGTAATAATAAAAGTTAATGTTTCAGTATAATATTAACCATAATCGTTTTGCTGGAAGGACGGTGTTTTTATGTACTGAGGACACTCGGAGACAGGATGAATGAGCTAATCAGTTGTAGGCGAAGTGGCCAACCAAAATACTATTGACGAATCTGAATGCTGCTTTGTCCTTTATAAGGACGCGCTTAGGATACATTTTGACCGCGCTCAACTGACTATAATAGTTGTTAGGCTATGATGAGAACTGAGTTAATACTAAGGACCCCAGCTTAGGCAGAGACCCTGCCTGATAAGCTCAAGGCTATAAGTACTATACCTGGAGATATTCACGTGTCTTGTTATTGTGATGAAAAACATTTTAGTGTTCGATTTAAAACGTACAACCCTAACAGTTAGGGGTGTGCCGCAGTACGCGCAGTACCCGTAGCACCTGCAATCCTCTATTTGCATGCAAATGTTGTGTTACACGCTTGTTTGCAGCTCCCGTTGTGTCGCCCGTCTGTGACTCTAACGCCTGTCTGTATTGTATAGATAGGTGTTACAACTTTACACGGTCGGCCTTCGGTATGAACATTGAACATCTTATGCTATTATACCGTGAAGATTTTTTACCATTTTTTGGCATCAGTGATGCCTTTGTTGTTACTTATACACAGAAGGGACCGTTTACCATCGTGCAGTTCGTATGTCGGCTATTTCCATAAAAAAGAAAAACATTGCCTTATATTTTATTGTGAACGCACCCTATTTTTAGGGTTATGAGGAGCTCCATGCATGTTGCTTGCTATTGAACAACAGACGACGGTCTCGCCAATGGTCCCTACTGTTGCCGCTGTTGTTGCTGGGTCCTGTTAAGATTAATCGCGACTTTTCATGAAGGTTTGAAGCGTGTAGGGTGAATTTATAGCTACCGCCCTGTTCATCGACAAGTACGAAACCCGAAACTCCTAACCCAAATTCATGACATGACCACAAGCTACAATACTCATAAAAGTCAATATCGGTGACAGAACACAACATGAAGCTGACCTAAACAGTAACTGTGAAAGCAAAGGATAAATTCAAATAGTGAAACGTATATTTTTTCCCCGTTGCGCGTTCAGGTGAACGTAAATCACTTGTCTAGACGAGTTTTACGGCTACGCTGATGTACGCAATGTACCAACATAATATAAGCACTTTATTGTATTGGATTTTTCCTCTGCGGCCGCGATCTGCTTCTTGCTATCGTTTATTGTTTATCAGATCTCCGGTTCAATCACGTTGTTAATGTGATTGAAAATTTTATTTCCGTGTTCTGCGGAGTGCGCAGTTTACTCCGAATTGGTGGTTGTCTGATATTTCTTTATTTATTTAGAGATAAATCAGAAAAGTAGACCAGGTATCTATAGATCTATAATTAATATAATATTATGGTTCTTTGTGGAATGCAAATGATGCTTGTAAGTAGCTTGCATGGTTGCCTATAAATCGTGAAAGATTCTGTAAGATAAAAGTGATTGTTACGTAAAAATTTTTATTACCTCGTGGTCTATAAAAACAAAACACCCGACTGTGTAAAAAAACTGAATCTTTCTATGATGTAGTTGCTCAGTATTACTTTTAACAACATCCCAAACGTAAGTATCTTTTCTATTCAGTTTTTTTTACGCAGTTGGTGTTTTATTTTTGTAATTTTTTTTCATTTTACACTTTTTAGTTAGTATTCATTGACTTCTTTATTAGGATTATAGGACAGTTAAATTCGCAATTTTGTCATTTTATTAAGGGAGTTAGTAAATTAACAAGAATGGTTGTTTAAACAATTTTAAATCGTTATAATATCCTAAACTGTTACTTTAATTTAAATGTAATGAAATAACCTAAAAACCATTTTTAAATATTTATTCAGCGACACCCCACTTGATTTAGTTTGATGATTTTTTTTTTTCATTTTGACAATATCGCACCTTCAGTGGAAAAAATCATAAGTCGTCTTAGGTTGAATTTTAGTTATTAATATAATAGGAAAGAGGGACAAAAGCTGCATATGCTCAATTTTTTTCAAATTTTTATCATTAATCTTGACGGTTTTGTGCAAGAAATCGTACTGTAAATTCCTTAGACTACTTACTGATCTTTTAACAGTTTTTTTGCTCTCCTGTAAAATTGCAATTTTCATCTTATGCCTTTTTTCCACTGAAGGTGCGATGACGTCTGATTGTCGCTGTGATGAATTTTATTATTGTCATGTCTTTAGTAGCACTCGCACGGTAAGGACGAATCGATTGACGTAAGAATCATCAAAATCGGTCAACGCGTTTGGTCCCTACAACGCCACATAGGAACAAACATACATAGATTAGATAGAGGTAGTCGCCAGGTGGCGCATTATGTGATAGTGCGTGATAATATTGCTCTGAGTTTTAAAAATATAAAAAGTGCAATAATTGATCAGTTGTGCATATAAAAAAGTTTCTAAAGTTGAAAATCCACAGTGTGAGTGTTATCTTCAAAAATAGTGCAGCCGTTCAGTTTAAAACTTGAAAATACTACTCATGATTAGTGTCATTTAAATAAGCTTAAAAATCAACATATAAACGAAACAAAAATAATAAACTTTATGTGTAACGTGAAATATGATTTAAAAACTTCATTAATACAGTGTTATAACAATCAGAAAGTCTCAGGAAGGAATGTGCTATACAAAAATATTTCAAAATAGACCGTTACGAAGAAAATTTATCATAACAGTGCCATCTAGTGACGAGTAGCATTTAGCTTTAACTTTGAAAGGTAAAAAGGAAGATCATCATTCACTACAGAAGTAACCCCATCTAGTATAAATAAACAACAATAATTCAATGTTGACATCTATCGGCAAGTAGACATACCATCTAACTAGCATCGTACGAACTGATCGAAGATAAAACCATAAGTAACTTTCATAAATAGATGTCACTACATTAACATCCTAAACATGTCTTCGAAAAAGAATGATCTTAGTACGAAGTCTATTAAAAGATGTATGAAATGCAAATCCTTAATAAAAAATAATATTTTCATAGTATGTTCAGCATGCAATTTAGAGTTGGATGTAAAGTGTGCAGCAATGAATGTTAAAAAAATTTCAGCCATGACCAAGGAACAAAAACAAAAGTGGAAATGTGAAAGCTGCCTAAGTAAGCAGGAAAAACCTGCATCTAGCGTACCCATATCAGCCTCTAATTCATCAGATATAATAGTAAGCAAAGAAAGTGCGCTATCTAGCTCAAATCACCCTATCCAGCACTCTAAATTGTCGCCTGAGATGGTAACCATACGAAATAAAATAAAGAAAACACTGGACATTTCATCCCACTCGGCCTCAGACAATGACGAAGCATCTTTTATATCAAATAACTCCATCCTTCAAAGGAGCTTGCCTGATCTGTCCACCAGAGTCAATGAAGAAGTGGATGAACTAAAGATACAAATCCAAAACTTGAAGCTAGATTTAGAAAGTGCACACACAGAGATAGAAAACTTAATAATTGAAAAGAATAATTTATTAAAACAAATCTCAGACCGAGACAGGAAAATAAATGCATTAACTAGCATTACCTATGAACGAAGTCCTATTAAAACTACCAGGAAAAATAAGAAAATAAAAGAAAAAACAAACACAGGCCATAATATAAATATAATTTCACATAATACTCAAAATGACAATCAGCAATTATTGGGAAAAAATGAAAATGAATCTTGCTCATCTCCAAAATATTTGAAAAGTTCTTCCAATGATAGTACATTAAAGTCACCCCAACAGGTGGAAAAATCAAACATATACTCTCCCGGAGAAAATGAATATGATGCACAAACCAACAGAAATAAAATACTCATTTATGGGTCACAGCAATGTATTGGTCTGGCCTCAGCCCTATTACAATCTCGTCAGAACTCCACATATGAAAAGTATTCTGTATTTTCAGAAACTAAACCCAATGCCCCCACAGAAGAAATTCTCAAAGCTTGTACAAGCACCAATGTAACAGACTGTACTAAAGTTATATTGTGCGTTGGGGAAAACGACACAAACCCTACAAAAGTTATACTGGAACTGGGAGCCGCTCTAAAACATTTTCAAAAATGCCAGGTCCTGCTATTAAATGTACTGTGCAATGAGCATATCAATGAAAGACTTTTAAACCAAAAATTACGCCTTATTTGTAATACCTACAAAAACTGTCATTTTATCCATAATAGCATGTCTTCCAAAAACTATTTATCAGACATCTGTTATAAAATAAACTTATGTATAGACTCTTTAGATTACGAAAGGATGTATCTTGACGTCAAAGCTTTAAAAAAACGCTTGCAGTCCTCTCCAACATACAGAGCACATAGCCAAAGCTTAACCCATATACCAAAGTTAAAACAGAAAACCATTTTACACTATTTTTCAAAAAAACAGGAAACTAAATCACAACTAGACACAAATGCAAACATGAATTTTCGTTAACGATACTTTAAATAAACTTACACTACTTCACCAAAATATTGCAGGCTTTATCAGTAAAAAAGATTTATTACAAATAACATTGCAAGATTTACAAGACAATAATAGGAAGATAGATATTCTGTGTTTATGTGAAACTTTCATAAAACAAGGGGAAGAGCTAAATTTAAAATTACATGGCTATCGTCTTGCAGCTAGTTTCTCTAGATCTCTACAAAGACGTGGAGGGACTTGTATTATGTGTAGGGAAAACATAGAATATCGTGATATTAAAATTTTAAAAGCGATGAGCCTGGAACTCTGCTTTGAGATATGCGGTGTAGAACTACCTCACATCAAATGTATTATAATATGTATATATAGGACACCAAGTAGTAATCCATATGTATTTCTAGCAAACTTAGAAAAATTACTAAAATACTGCCGCCGTAATATAAAAACAACTGTGATAATTACAGGCGATTTTAATATAGATATACTTAAATGTAATACCCTCACTTCCGATTTCATGACTCTAATAGAAAACTATAATTACACAATTTATATAAAGAGTGCTACTCGGGGAAATGCATGCCTGGATCAAATAATCTGTAATAAGGCAAATGCAGTCGGTGAAGTGCTCAACCTAAATTTATCAGATCATAACACTGGGCAATTTCTTACTCTTCCTTGTGAGAATAAGATAATAGGCATAAAAGCCCAGTTTATAAGACGAAGGGACTACAGCACAAAAAATATACAAAAGTTTTATAGTTGTATTGATCAAATGACCTGGACTGATGTTTATAATGAGACGGATACAAATAAGGCATTCAATTATTTTCATGACCTATACGTATTGTTTTTCAACTTATGCTTCCCTATAATAAGAATAAAAGTAAATAAAAATGATAACAGAACACGTTGGATTAGTAAGGGTATAAAAGTATCAACAAAAAATAAACGTAAATTAAGATTCTCTTATTATAAAAACCGAAGCCAAGAATTAAAGAATAAATACATCCGTTATTATAAAACTCTCCAAAAGTGTATATTGCAGGCCCAAAAATTTAGCAATCAAAAATACCTTAAAAAATCTAAAAACAAATGTCTGGCATCATGGAAACTCATAAAAAATGACACATTGACACCTCAAAATGACAAAATTATTAATAAAATTCAGATTCACAATAATTCATATATAACTTCACCTATTGACATAGCAGAAAATTTCAATAAATATTTTATTAATTTGACATCTAAAAATACTTTGACATCCAATCATTATAATTATAAAATTGATGATAACAATAATTCCTTATTCATTTACCCAACTGACATAAACGAAATATTCAAAATAATAATGAGCCTTAGAAACACTAATTCAGTTGGCTATGATCAGATACCTACAAAAATTATAAAAATTACTGCGAAACTAATCACACCACCATTAAATTATTTAATAAATTTATCTTTTACAACCGGCATATTTCCGGATAAATTAAAAATATCTGTTATTAAGCCTATATATAAAAAAGATGATAAAACATCTATGAATAACTATCGCCCAATTGCACTTGTCCCGATATTCTCAAAAATAATAGAGAAAGCAATGCATACGCGTATCCTTAACTTTGTGGAAAAACACGGTATATTAACCCCACAACAGAATGGATTTCGCAAGAACAAATCGACATCACTGGCGGCATTTAACCTGGTAAATAGTATACTAGAAAACGTTGATAGGAAAAATAAAACAGTAGGCATATTTTACGATATGACCAAAGCTTTCGATTTTGTTTCTCACAAACTACTCCTATGGAAATGCGAGAGGTACGGTATCCGTGGACGACCATTAGAATGGCTGGAAAGCTACCTTACTAATAGAACACAATATGTTGAAGTAACTAACATAAACTCAAAAAAAGAAGAGGAGAGCTATAAATCAGAACCCCTATTTATTAAAGCAGGTGTCCCTCAAGGAAGTATATTAGGACCTCTACTTTTCATAATCTATATTAATGATCTACCAAATGTTACAAACTGTGAATGCTCTCTATTTGCAGATGACATAGCTGCTATTATAACGGACAATCAATCTGCAAATTTTAATGACGAAATAAACAATACAGTTAACAAAATATTAATATGGCTCAAAAATAATAACCTACAAATTAACATTACAAAAACGAAATATATACAATTCGGAAATAAAGGATGGGAAAAATCAAAGCTTAATGTTCAATGTGATACGGAAAAACTCACTGAAACAAATTCTATTACATTTCTAGGTTTAGAATTAGATGACAGATGTAATTGGAAAAGTCATGTAGACAAAGTCTGCTCAAAAATAAACCGCTTTATTTACCCGCTTTGGAGGATTCCTAAAATTTGTGATAGAAAAACTGCTCTGCAAGCATACCATGGCTACGTCGTATCAAACTTAAGATACGGTATAATAATTTGGGGAAACTCTGTGACAATAAATAAAGCTTTCATAGCACAGAAGAGATGTGTACGAGCAATGTGTGGATTAAGAACAGAAACAAGTTGCAAACCTTTTTTTAAAGAATTAAAACTCTTGACCGTACCTTGTTTATATTTATATGAAGTATCAGTTTTTGTAAAATCACATATGTATTTGTTTGAAAAGAAGGAACACTATAAGCACTTCACTAGCCGACGCGCTGACAAACTAACGTTGCCACTGTGTAGAACCACACAGAGACAAAATAACTCCTATCACATGTGTGTTAGGATATATAATCGACTACCAGAAAACATAAAAAAATTAAACTTAAATCACTTTAGGAAATCTTTGCACAACTGGTTGATTGAAAAGTGCTTTTATACATTGAATGAGTTTCTCATGAAATAAATTATGACCTGTAAAATAAATTTATCTTTAAGTAAAATATAATATTAACATACTTGTAGCTAGCAAATTAATAATTTTATTAGGTAAAATTGACATTTGTATTAAATATTGAAATAGATATAAAAATAATTAATTATAAAATAAGAAATATGTATTTAATGATGGAAGTGAAGCTAATATTGACGTTCTAAATACTAAAAATCTAATTCTACATAACATTAATAAAATTGACATTTGCATGCCATAATATAAATGGCTAATTGTGAGAAGTAATATATTTTAAATAAGATCCTTATGTAACCACAATTATTGCAAATAAACTTTCATTTCATTTCATTTCATTTCATTTCATTTCATTTCATTAGACTCATAAACACATCCTTCTTTGCGTCGCGCAGTCGGGTAAAAATACGTTAATTCTTAGATCTAAGAGAATAAAATTAATAAATATTATCAATATATCATCTTTGGTATTCCCTTAAGCTTACTGTGATGGAGAAACGTGTCTGAGCATTTATTTATTTATATTCCAATCCCGCCAGAGGCATCGTAGCACAAAATCATAGATCGCAAACCTTTTCTTACCATTCACAGATTCCGGCCACACGGCTCGCATAAACAAGCGGACGTCAGGAGGTGTGTTATAAAAAATAAAGTGCGATTTATTAAAGGGCAGTCGCACTCGCCACGCGGGTCACGTTCGAGCGCCAGATTTGAGCGCCCACGAAGGTATGTCTCTCCTTTGATATAAACTTTCCTGTACCCTCTTTCTATATTGAAATCGGAGGGAAACTATTGGAGATGCCGGACGTGCTCCCATTTGTAGTGGCCGTGCGATCTGTGGCCAGGTGCTGCTTCTAGCATTTTATTGCGTCTTCGACCAAATGACGGTTACAAATATTGATGGCATTTTTAAATAAAAAAATGTGTGCTTCCTACATGTACTTTAGTAAAGTAATTTATTACGAGTTTGGTATTCATATAACTGGGGGCTTACCATGAACTCTTAAAACAGGCCAATATTAGCCAATAATTGAGCTGTCCTGCTATATCCTACCATGACCTAGCTAAAGCACAGGTCAGCCAGTGATCACGTGACCGTAACAGGACAGCGGTCACGTGACTTCGATAATCTTCTTCTGCCCTGCTATTTGTGTACCATGAAGCGATTGTTGACGTATTGATGTCAGAAAGCGGCCTATGTCAACGTCAAAATATTACAGCCTACCGAAAGTTACTTTTATTGTCCTGTTTTGGCTGTTTCGTTTATTATTTGTTTATACCGTAAGTTATTGTTATATGAAACAGTTTGAATATAAATTTGTGATATTGACGAACATTGTTTGGTAAATATTACTATACAAACCCTACTGATATAAGTAGCTATCGACCAATCTGCCTTGCCTACAATCTAATCTCTACAAGCTGTTTGCTTCATGTCTCGAGAAACGCCTTGCTAAATACACCGAAGAGCATCAGCCAATTGAGCAAGTAGGATTTATAAGTACGTATTCAACTATATACCACATTCAAAAAGATTACCTACATCATGGAAGGGCGCTGTAGGCAAGAGAACCAGAGGCAGACCAGCGCGGCGGAGAGATGGCTGGATGAAATTTTGTAAGCAGCGGGGAAAGAATAGATTGATAAAGCGAGTGACAGAATTATGTGGAGAAAAATGGAGGAGCCTTTACTCTATAGAGAGATGTCCTTATTAGATAGATATACTATAAACAAAGAAATATATAATAATTGAATTAAAAGTCAAGAATTAAGATAAAGGAAAGGATTATGGAACCCTGAAAATTGCTTAAACTTTAAGTGGAAGATTTTTTAATATCCTAGTAAAAGTCCTGTTAAAATTCGTTCAGTAGTTTCGGAGATTAGTGGAGATAAACAAAAAAACAGACAAAATTGTAAAATCTCATTTTTCGGTGTTAGTATCGTGCAAGTAACGATTTGCAACTTGAAAAAATAATTTATTTCGAAATCACAGATAGACTCTTCAATTTTATTATTTATATAGAGTATTGAGTATACATTGCATTGCATGCTATTTAGTCGTTATAAAATTGTAAATTGAATTTTCTATTTAATAAATAAAAAGGCTTCATTATTACGAGTATTATTATTACTATATTTTTATAAACATATATCACATATTTTTTTATATAAAATATATTAAATGATAATGGTTATTCAATAATATTCCTTTTGCTTTGCATCACGATAAGTATATTTCCAGTTCTCCTAACGTTGACATCGATAACAATCTCTACTATTCCGTGATCAATAATAGAAGTAGAATATCCTACGTATTATAATGTTCTAAATAAAGTGACATATTTCTTATTCTAAATATTTAGTTTTTCTTCATAACTCTTCTCGTATGACAGCATCTATATCGGCCGATCGTTGTAGAACCAAAGAGGTCGCTCGCCGACACGGCTATCCTGACGTACGCTCGTCCTCGCGCGCCTCCGCCCTCATGTCTCCAGAGGACCCCTTTGATCGCTGGGTGCTCGTCAACGAACGCATTTACTTCTGATGTGGCCGTACACTGACACGGCCTCATGTATCGTCACTCTGCAAGGAAATATCTTACGACAGTACTTGTTCGTTCGGCCACTCCTGACCTTAAGGGGGCAATACTTTTTTAAATTTAAGATGTTATTACCAGATGTTATAGCCATGTACCATAGTCGTTTCATTAAATTTTGCGACGTAACAATAACACTTGAGTAAGTCTCTTAGATCACAGGAGTGCACCATTACTGAGAAGCCTGATAACAACTGCCATTTGACGTTGCTTCATCACAACAATTTTCTTACTCAAGTTCCCATCTCCATCCTAATTCAACATAAGTTACATCTTATCACAGTAACTATCCGCCTCGACTGGTACATGACCTACAGGCATTCATGAAAATGAAAATGCACCACCATCACAAAATAAATATCTTTCATTTCTTTGAAAGTACGTTAAAAATTCAAAATTGCACATAACAATTTTAAATTATCGCTCCTAAATCACACATTTTATTAGACATTTGGACATGTCACTGTGTCAAGTGTTGTAAGATTACGTTCAAAAATGTAGGCACACCATAGCGATTATTTTTTTTGGTAATCTTAGAGAACGAACGGTTTTTAAGCTTAATAAATCACGACCGATAAGTTTCTATAACAAATCTCAAAATCTTCGATTTAGAGTGTTATTTAAACTTCTAAAAACATCAATATTACGCATTGATTTGAAAACCGGTAAACCGATAAAACGCTCTATTTCCGAACATAAGTAAAACAAATCAACTACCGTGCACAGAGTACTTAAACATCACGTTGTAGCTTGCATGTCATAGACTAAGATGCCGGACAGAAGGAGAGGCATTGCAGGCCATCAAGTGAATGTTCATGGTACGAAATACACTCTTGTCAGGTTTTAGCTACAAGCTGACCTGTCCTGTACATGACACATTTTATTAGAGTTCATGGTAAGGCACCTGGTCTTATTTTACTGACGTAATCACGATTTATCAATTCTTAATTATTAAAAGTAATTTAATTTTTATGTTTATATTAATGTAAAACATAGTACCTTAATATAATATTCAACGCAACCAATATGCAACGTTGACAAACTTACCATCCAAGTATATTAAACATACGACCCAGTACAAGCATACCTCTATTATACTTAAAAATTAAATGTACCTTATTGAATAATACGTCGTACAAAAACATCATATCACAGATAGGTACATTGCTAAAATAATCAAGAATACAAAAATCCATTCTTACTTTTATAAGGAGCGTTTTAAAAGAAGTTCTACATATTGGCAATAAACTTTATTACTCACCGAAACCCAAAAGCGTAAAAAGAAATTGATTCCGACGATCTAATTCTACACTATCTGTCAACAACATTATCTTAGCCTTATACGGACGGGCCGAATGAACCCGATACCTGATGCGCCGTCACGTCCCGTTTTGAATGGCAAATCACGAAGGTAGACCTTTGGGGCCTCTGAGACCCCGTATGAAAATAAAATGATTGCGAAGGGTTCGGGCCACTGTATTAAAATATTCCCAAAGGTTGGGGATATCTGCGTGCACCTGATGTTTGCGTGAAATAGTTTGTCGGCTTTTATTCCGATTTTGGTGATAGATGACGCTGTTAGGGCTTTATGGCTTCCGAGTTTATTGTGCTGGACTTAGTATGAATGACTTTTTCAGAGAGATCCACTTTCTTATGAATTGACTGTAGACTTTGATAACCTTTATAATGTGTATCAAGCTTGCAATAAGTTTTAATGGATGAAGCATCTATTAAGATTATAAATTACATCCTTGGAAAACCCGCACAGATATCAGCAATGTTCCCAAAAGTATGAAAAGTCTGTCATAAATAAGTGGCCAGCGTGGTGGACTATGGCCTGTATTCCTCACTATGAGATCTAAGCCCAGCAGTGGGACAATTACGAGGTTTTGGATAAAAGATACAGTTGAGCACATTTTTCACTTTCAAATTTAAATTAAATAAAAAATTCCGTTCCATTATAATAAAGGTGAGGAGGGACCCCAGTAGCACGCGAAGGGTTGTCGTAATGAATCGAAGTCGGCATTGTTTAGCATGAATTAAGACTATCTGCGCTAGATTAATGAACATATCCACCTAGATTTACACAAACAGATAGGGGGTGATTTTAAGGTGTGACTAACTTTTTTTTGTATGTGCAATAAGTTTGACTTCAAAAAAAGAGTGAATAGGCTTTTATTAAGTTAGTGTGCTTAGTGCTTACCATCATGGACCACATCTCCACTTACTATCAGGTGGGGTTGTGGACAAGCATTAACTTTTTTTAAGTAAAAAAAAAGTTTTAAACTCGTTTATTGGTTACATTTGAGTGATTATATAAAAATATAATAAGACGGTTAATTTGGCGATATTATAATTTTCATTTTAAAATGTATAGTTGCGTAATTTAATTTCATAATTATGATATCAGAAAACAAATATCATCATAGTTTGTTGTAAGTTTGAATCAAGGATTGCAAATGTACCTAATTACTTATTATTTGAAATAACCTGATAAAATGCTAATGGTGACTGAATGAAATAATACGTAAAGCCTGAATCAGCAGTTCTAGAAGAATAAAACTATTCCATAATTAAACTGATCATTACGGATGAGTGAAAAAAAAAACTTGAGAGGTGTCAAAGGACACCCGGATGGAACGAAGTTCCTTTCGATTTAAGTATTGTTTTACGCGCTCAGCAGTGTGATTCAGCAATATGAAACTAGATGGCGCTGTACAACTTTCTGAATCACGCTAGCGTGATTATCCATCTAGTTTCATATTACTGAATCACTTCAAAAAGTGTCGTGACAACTTTTCGTAAGATTTTTTTCCGTCTAGCCCCCTTTCATAACGCGCGATAAGAAACTTCGTTCCAAAACCTCGTTTGAAATTCAAAACTATACTTACTTGTGAATTAATTACTATAATAGTAAAAACAGAAACTGCCATTGAAGTATTATTACTAGCGTATAGAACCGACACCGCGAACACCATGTATGTCCCAATGGATTGGCACCACGTGGCTTCAATCTTCAATGGATTCGTTCGATTTTGAAAGGAGAACCGGGGCTCAATTTTGAAAATTGAACCTCCCGGGCGGGACACATTTTGTTCGAGATGTCTGTTCTATGACATTATACTTCAATGGCTGCCATAGCAATATAAAATAAAATAAGTTTTTGTCTTGTATAAAGCAGTCTATAATAAACATAAGCAAACGAATATGTCCTTAGTAATACCAATGATCGCACAGCACTGCGTTCGTGTACAGTTTACCACAGAGAGAAACACGTAACAAATATGTAAAACAAAGCATCCTGTATTTTACCTTGAACAAGGTACGCTCCCGGGGGTAGTTGAATAAATTACGCCGAATAATTCCTGAATTAACATTTTTAATCTGCGCCGAGATGTTACGCGAATAAATTAGAGGTCCCCGTAGCCGAGATCGTAGACAAATGATAAACGTGTCTTTATCTGAGGTAGGGTTATATCAGTGTCGGCGATGAAAGGGCCATTTGAGATTTTAAAGGATTAAGACGTTAGGAAAGACGCTATCCAATCATTTGTCAGGCTGCCTTACTTGTTGTTAATGTCTTTTTGTCTGTGTATTTACCTGGTAACAATACTCTATTGAATACGATTGTATAGGAGTTTGAATATTGATCTTCCCGTATAGAGACTCTACTTCGAATGTAAGTACTTACGTAATATTTCATTATGTTAAGGAATTTTCCTTAATTAGATAATTTTGCATCTGCTAGTTTTAGCATAACATTTTGATATTTTTGTGAAGTCTGGCGTATTTTATAATAATTAGATTTAAAACATACCTAATATTTTGAAGGTTTTTTATTCATAAATGTATTATATGCTTAATTTTGTAATTCCATACTTAGATTTTTATTTTATTTCATTGAGTAACTATAATCTTACTGATATTAATTTTATCATTTATTTATAAATTAACAATTCACAGTACATAAACCGCGAAAGCCAATTGTAAGTAAATACGTTAAATCGGCGCAACATTGTCGTATGTCATTAGGTCATTTGTCCGAGGATACGACTCAAACCTAAATCATCAGTCAACGCATGCATTCACAATTAATTCTCTAAATAAATTACCGCTAATAGACACCGACCGTAGCGGCGTAGCGGCGGGTAGTTGTAAAACGGCGGGGAAACACAAAATGGCGGACACAACCGCGACGCCCGCGGCCATTACCGTACGTCACGCGGTCATTTGTCCCGTGCATCACTCACCTGCCCGCGTGACGTATCGTCTGCTTTATTGCGAATTCCGTTATTCTCTACTAGTATAATAGTCCAGCGAGCGTACACTACATCACTACATGCTGTATGTGGGAAGTATTCACCAAGAATTTTACTGTATACGTTGCCTTTACGGATATGACGTCATGTAGTGTATCATGTGACCGCATAATAATTATCTGCTTACCAACGTTTTTAGGGTTCCGTAGTCAAAACGGAATCCTCGTCGTGTTGTACTGTCCGTCCATCCGACCACCCATTACTCCATTCTGAAATAAAATAAGTGAGAAGTTAGATTTACAAACATTTTTCGAAAGTCAACCTACGCTATCACTTAAACAACTCCTTCGTGAGTGGTCCCGGAAGAAGCGGCAAGAGACTACTAAGGAGTTGCATAGTACACGTGTACGCCGCTTGTCTGTTTTGTCGTAGATACTTTTGCCATCGGGAAGGTAACAACTGACCATCAGTTGGCCAGTCTGTTTGTTTGCTGGCTTTGTCCACGTGAAGAAAGAAAGAAACATTTATTCCGACACATGTAGGCATTACAACAATGTTTAAAAATCGGTGGTATAACTATTTTTTATAACAATTATTAATTGTATTCGGAGTTGCAGCTACCAACGTGCCGGAAGAGGGTCGCACTCAGAGTGCGGCGTAGCAAGTAGCAGGTACTTTCTACGCCCTCTGATTTTCAGTGCGCCCGTTAGTCGCTTGTAGATCGGCGAGCGGCGCAACACATGTATTTCTAGTGACCAATCTGACTGCAATTTCGAACTCAGTTAAGATAATAATAGTAATTCCTAGCTTGCTATTAAAGAAATGAGACTTAAAACAAAATAGAATATAAAATAGTGATAAAATGCAATTACACGAGTAACTACCTATAACTAGTGGATATCAAACTATAGTTCGTTCGCGTTAAGAATGCAGTAAAATACTAGTGACAGTGATTAAAATATTAATGACTTAATTTTGATTTTTAAATTTTAAGTGTATTTTTAAATTTATTAAACTTAATCTTTAAAAATATAATTTGTTTGAATAGTAACACCACTGTGAATACACCTTTACCCTGTATTTGCACTGATGATTCACTGCATTCTTAACGCGAACGAACTATAATAATAGACAAAGTTACAGAAATAAGTAAAATGAAGCTTTTATATCCACTGCATTGTTTATGTAGCGGTTGAAACTGATCATAGCTATTATATTTCAGTATAAATACTATTATTGTAACCTGATACTTTTAACGTATAACTACAACACAGCACGCCACCCATAACTAGCCTGTACCCGCACAGATCATCCGCTAGGTGGCGTAAGCGGCGGGCGCAGTATCTACATCAGTTTACCATTAACGTTCGCACGTACCCTGAGAGCCAACTCTGATAACGATCTGATTTGTACGACGTCTCTACGTTATACGGTGTTTAGATACCTCCATGCAACTACAGTATTTTATCTTTAAGTACATAGTATACAGTTTTAAAATAAATATATAATACATTACAGTTAGAGGGTCTTTATCTGTAACTTTAAAACAGAGCTTAAAATATTTTTGAATAAATTTGTATTCTAATGTAACACTTTACTTCTTGTTTATTTGTTTATTTGTTTATTTTACTTCTAAAATATTACAGTATAATTATTTACTTACAGCTAATAAATGTAAAAGTATCGGTGTAAGAGAATACATGATTGATTATCCGTATCGTAATAAAATTGTATGTCGTGCAAATAAAATTACCTCGATGACGTAAGTTTCAAATCACGTAACTATAATACATCTAAGATTTTGTGATAAAAGTGTAGTACACATAAGTCATTAAATATTTATTTACAACCATATTGTTGGCATGCCAATATATCCAATACCAATCCAATACCAAAATAAATCACTAAATTATAGTAAAAAGCAATGAGGTGTACAATATCTCTTTACTATATCAACAGTCCCTTTGAGTTTCCCCGCGCGGTCTTGCGAGTCAGATTAAGGTGCGGCGACACCGGTGCGATATAGCCGAACGATCAGTCGTTACGGCGACCGGTCGGCCGGTCGTAAACCGCTCGCTCGAAACGCGCAGATACCGCGCGCTGTGGGATTATTGCCGCGCGTCGGTTGCGGTACACCGGTAGCAGTTATAGAACGTACAACGAAAAGAGAAGAAAAGAAGAATATAAACAATATAATATTTAAAAGGTTTACCGATTTAATGCGCTTCTGTAAAAAACTTTCATTCCACGTACCATGGAGTGCCATTATTGTAGTCAAGCAAGGTAACATTTAAGTTACTTTTATTTATTTACTAGCCCTCTAGGGATAATAAGTAGCCTATATCTTATATCATGGTCTTGTGTGTTAATATTCATGAAAATCGATTCCGTAGTTTTTCCGTAAAACAATAACAAATATCCATACATACTCAGAAACTTTCGCATTTAGGAATTTGTAGGAAGTAGGATAAAACAAAGTGAAAACGAAAGATTGCTCCAATTCAGGATATTTAGTAAAATGAGAGTGGTCTTGTAAACTTTTATAGCGTCATACAAGTGCGACGTCACCGTGTGATGGTATCATGCAATATCAGCACAAATAATAAAACTTACGTATGATTGAAAAAAATTGCTATAAGCTACAAGGAGAAGTTCAGTTTTGGGTGAATTTCCCAAGTGCATTTTTGAGACGGCGAGGTTGAAAATTAATGTGTGGAGGTAAACTACAATTATGCATAATTTTATATAGGTAGTTTAAGTAGTGATCTACATGATAGTGAAGTATTCAGATGTATTTAATACATAGATTCTTAATAAAAAAATAACTAAGACCTAAAATCTAATTCCGGTGTACTGTCCAAACTGCGTTTATTTACATATTTTATTAATTTAATTTTTTTTTGGTAAATTAATTTCATTGAAAGGGAATGTTTTTTAAAAATACATTAAATAACACAACTAATATCACAGACATATATCAAGAATAGACGACGCATGTACCTCGAATTGTATGAAAACCAAGCGTGTCACTTTTTTTTGACACATTGTGCTGTCACAAGAATATTTAGTGCTGAAATTCCCCATCCTAGCGATATCAATTCGAAACTGATTCGTTACCGATTCTCGACAACGATTAATGATTCTCAAAATCGATTACAGATAATAATTAGGTAAATAGAAAATCGTATGATCGTTTGTAGGCGTAGAATATGTAAAACATAAAAAATGCCTTTGGTTGGTTGTACATAATAATATAGTATAGTGCTTGAATATGACCGAATAAATAGTTTTGTGTTTTATTTAACTTGATTATTTGTTAATTATAAACACAAGCTTCAAAAATGTAAAGATAAATAAAGAGATCATAAATATTATGATTGTTTATTATTTGCTTTCAAGAAATTAAATAAATGAAAATTAAAAAAAAATATTTATAAACATTTCTTTTATGAAAATCAAAACATCATATGGACACATTTAAACTTACCTAAAGTTAAACGAATATTTTTTTCTAATTAAAAATTGGTTGTCTGTAAAGTCGGTTTACGGACAATGGTTTTACGTGATAACGTCTATTTCGTAGAAGAATAATTTATGATATAAATATTGTCAATTCGCACATTAGGAACGGGATTCGTTTTAAATATCAGGAGCTGCGCGACATCTGTGATTTTCTTGACTACAACTAAAGTCCGAGTCGATGTACTGTGTAAAGTTCTTTCAAGTAGTTCATACCTATAAACAGAGATGACGCTATTGTAGATTTTCGTTTTCATATAATAATAATACGTACGAGCTTCGAGAAATCATTTCTTTTCAAAAGATTGTAAAATAAAATAAAAATGAAATGAAAAATGCCTTCCAAGCGGACCGATTACGCTTGAGTGGGAGAGAGACGGCCGGTCTAGCGTGCCTCTCTCTCTAATGCTGCGCGCGCTTCCGTGACGTTACTCCGGCCGTTACTCGGTTTTCGTGAATGCCTCTCAGGCTCATCGTCTTTATAAACGTTATCACGTTAAAATTCAAAATAAAAAAACAGTACATCAATATTCGGTATTGCGCTTGAAATCAGCCTTCGTTTCTTTTTCGAATCCGTAAAACAGTCATCATTGAAATGAATAGAACATATACGGCTATGTTTTGTTGGAAACCAATATCTATGCCCCGTCGCTATAATTCATTTTGCTTTAATATTGGGGTCACTTGAAAACCTTTAATTATAATTTTATCATGAATAAAATCACTAGGGGAAAGTCGTCACCCTTCGTACGCTTTTTACATTTTTATTTTTTAATTTATGATCAATGGACTAAATTATATAGTTTGTGTGCCGAAGTGTGTTAAATATATTGTAGATCATTACAAATAAGTCTGAATAAACAATTCTAAAAACTAAAAAAGTTATAGTGAATTTTTCAGGATAAGATATTTGTACGAAGGCTCCCCACATGCGGGGTACTTTCGTACAGCAGGCGGGGCACATTCATACAGGGTAATTAAAAAGTAAATTAAACTCGCAAACATTTCTTAAATCACAAAAATATGTATTTATCTTAAAACTTACATAATATTAAATAACTTTACTCATAATCAACTTAAATAATTCTGATAGATATAACAAAAAAATATATTTTACAATTAATTAACTTCCTAGTAATTTTTGCTTTGACAATCAGTATTTTAGAGAACTTTGTAATTATCATTTGATATTTTTAACTTTAAGCAGTAATTAATTAAACATTAAATTAACTCTGGCTTTTCTTTCCTGCTCTTCTTTCTTCATTTCTCTCTGTTTGTGTCTCTCTTCTAGTTCATTTTTTATAAGTGTATGTACGAGATTTAACCAGTTTTCTTCCATACTGATTTTTCTATTTCTCACAATCGTAGGATAAGATCATAAGACATGGTGTTATGACAATATTAATAGTCGATTCTGGTTGAGTCACTCATAGCGGTAGACTTGGAAGGTGCGCCAGTTTATAATAATTCTTGATGATCTTAGAGCAAGGAACGGCGAGTAACTCACGAGGGTTAATAGACTTCTATATTATTATTTTACTTTCTAGCAGATCTTCTAGTGGATTTTTAGATTTCAAGTAGATTTGAACGCGGCTTTTCTGAAGGATAAATGTCTACTTCCTCAACATCTGCTTATTTTACACTTTTCATAAAATTTTTGGGTTCGCGTAATCTTCTTTTTATAGTTCCGCACCATGATTCTACAAACAAATATTATATTTTAATGTATTAATATAATAATAAGTAATAATATAATAGTTAAAAGTTGTAATTTATGATAGGAAACGTGAGTTATAGTTCAGTCATTATGTAGAAAAAATCAAAAACAAAACTATTTAATAAAAGCTAAACTTTTTGATCGAGATATACAAATAATACCAAATATTATAATATTATCGTTGAATAAATAAAATATATATGTATTTTAATATAATATAATCTAAATTTGATATTTACGCGTTACTTTGTGTAAATATGTTCTAAGGGGGAACATTCATACGCGTACATATGTGCCCCCTGTAGTACTGTCCGAATGTACCCCAGGCCTTGCAAGAAATTTAATTTCAACTTTGAATAAATTCAAATTTAGTTTAAGAAATATTACTTATTAAAACACAAAACAAACAATATTAACATGAATTCTTCATCTATAGTGGTAAAAAATATCAACAATTCTACTTACACTACGATGATAAACTTTAGTAAAAAAATTACTCACCATGCGCGAAAACACTTTATGTGTTGGTAGATCTCACAGAGTGGCGCGATTTGCGCGATTTTCGCGGAGCACCATGGCTGTCCATATGTCTACATACACAAGAAAACTCGTAGTTTTATGTCATTTAGTTTATTTGTTATTCTTACTGTATGAATGTGCCCCGCGTACGAAGGGTGGCGACTTTCCCCTATACAGAAACATTAATATTGTAATGAAAAATAATTTGCCTGTTAAAAACTGTCTCTATGTAAATATTATTATTCATTGGTTTTCAAAATCGATTAACATCGAGACCACACCGAGTAAATGATCAACACTATATGCTATATTTTACAGAAACACGACAATATTCACCGTACTACGAAGCTAAGCGACGATTTATAGTAACGATTGTTTTACTTTCATTGCGTGTTCCAGACTTCCAGTAAACAAGCCGTATAAATTTTGCTACCAAAATCAGCAATGTATTGAGTAGTATGCAGTACACAGTAAGTTAGTGCTTTTCGTTGTAACACGTGGTAGAAATGCAATAAATATGAAAAAAATTATTTTAAAATAAATTACTACACAATTTTATAAATAAATTACTTAACGATGAAAAGAAATATTTCTTTTACCTCTGCTAACTGTATTTGTAGAATTCCTACAGTTTAAAACGTTACAATTAGGCATTTTTCGTTATTTCAGTTGACATCTATTGCCAATAGCAGTAAAACGCCAACTAAATGACACGGCGCTCAAATAGGATTTAAAATCCTTTCTGTTACACGTGAAATGTATGAACATGCGGCATCTACTCTAGGTATACATGTCTGTGACTAATATATATTTATGGAGTAATTTAAGATTAAACAACAGCTCTTAAAACATCTTTTAAAAATGTCCTACAAAAAAAAGCAATACCGGTGGCGCATTTTGTATACTTCATTACTTGTTACTTCACGATTTGGAAGACACCTTACTGGCTCTCCCCGCACCGTTCAGTTGTGCTCTTGCAAACTGCGAGTTAGGATGACCGACTGGTTGCGTAATTTTCCTGCCAAACACGTAAGTACTAACTGCGGTGGCGCAGGAATACAAAATCATCCAATTCCGATGTCATGTATATTAGTAAAAGTACAAAGCAGATTATCTAGAAATTTTATGGAGGGTTCCATTAACGGTTTTCAGCTACAACTGTGAAATAAAAGTTAACCTGTGACTAAAAGTTTTCTTTAAAATTCAAGTTTTGTCTCTGATTCTAAGTCCGGTGGCGCAATCTCGGTGACTCCGGTGGCAAATCAAAGCGTATAGGGAAGTATAGGCCATAGAAATACAAGCGTGTCTCCATCTATCCATCAGCCCTTGGAGGTCCACTGTTGGACATAGGCTTCCCCTAACTTGCACCACTCTGACCGGTCCTGAGCCTTCTGAATCCAGCGGATGCCCGCTGTCTTCTTCAGGTCGTCAGTCCACCTGGTCAGGGGGCGTCCTATTATCCTATGCTCCTTTTTCCGAGACGTAGGCGCCATTCGAGGACCTTTCTTACCCAACGATTATAGGTCCTTCGCACTATGTGGCCCACCCATTGCCGCTTCAGCCGGCTAATTCTTCGAGCTATGTCGGTTACCCTTGTTCGTCTACGGATCTCCTCATTTCTGATGCGATCATGTAGAGAAATACCAAGCATAGCCTTCTCCATAGCCCGCTGCGCTTCTCTGAGGTTGTGGATTAGGCCAATAGTAAAGCAGCACGTCTCGGATTCGTATGTGATCACCGGCCACACAAACTGCTCGAACACCTTAAACTTCAGGCACTGAGGTAGTGTTTTGGACGACAATATATGACGGAGTTTCCCGAACGCAGCTCATCCGAGTTGGATTCTACAAGTGACTTCTTTCTCGAAGTTGGACTTACCCATCTGGATCACTTGTCCCAGGTAATTGTATTCGTCTAGAACTTCGAGAGCCACGCCGTCAACACCAACCGTTACGGGTGTGACATGGACATTGGACATGATTTAAGACCCACCCGTTGTGAGGCACTGTTCAAGTCCCCCGAGCATTGTTCCAAGTTCTTCCAGGGAACCCGCCAGGATGACTATATCATCGGCATATCGTAGGTGTGTGATGTTTTCGCCATTGATGTTAATGCCATGTTGTTTCCACTCCATCAGCTTGAACACGTCTACCAACACAGCGGTGAACAGTTTTGGGGATATGACATCCCCTTGTCTGACACTTCTCTGCAGTTGGATGGGGTTCGTTGCTGTGTCGTGTACTCTGACGGACATGATGGCGGATGAGTACAAACACTTCAACACCTCGATATACCGGTAGTCGATCCGCCACCGCTGGAGAGAATCTAGTACCACCCAGATCTCGATAGAATCAAAGGCCTTCTCATAGTCCACATAGGCTATACATAACGGCAAGTTATAGTCCTCGGTCTTTTGTATAATCTGCCGCAATGTGTGTATATGGTCTATGGTGCTGTAGCCTTTTCGGAATCCTGCTTGTTCGGGAGGCTGGAAGTCGTCAAGCCTGCGTGCAATGCGATTTGTGAGGACCCTCGAAAACAGCTTATAAACGTGGCTCAGAAGTGCAATGGGCCTGTCTAATTACCCCTAAAAGGAGTCCGTTCATCTAGACTCCTATTCTTCAAAATGTACATAATATCTTTAAAGTATTAAATGATCCTGCCTGCCTTTATGATTTCTCATGGGCATAAATCAATTTCGGTGGATCAAATTCTAATTCCAGTGGTCCTAATTTCGGTGGCATTTGATAGTGTAATTTGATAATATCTCCGGAACAAATAATTTTTTTTTCAATCTCTACTATATGACTAATTATCACTACTATTTACATATTATTTATACCAAATAAAGTGTATTAGAAACATCAAGTTTAAATTTAATCAATTTCGGTGGCTTGGATTTTAATTCCGGTGGTCCTTTAATAATTTCGGTGGCATTTGATAATTTCAAATGGAAATATCTCATGAACTAATCATTTTTTTTCGATCTCTAGTATATGATTAATTAGTACTACTCTTTATCTATTATTTAGGCCAAAAAACTTTATCTGAAACAGCAAATTTAAATTCGCCACTGTAATTAGGCAAAATTCGAGTTTGTTGAAATTCACCCTTTTACATGTACGACAATCATTATCGGCCGCGTACGTTTGTATTATTTTATAAGTTTTATATCCTATAGCGAAATAAATGGTTTTCTTCCTCACACAACACTAAAAGAGATGGAAAAATATTATCTCCTTGTGTGTCCCCAATTTCTTTCGCTACCTTATTTTATGGGGATTATACGATCAGCCTCCACCTTGTCAACGTTCTTACACATACCCAGGTTGGACATTGCAAAAGCCACTTAGTTATCATTGCTGATAGATGCCACGTTATACTGATTGTCGTAGGGTCGAAGGTCGCTTGGCTGGAGTGAAACAAAGGCTTGTATGTAGGGTAGAGTGGGGAAAATTGACTTACCCTAGATAAGGATAGTAATGGCCAGTGTTTTTCTTCTGAAATTACGTTTAGACGTTAACTGCATGCTTGTTTACCTTTATTTTTTGGTTCAGAAAGCTTGTTTACTTCGATTGCTAAATAGGCTTCATTTAAAGCCTAACAAATTAAATGAATTTAGAATCGCTACAGTGAAGGATGTAGCTTTAATTGTGAATATTGATGCCAGCTGTACCGTATGATAATATTACAGGTATCGTACCTAGTCGAAGGTGCAAGAATTTAGTAAGAGTAATTATTTATTGAAAACCAAGCTTAGAACAAGCTTTCATGTATGGTGCTGTCTCATGGGACACATTAAGATGTCAGTCATTGATGTCAATGTGAAGCTGTTTATAGAACCAGTTCTAGATGTCCCTGAATTGCAGGTTCGATTCCCGGCCTGGGCAGACATTAATATGACAGTGTTGGTTTTAGTGCTGTCCCAAAACATAAGGAATCTTAAGGTGAGATCGATAAAGCATACTTAGGAAACTAATGGTCCTAAATCAACCTTGAATTTTTAATATTTTCTTATTAAAAAATATACGAACAAAAATAATGTTCCTAAAGTTACTTTAACATCAGGCGTTTTATGAATTTTTAATTTTTTCGTATTAAAAAAGTATCAGTTTTCATACATTTGACTGTCATCTGAGCAAAGTCCAAGTCTAAGTTCGCTGTATAGATCTCACAATTAGCGCAAAGGTATGAGTGTTTAGAGTTTAAGTGTTACAATTATAGAATAATCAAAAGATGGTGCGGTCTACCTAGCTACAAAGTTGACCTATTACTATCCCATTGGCAGCCTGACTACCATTCAATGAACCTTCCATACCTTATACGACGGCACGCCTCATTGAACTTCCTACTGCAGGAGTCACCATGCTCGTTAAAGCTAAACTCAGGACATAAAGGTGAATACACAATGTAACTGAACCGTTATTATATTTATTTAAGGTTAAATGAAGGTAATCACAAAATTTTGTGATGTTATTTTAGGAAAAAACATTTTAATGAGCGTAAAAAATAAATACAGAAAGTAAAAAAGTATTTCTGTCGTATGAAAAAGATTTCAATGTGTCTTATAATATGAGTGGAGAGGGAAATATTTATACTTGAATCATCCATCTATACTCGTAGTATTTGCAGCGATTTGAAATTACTAAATTCAGCCCTTATTTTAACTTTACTTTCTTGTCCTGCAAATGTAATGGACATCGTATTTCTAGTGACTATAAATATTTTTACCCGTATCCTTACCTTTCGGCGACCAGCGACTAATTTATTACTATCGAGTTCACGCTTCACCGGGTCTACCGGTCCACCGGACCGCCACGCCGGGCCTAACCGACCCGGCACGTACCGTCAGGTATGATTTACCCGGTCAGCGCCTTCGACACTAAACTGAACTTAATTCTCTGTACTATACATACATTTTACTTTAGTTCTGATGATAATACTTTTTTCTGATAAGCATGACTTTACTACATTCAGGCTTGGCTCAAGACGAGGGATTACCGGTTAATTTTTTCACGCTTTAGCACCTAAATTAACGCTAAAAGCATGTATGTATGTTTTTAAACTATTAACTTGTTTTTAGGTTTAACACGGAATTGCTGAAGGGAAATAGTATAATGCAACGTACGTACGTGCTGATGCAATCTTCATTTCAAACAAGACAAAATATTAAGATAAATTTTTTGATCAGTAAATAAATAAAACTAAACTAAAAGTCACAACTTCCGCGTTACGTTATGTATATATTGTATAAAGTGCTCTTTTAATAGCTTATCTTTACTTCTAGGACTGATGTGTGACAGATCAAACGTGTAGTACTTATGTGGAAATTGGAATATAACTAAATGATAGGCAAAAACTGCAAGATCATCAGCCCAAAGAAATTTTAAAATATCTTCTAAATGTTTACTTGGCCTTCGATAATGTTAACTTATAGACAAGTAAATCTTCTCCTTATGGTCTAAAGACAAATTTATAATCATTGAATTCTCGGTTGACTAGGTCCGTCGGCGGCCAGGTATGATTTAGGTTCCGCCGCAGACAGGGGCACTAAATTAAAACCTAACTCACTGTAAACTGTTTCCGAGGAAACTTTCTTTATTAGGATTCAGTGCAGTGGAAATTTACTTAAAAATTCAGATAGTTTAACTGGTGCCTACCACACAAGACAAAATTATGAAATATTATAATTTTCATTGACTACTTTTAAGAGTAATGCTTCTTGTAGTCTAATTAAATTCCAGCTGAGTTTACGGGATATTATTTATATTTGTTCTAAATTTTAATGTACGGTTTTTTAGTTATTTTTTGAATTTTGGTTCAGTGGTTGACTTCAACTGTCTGGCGATAGTCTCTTCTCCTGTGTTTTTAAACAATATTTTGTGTTAATTGGCCTATAAGAAACCTCCATGGTGCTTGTTAAGTTTTTATTAAATTTGTTAGTTTCGAATTTTTATTGATTTTCGGAACCATTATTAACCTTTATTAGAAGATTATAGATTATTAAGATGAAATTAAGACCTCAGTCTTCACATTAATTAATGACAGGTTTAGCTTGTAATTGTTTTCGTTGTTTCCTTATTGAGTCTTACCCTCGCACGAACCCCTTTACAGTAACGTAGGAGCAACATTTAATTTGGCGCACGAAAATAGAATAGATAGGGGCTATTAGCGAAGTTGGTTCAATAGCCGCAGCCAATAAAAGTTTTTCGATTAGCACCTGCCGCAGCCAGCGTCGCTAGCGCCGCCACTAGCCGCTGCGTTCTTTATCGGAACTTTTAGAGGTTGAACGTCGACCATACAAAATTAAATAATGGTTGAATGTGGCTCGGTCGGTTTGTGGAACTGAGGTTGGATTAGTGCACGCATTGTTGTTTCAATGTTAGAATTAGTTTATTTGTTCCAGTACCTAAAGGATTTGGTATTGATAAGAAAAATGCGGCATTAATTAAGTCCGAAAACTTTTTTTAAACTTTTCAACCTTACCGAATAATAAGACCCTTTACTATTGTTTCCGATAGCCGATAGGAAATGGTAGGCATGTTTTTTGCATACCTACTTATTTCAATACAGTTTTCCTGTGGGTTTAAGTAGCTATTACAACTTTATTATCTAGCAAAATTTTCACGTAAAAGACATTTGCACCTTCATCTACTCCAAGGATAAACAAGTCAGGTAACTATATTAATGTACCCTTACGAAAAACCGTCAATGAGAGTTTTTCAGGTTGTTCTCAATGTAAAATGCAACCGAGGTAGTTCTACCAGGTGCATTAATATGCAGCGGCGGGACCTGCATTACGGGTGTACGTCTGGACTGCTAAGGAGGGTCTAATTCGTTCGTGAGGACATAACGAGTACGAGTACATTTTATTACCCGTGTACCGGTAGTTAAGGTAACTTATCTGCTTAGATGTTTTCATGATGTCAACTAAAATGCATTGTTGTGCTAAGTTTACTAAATCTATACTATAATAAAACTCAAAGTGTCTGTCTGTCTCTTTGTCTGTCCGAGCATCACATAAAAACCCTTGAACGGATTTCGATGAAAATTGGTAAATTTGTTACTGACACTTTGGATCATATTTTAGACCACTTTTCATCCCGGAAAATTAAAAGACTTCCCGGGAAAACAGGATAAAAGTTTGAATAAGTTAAAACATAATATCCGTATGCAAAGCTGTGGGCATCAGCTAGTATTTACTAAGTCACGTCAAAGTGCGCTTTACCAATGATTATATTGCAACTTTGGTAAGTTAAAGTCATTTTCTGATGTTACAATTATAGAATAATCAAAAGATGGTGCGGTCTACCTAGCTACAATGTTGACCTATTACTATCCCATTGGCAGCCTGACTACCATTCAATGAACCTTCCATACTTTATACGACGTTACGCCTCATTGAACTTCCTACTGCAGGAGTCACCATGCTCGTTAAAGCTAAACCCAGGACATAAAGGTGAATGCACAATATAACTGAAAAGTTATTATATTTATTTAAGGTTAAATGAAGGTAATCAGAAAATTTTGTGATAAACACAGAAAGTAAAAAAAAGTATTTCTGTCGTATGAAAAAGATTTCAATGTGTCTCATATTTGTGGAGAGGGAAATATTTATACTTGAATCATCCATCTATACTCGTAGTATTTGCAGCGATTTGAAATTACTTAATTCAGCCCTTATTTAACTTTACTTTTTGTCCTGCAAATGTAATGGACATCGTATTTCTAGTGACTATAAATATTTTTACCCGTATCCTTACCTTTCGGCGACCAGCGACTAATTTATTACTATCGAGTTCACGCTTCACCGGGTCCACCGGTCCACCGGACCGCCACGCCGGGCCTAACCGACCCGGCACGTACCGTCAGGTAAGATTTACCCGGTCAGCGCCTTCGACACTAAACTGAACTTAATTCACTGTACTGTACATACATTTTACTTTAGTTCTGATGATAATACTTTTTACTAATAAGCATGACTTTACTACATTCAGACTTGGCTCCAGACGAGGGATTACCGGTTAATTTTTTCACGCTTTAGCACCTAAATTAACGCTAAAAGCATGTATGTATGTTTTTAAACTATTAACTTGTTTTTAGGTTTAACACGGAGTTGCTGAAGGGAAATAGTATAATGTGCAACATGTTGATGCAATCTTCATTTCCAAATTTATGTGAGTCCTTATATTTGATTAGATCCTTAAGTTAAGACTATAATGTTCTGTGAGTTCAGACAAAATATTAAGGTAAATTTTTTGATCAGTAAATAAAAAAAACTAAACTAAAAGTCACAACTTCCGCGTTACGTTATGTATATATTGTATAAAGTGCTCTTTTAATAGCTTATCTTTACTTCTAGGACTGATGTGTGACAGATCAAACGTGTAGTACTTATGTGGAAATTGGAATATAACTAAATGATAGGCAAAAACTGCAAGATCATCAAAGAACTTCTAAAATATCTTCTAAATGTTCACTTGGCCTACGATAATGTTAACTTATAGACAAGTAAATCTTCTCCTTATGGTCTAAAGACAAATTTATAATCATTGAATTCTCGGTTGACTAGGTCCGTCGGCGGCCAGGTATGATTTAGGTTCCGCCGCAGACAGGGGCACTAAATTAAAACCTAACTCACTGTAAACTGTTTCCGAGGAAACTTTCTTTATTAGGATTCAGTGCAGTGGAAATTTACTTAAAAATTCAGATAGTTTAACTGGTGCCTACCACACAAGACATATTTTATAATTTTCATTGACTACTTTTAAGAGTAATGCTTCTTGTAGTCTAATTAAATTCCAGCTGAGTTTACGGGATATTATTTATATTTGTTCTAAATTTTAATGTTTTTTTAGTTATTTTTTGAATTTTGGTTCAGTGGTTGACTTCAACTGTCTGGCGATAGTCTCTTCTCCTGTGTTTTTAAACAATATTTTGTGTTAATCGGCCTATAAGGAACCTCCATGCTTTGTCTATGTGCTTGTTAAGTTTATATTAAAGTCAGTCTCAAACTTTTATCGATTTTCGGAACCATTATTAACCTAGACCTCAGTATTCACATTCCTTATTGACAGGTTTAGCTTGTAATTGTTTTTGTTGTTTCCTTATTGAGTCTTACCCTCGCACGAACCCCTTTACAGTAACGTAGGAGCAACATTTAATTTGGCGCACGAAAATAGAATAGATAGGGGCTATTAGCGAAGTTGGTTCAATAGCCGCAGCCAATAAAAGTTTTTCGATTAGCACCTGCCGCAGCCAGCGTCGCTAGCGCCGCCACTAGCCGCTGCGTTCTTTACCGGAACTTTTAGAGGTTGAACGTCGACCATACACATAATGGTTGAATGTGGTTCGGTCGGTTTGAGGAACTGAGGTTGGATTAGTGCACGCATTGTTGTTTCAATGTTAGAATTAGTTTATTTGTTCCAGTACTGAAAGGATTTGGTATTGGTAAGAAAAATGCGTCGTAGGTATATTACTGAAAGTTTTCCTAAAACTTTTCAACCTTACCGAATAATAAGACCCTTTACTATTAATTGTTTCCGATAGTCGATAGGAAATGGTAGGCATGTTTTTTGCATACTTATTTCAATACAGTTTTCTTGTGGGATAAAGTAGCTATTACAACTTTATTATCTAGCAAAATTTTCACGTGAGAGACATTTGCACCTTCATCTACGCCAAGGATAAACAAGTCAGGTATATTAATGTACCATTACGATAAACAGTCAATGAGTTTTTAAGATTGTTCTCAATGTAAAATCTAACCGAGGTAGTTCTACCAGGTGCATTAATATGCAGCGGCGGGACCTGCATTACGAGTGTACGTCTGGACTGCTAAGGAGGGTCTAATTCGTTCGTGAGGACATAACGAGTACGACATTTTATTACCCGTGTACCGGTAGTTAAGGTAACTTATCTGCTTAGTTGTTTTCATGATGTCAACTAAAATCCATTGTTGTGCTAAGTTTACTAAATCTATACTATAATAAAACTCAAAGTGTCTGTCTGTTTGTTTGTCTGTCCGGGCATCACATAAAAACCCTTGAACGGATTTCGATGATACTTTGGGTCATATTTTAGACAACTTTTCATTCCGGAAAATTTAAAGACTTCCCGGGAAAAAGGATAAAAGTTTGAATAAGTTAAAACATAATATCCGTATGCAAAGGTGTATGTTTCAGCTAGTATTTACTGAGTCACGTCAAAGTGCGCTTTACCCATGATTATATTGCAACTTTGGTAAGTTAAAGTCTTTTTCTGATTTTAGCTACTAATAAGATAAAAATATTTGTTGAGGCTTTTATATCTCACACTTATTGCAATAATGACATAATATTTAAAAATCATGATATACCTTATACAAAGTTACTCATACTACTGATTCAGGTTGTGCGTCGTCTCGTCATAGATATCATAATTGGATGTTTAGTTTGAATGTAAGTTTGATGTTCTCCAATAATAAATCCAACACACCTAGCCACTATCATTAACTAGCAGACGCTTAACCCGCGTCGAGTCAATAGTTCAATATTTACGAGTCGGGGGTCGAACCCGCCCTTAGTTAGTGTTGTATAACTGTCGATTATTAAAACTAGTTATAATATAAATAACTTGTTGAAATTTATTATTTCAACATTATATTAGTATACTTAATTAAAGCGTTGATTTGTTTAATAATTCCTATAATTAAGTAGACTCTTTAATTATTACTTACGAGTTCGACGTTTTCGTCGAGGTCACAAGTAGAAATGTATATTAACACATAAATTGTGTCTAGTTTTACTTGGTTATGTTGTCTCGGGGAAGATTGTGCATATGGACAGGTTATGCATATAACTATTGTACATAATATGTTCTATCCTTAGGAATTCCTTGTATTTTAAAAACCATAGTAAAATTTGGGCACATTACTATAGAAATGCCAGTTTACATAACTAATTGTGTAACCTTGGTCAAATCAATTTCAATTCAATTCAATCAGTTAACATTATACATAATTGAATGTATGCATAACGAAATATACATTTCATACATAATGCTGCAATTTCATTGTATACTCGTATTTACTCAACGCGAATGACCCATAGTACTAGGGTTTGTCACAATCAATAAATCAGCTGCGGCCAATTGTTCAATAGGTAACAGCTAATGAACGTTCTTGTTAGTTACATACCTGTCGCTATGTCATATTGAAGATATTTGTTATAAGGCTATGTTCACAGAGAGTAATAAAGAATGTATTTTATATGAGCACCCCCTAATCTTGTTTTAAGATCAAGGCTGATAGCAAAGTATGTTCTAATTGGTTTTTTGCTCACATTATTTACTAAAAATATCTTCTTTGTATTTGTCTAATATTGATAAAGCAACTAAAAAGTAATTAATAATATTTCCACACAGTGACCTTAATTCAAAAATCCTTCTGATTTAAATTTAATGATTATTTAATTCAAAGCGATTAATAAATATGAATGTAAACAAGTCCCCATAAATTCGACATTCACAAGCATTTAGGGTCGCATCACTAGTGACCTCTGGCCGAAGATTTATGCTTTTAGACAAGTGCCGTTGGTCAGGTGCGTTGATTTACGGCAACATGTGATCGCGTGGGGTCGTTTGGGCCCGATATAGCGTATTACTGGGGCATTTTTACCTACATGTTATGTATGTATGAATAGCGATTTGAATCATTTGTCATTAAATTATTGTGAAATTAGTACCTATATGGGCATTTGGTAAGTGGATGATAGTACATTGTATTGATTTTTTAAACTGTTGTAAGTTGAAACTACATGACTACTTCCGGAAGAAGAAACAGCAAGAAACTTCTAAGGACTTCTTTTATTAGGTACTCACAGTTACAGTACATTATAACTGAACACAAAACTGTACATTATAATCTCATCTTGTCTCTAAAGTTGTAAATTTGTAATAACCCTTTATCATTGGAATGCCTGTGACAAAGTTTCAAATAACAATGTAATTTTTGTAAATTGTGATCAATGAAAATACACACACACATACATCACAGAGATAATATAATATTATCAAAAAATTAACAGTTCTGGTGATTTTTCATTCTGCTACAATGAATACACTTATATTACACAACAGTAAATATTAACCTATCCCCTGTCGTTACACAAACTCCTCGAGCTACAAAGGGCTTCTTAAAAATATTACGTCATTTCATCTTTATTCAAATTCAAGTCCTCGCTTACAACGTTTACGTCGAGTCGATTATCTTTGCGCTCGTTCCCCTTTTCTATCCGGTTACGTCGTAATTTTTATTTTCCACAATTCATCACGTCTTGCCGTCCCGCCGTCCCGCCGTCACGCCGCGCCCGTCACGCCGTGACATCACATCGCGTGACAGGTGACGCTTGTCGCGCAAATTAATAAATTGCGTTTTCCCGGTTACTACACTTTGCAGCTCGCGCGGACTAAGTACCTCGAGCAGCTTTTAAGTTATAAGTTTAAAGGTGGTTCTTACTTCTTAAGCTGTGCATTTGTGGAAGAGTTGTAAACTAATGATTATCTCACGTGGGACATCCACATTGGTTAGTTTGAAGTTATAATATAGAAAGGTTAGGGCTAGAATAATACAGATTTAGACCTCAAGCGTAGGGAAATATTCGTAAAGTATCTTTAGATAAATCTGTATTGACTTCGATAAGAGATTGATTGGCTGTATTTGTCTGTTTCTGTATCCATAAATATAATATTAATATCCAAATAATATTCTAAATATAGACGTCACACACACTCACCTACTACAGGCAGGGTCAATATCAACGGGTCAAAAGATTAATTTTATCACTTAGTAAATGACTCAAATAATCTATTCATACAACTTACACAAGTAAGTACACATCTCTATAGAAGTAGCTTATTAGTATTACTTCCTAAATAAAAGAGTCTTACTACAAAGGCCCCGTAGAGAAACGTTGACAATATTATGCAGGTGTTAGCAATTGGCTCACGTTTTCGGCGGCGATAATTAGATGAACCTCATCAGAGCGCCCTCCTTGTGCCTTGTGGACTAATACGGTTATTGCGAACACTCTTTGCAGCTTCTGCATGAATACAGTGAATACACCTATACGTATTCTGCCCAGCTCCTTACACAATCATCTAATTAAGTTGAGCGTTTCTTAAACATATTTATATTAAAGCACCTGCTGCTAAATTTTAAGTCGTTTTTGTACTTTATTATAGAATGGTTAGCAGTTAGCACGTATTTATAAACGCAACTCCAATTTCTTACCAATGTTTGTAAGTATAATATAATTTATGAATTTGGAATGGTCTATTTGTAGTTAAATATTTTCTAATACAGTTAGTTGAAAATGTAAAAAAAAAACTATTTGTTAATTACAGCTAAAAGTATGTTTTAAAACACAATGTGGACTGTATAAAATAAAAAAATCAAAGCTTGCAAAAGGATAATAATAATATGTTTACGACATCGTATGGTTCGAGCGAGTAGTTCCAGTATGATTATCCGATTTACAGTCTTCTCAAGAGGAAAGACCTGTGCTCAGTAGTGGGCCATTAATGGGTAGCAACCAAAGCCAAAATTACTTTTACCCATTCATGCCAATCAGCATAAATATTTCTAAATATGACTTCAACGACACGTATCTCCAAACTATGTCCCGTGACTCCCGTGCTTCCCGTGCAACAAAACAAAAACGAAAAACAATTAGGCAACGCTAACAAAACCGCTGTCACGTCGCACACAGACAGCGTGTCGCCGTGTCACGTCACGTGCGACAGGTAACGTGGCAATTTTTAACATGGCAACATTTAAATTAAATTCCGAACCGCCCGCGCTCCACCACGCTTAATTTGGGCAATTTCAGATAAAACGCTTATCTTACTGACGTCACTTCGGTAGGGTTACCGCTTTCGAATGCAGTTAACGTATCTTGCGTTGTTTTTTTCTTAAAGCTCATGACTGTGTATAAATGTTATAAATAAACAGTAAAACCTGTTCCTTCTTTTGACTTCTTTCTTCTACCAATACCAGGCAGGCTTATGAAGGATTGCTAGCCGCAGTAGTGGATGGATCACTGTTTGTGCAAGAGCGTCAACACTCTTTAACCTAGTTATATTATTAGTAATAGTTGTATTTGTATTCATAATTTTTTTTATAAAGTAATCCTATTAAGAGACATGATTAAGGCGCTTGTAAGAGTCAAACATTTTCCGAGACACATGTTTGGACTTTCGGAGGCTTTCTCCTTGTTCAAATATCAACAAAAAAATTTGAAAAAACAATACAACATTATTCTAGCTGGTTAATTTGTATGTATAATAAAATACAAAGTGAGGTCGTTGTATCTACTTTTAAAAGTGTAGTATCTACCTCAAAACGGCAAGGAATTTTTGCACAGTTCCTTAACTAAAGTATTAACATAGGTTACACCTATAAACTGCACGAATAAATACTTAAAATAATAATTTTACAAGCCACAATTCAAAATTTTCTTATTTTTACGTAAACAAATATTAAGCGGGTCGTATCGTATTAGTTCCACCTAGTTGGTCAAAAGAAAACAATTTAAAAAATAACCTTCTTATTATTGTAATCTAGTAATGAGACATCAATATATCAATGTTGTTTATCGGCCGTTTGTTTGTTGTGAAGTTTTCGGAGGGACACGCACTATTGTGATGTATTTGTGTAAATACTGCTTTATTCACGAGGTGATGTACTGCTTCGTCAACAGTAATGAGTTGAAACGGGTGATTTAGGGTTCTTTTTGGTTTAGTATCTGTACTATTGCTCAAATATCATAGAGATGTAACATAGCTGTGTGGACGCAAAAATGTCTCGCTTCAAGAACTAAAAGCTGATTATGTCGAAACATCTCGAAACGCGGGGAATTCTATTGCATTGGGTAAATTGGGGTAAGTGTAAGCTATCCTACTTCCTACTAATAATATTATAAATGTGGAAGTTTATTTGAATGAATGAATATTCGTTACTCTTTCACGTAAAAACTACAGAACTGATTTTAACGAAATTAGGACACGGGTATACCATGGTATGGAATAAGATGTAGGGTACTTATTATACAGGAAAATGCGGGCAATGTCACGGTAAGAGCGCTAATACAGAAAAGAACCTGTCACAATAAATATCTTCAACCCATTAATGGCCCACTACTGGGCACGGGTCTCTCTTCTTGAGGAGGCCTAGAGAATACTCCACCACGCTGCTCCAGTGCGGATTGGTGGAAGGTTTAGTGGCCAACCCAAGTGTCAGAAGTTTTCAAATCACCCGAGGGCCTCCGACATGGCATAACGACTGTTATCTTATGATAACAACTGACTGACGGCTTTACGTGCCCTCCGAATTACGGAAACGCTCAAGATTTTTTTGCCACTAGCGGTCATCCATCCAACTACCGACATCGACCGCTGTTGCTTAACTTTGTCGATCACTTAAGATCGACGTAAGCCGCCGTGCCGGGCTATGAGCGCTTCACACGTCACAATAAATAAAAGTTGGAGATTACATTTTATACTTTGTGTTAAAACAGCGCATGTAATAAGACGTCAGTGAGTGTATCTGCATCGTACGGATACGGATACGGATACGGTGCAGCCGTGCAGGTTACGTTGGCACCGTTCCCGCGGCTGATAGGTGCTACGCGCTCTCTCGCGACAAATAAACAAGTTTCCCCAGGAAATGTATGTGTACATTTTGTCTTGCAGTTTTCTTGTTCTTCTTACGACAGAGGAATAGTTTAAGGTTAAAGTAAGTATCTCTGTTTATATTTAATACGTGAAGTGAAAATCTTTATACGAGAGTTGATCAGTGTGGCGGGTGGTTCTAGCCTCTAGGGATCTGAATTTAGTATAGCTTAAAGTTTACACTGAGAAAAACTAAAACTTCAAATAGTATCATTGTAAGGAACCTTTCGACTATATTAATTAACGGTCCATTAAGACAGGAAATTCACTAGTGAATTTCACTTCCGAATATATCAAACAATTGAAATTCATAAATAGCAGATTGGTTTTACATAGTATTATAAGGAATGGATTTGTTATGACACTTGGGTTGGACACTAACTCAGCCAGTTTCCACTATATAATCATGCAAGGACATTACTAAATCTTCGAACTTCTTGGAACATTTCAACAGTTTATCATCACGTAAAACATTTGCTTGCTTGTCATTATGTTTTAACGACTTCAAAAAAGGAGGAGGTTCTCAGTTCGACTGTATTTTTTTTATGTTTGTTACCTCAGAACTTCCGACTGGGTGAACTGATTTTGATGATTCTTTTTTTAACCGAAAGCTGGTGCTTGTCATTGTTTTTTATTGTTATTGAAAAGGATATATTTATTTGAAGTCGTTTTTATTTTGTTAAAATTTTAGATTATATAGATGGCATTGATGGGGTTAAAGCCTTTTTATTTACATTTCGCTGTAATTCGTTAACACTGACTACGATCAAAAGTAAATAAATCGTTTTCTATTAACCACACAACTCTCAATCACGACAGCTTTTTAACCCCCGACGAAAAAAGAGGTGTCTTATAAGTTTAGCGTGTCTGTGTAACTATCTGTATGTTTAGAGTTAATAAAACTATCGGGGGTTTTTAAATTTTAATTTAAGATTATTGTTTGAAAGGTGACCTAATCAAGAGTGTTCTTAGCTATGATTAGTGTAAATAAAACTGTCGGTTTTTTAAATTTAAATTTAAGATTATTAAACAAATAAACCGCATCGAAAACGGTCCATTTATTTAGAAGCTATGATGCTATAGACTGATATACTGACTGATATACAAAACACACAAACATCTTTCTTTTTTCGAGGATTAAAATCTAAACGAATCCAGTCTAAACACCTTACTTATGTTATTTTTGTTTAGTCACGGCAGAATATCTTCTTCGTAGTCTTGCACTGAACGTCGCTAAATGCGACTTCGCACGTAGCTAGGTGTCACTTTATCTCTGGCTCCCCGCCGACACGATAACAGTAACTAAACTGCGATGTTTATTAACATCAAATAACTATTTAAACTATATAGAACTAAAGGTAGCTGTCAAATTGTCTCGCTGCGTTTCCTGCTTTGAGCTGCAAAGAAATGGCTTAACCAATACGCTATTAATAAATCGCTAATTTATATCAATTATGACTTTTAGTGCAATTGATCCCTTTCTAAACTAAAGCCACGTAAAATCTTACGTAAGAAGGGGAGGGGAGTCCGAGAAATCTTACGTGCTGTTCGGTGTCAAAAAGGGCAAAAATTGTCCTTGCCCTTAATACAATCTGTTAAAAACATACCGTCAGCCCCGGATTGCGATTTTTTTCGAATCGGGGCAGAAACTTGATAGTGGCGCCCCTCTCACCAGTGTTTGCGATAAATTACATAAAAAAACTCACAAATATATAATGGATGGCATTTTTTGGTGAATGGGACAATAAGAAACTTTTAATAAATTTGTATGCTAGGCGCTTTGTGGAGCAAGTTTTTTATTTTTAATCATATGTACTATGATTTTGGCGTCTCATGAAACTGCCGCCTGGGGCGGGTGCGCCGGTTTGTCCCCCCAGATCCGGGGCTGCGTATGTACCATAAACGTTGTACAATCGGTAAAGTCCACAAGTACTTGCTTAATTTGATGGATATCTGTTCCGTCAAAGGCCTAAGTCCACCAGTGGGCTAGTAATGCTATAAAATGCACATTAACTATGATAATAATAATAGATACAAACTAGCGTCCCAAACCGCACATAGCTACCGGCGTATTAACCTTGATGATCTAATTTGGCTGGCTTGGGCCATTTGGCAGGCCGTCCACCGCTATACAACAGGTACTCTGCGAATAATAGCGAATGCTTCAGGAGTGCTTTAATAATATAGAATGGCTTTTGCAGTTGCCAAATTATATTCTGGCTGGAGTACTATTGTGTAATAGAAAGCATAGCGCTTTGTTATACGAGTACTACAATGAATATGTTTGAAGAATTGACTTTGTTGAGGCTATTCGGGGAAAAATTTGCTCGTAGTGTAGGTTTTAATAACTTCTGCCAATTGTAAGGTCATGTTGCTTTAGATCCAAAGTTGGAAGAGTTATCGCTTGCAAAAAACATTTCTTCAGTAAGTGATTTGATTTTTCGAAAGAAAAGTAAGGTTTTTAATGTCGGGAATTGTAAGTCAGAATAGGTACAGCCATAGAGTATAGGAATAGAGCGCGACTATCGCACAAAATGTACAGTACACATCGTAGGCAGCTGAGCTATAGATACTTATACTGATGAGTGTATGACAGACAGGGATGTATGAATTAGGTGCCGATCGGCAACGAGGTATCGATAAGTTATGTAAATATCTTTAATGGGTACTTTTTATGTTCAGTATCTTATTTCCTACTATTAAACGAGAAATGTTTGTATATATCGGTGAGGCCATGAATCTCCAGTGAAGGTCCAGGGACGGACCTCTTTATTCTACAGCGCTTGCCTGATGCAGAGGCTGGCATATAAGAAATGTCATGTCATATTTAGATTAGGGAATTGTCAAGAATGTAGAACAGATTATTATTGATCACGTAGTGTTGAAGTACTTTGGAATATTGATGTGAATGTTAGGAGAACTGGAAATATATCATGGTGCAAAGTAAAAGGAATATCATTTCATAACCAATACCATAGAATACCTCCTTCTGCTACATATATTTATTTAAATATTTGTTTGTAATCACGTTCTCGATAACAGCACTAACGATTTCGATGAAATTTGCAGTATAGTAGTTTGTGGGGGCGACTAATCGATCTAGCTAGGGCTCATGTTATTATATGGGAAAATTCGTTTTCTCTATTTTCATTTGCGTAAGCTCAGTCGCCTAGGTACTTATATTTACATTAGTGTTATCTATGGCACCCATAATACCAGATTATTAGTGGTGGGGCTGTGAGTGTGATCTTTATATTGTTGGTTATTTGAAATATGGAAGTCATTTAATACAATATTACTCTTGTTTTAATTTTAGTTCGAAAATCATGAGTAATATAAATGTCTGGAAATCGTGTGGACTTGTTAAATAAGTAGATAATGCATAGAGGTTGATAAAATAAAACTCGGGTTTAGTGTTTACTCTTTTATTACAAAGTCAAATGATAATGATTATATAACATAAATAATAAATATCGACTACAGCGTTGGTCGCATCACATCACTACAGTCTCGCGTGGGGACCGCTATGGGAGCGCAGGGGAACGCGGTGCGCGGGCGGTCTTGTGCTTGCCCGCCTCCCACCCCCGCGATGCGAGATTTGTTTCCATAAAAATAAATACAAAAATCAACTTACCGATGAAATGTGATACTGGATTTCAGTTTTGTATGTTTCCTACTATCGTTTTTGCAAGATGGGACTGCACATTTGACCATTTTGATACGTAAATATTTAAAAATCTCTCTAGAACCGCACACCGCTAGCATTCAACTACGACTACAAGACAAGCGGTCGCGGCGGGAACGTCGTGTTGTTCTCACCCGTGCCTACTGTTCCCACTTCGTTGCTCGCGCTCTATATCGTCCCCGTAGAGCGAAAAGTCATTAAGTGCAAAAAACGTGTTTTGAGATAATGAGGGTTAAAGTTTTGAAATATATAAATCGCCATAACTTTAATATGTCATAACATGTCTCTATGTTTTTAGTTTTATTTTGAAGTAACTTAAATCAAATTAATATTATACTACCTATAACAAGTGAAAATCGAGTAGTTAATGAGAAAATATAAAATACCCTAAAAAACGCAAATTAATTATTTGTTCTCAATAGAATGTCTGAGTTAGTTAGTAGTTAGTTAATTTTCGCCCTTAGTTAGTGATCTTTCACTCTGTTCTAAATTATTTTTAAGAAAACCACCTCTAGTTATGTAAATTGGAACTTAGTGCTAGACGTACGAAATGTGCATTGTAAATAATACCTAGTATCTTAAGATTCGAAGTTTGGGTGGTAAGATTTGTTTTGATAATAATAAATATAATATATGTAATAATTATATAATAAATTTATATAACTTTTAATTTAACCAAGTGTAACCATTGCTATAAGATAACTTAAGCATTAAAAATAAACGACACAAAAAAACAAACTATCAAAGCGACAAAAACAAAGTTTAGTACCTACTACCCAAATAATAGGCACCATACTTAATAATTACTTTCTATAACAGATCTCGAGAAGTCTTCAAAGGAGCAGATTCCTATAAAATAATATTATTAGATATTTATCTGTATTCTTAAATAATGTAGGTACATAATTTTCACCTCCAGAAGACAACATCAAAATACTAAACTAAAATATAACGTATCCATCCATCCATCAGCCCTTGGAGGTCCACTGCTGGACATAGGCCTCCCCTAACTTGCGCAACTCTGACCGGTTCTGAGCCTTCTGAATCCAGCGGATGCCCGCTGTCTTCTTCAGGTCGTCAGTCCACCTGGTCGGAGGGCGTCCTATGCTCCTTTTTCTGAGACGTGGGCGCTATTCGAGGACCTTTCTTCCTCAACGGTTATCGGTCCTTCGCACTATGTGGCCAGCCCATTGCCACTTCAGCCGGCTAATTCTTTGAGCTATGTCGGTTACCCTTGTTCGTCTACGGATCTCCTCATTTCTGATAAATCACGTAGATAATCACGTAGAGAAATACCGAGCATAGCCCTCTCCATAGCCTACTGCGCTACTTTGAACTTGTGGATTAGGCCAATAGTAAAGCACCACGTCTCGGATAAGTATGTCATCACTGGCAACACACATTGCTCGAACACCTTCGACTTCAGGCACTGAGGTAGTGTTTTGGACGACAAGATATGACGCAGCCCATCCGAGTTGGATTCTACGAGTGACTTCTTTCTCGAAGTTAGACTTACCCATCTGGATCACTTGACCCAGGTAATTGTATTCGTCTACAACTTCGAGAGCAGCGCCGTCACAATAACCGGTACGGGGGTGACATGGACATTCGACATGATTTTCGTCTTGTCATGGACAAGACCCACCCGTTGTGAGGCGCTGTTCCCAAGCATTGTACTAAGTTCTTCCAGGGAACCCGCCAGGATGACTATAATTATTATCGGCATATCGCAGGTGTGTGATGTATTCGCCGTTTATGTTAATGCCACGTCGTTTCCACTCCATCAGCTTGAACATGTCTTTTAACGCAGCGGTGAACAGTTTTGGGGATATGACATCCCCTTGTCTGACACCTCTCTGCAATTGGATGGGGTTCGTTGCTGTGTCGTGTACTCTGACGGACATAGTGGCAGATGAGTACAAACATTTCAACACCTCGATATACCGGTAGTCGATCTGGCACCGCTTGAGAGAATTTAGTTCCACCCAGGTCTCGATAGAATCAAAGGCTTTCTCATAGCAACACATAACGGCAAATTATACTCCTCGGTCTTTTGTATAACCTGCCGCAGTGTGTGTATAATATGGTCTATGGTGCTGTAGCCTTTTCGGAATCCTGCTTATTCGGGAGGCTGGAAGTCGTGAAGCCTGCGTGCAATGCGATTTGTGAGGACCCTCGAAAACAGCTTATAAACGTGGCTCAGAAGTGCATTGGGCCTGTAGTTCTTCAAAAGGGCTTTATCACCCTTCTTGAAGAACAGCGTCACCACACTTCTGCTCCACGCTTCCGGGGTAGTTGCAGTGTTGATGACGGAATCGAACAGTTTTTGGAGAGCCACTAGAAGGGGTTTCACTCCAGCTCTCAGAAGCTCGGTTGTGATTCCGTCATCTCCCGGTGCTTTGTTGTTTTTAACCTGTTTGAGAGCCTCTCTAATCTCATACAGGCTGACGTCGGTGCTGGAAATGGTGCTGGACTCGGTCTTCAACCTCGTAAGCAGACTTTGCCCAATAGACATATCCCTGGTGAACACTTTTTAACCGACTTCAAAAAAAGGAGGAGGTTCTCAATTCGACTGTATTTTTTTTATGTTTGTTACCTCAGAACTTTGGACTGGGTGAACCGATTTGGATGATTTTTTTTAATCGAAAGCTGGTGCTTGCCGTATGGTCCCACAAAAATTTGAACGAGGTCTGACAATGGCATCCATGTCAAAATCATATAAGTCTTTTTGCATTAAGTATGTGCGCGATAAATCGACGAATAACTCAATATCGCGCCAACCGATTTTAATGATTCTTTTTTTAATTGAAAGCTGGTGCTTGTCGCGTAGTCCCACATAAATTTGAGTGAGATCTGACAATGGTATCCATATCAAAAGTACAATGTACTTCATTTGAAGTCGGTTAATTTTTTGTTAAAATGTTAGATTATGAGCCCTGGTTTCACTCAATAGTGCTTTTTACACGATTTGCGTTGTGTTTTCGCAGATCGCGTCGCCTGCACTTGGAGATCTGTTCATTAAGCCATCGGTATTCCCTCATATAGGTTGGAGTCTGCACACATAGTTCTCGTCGGTCCCTCATAAGACCAAGAGATAAATATAAAGTATGATTCCAAAAATCACTTACCTCTACAATAGCTTTTTCGTTTTGATTTAATAAATCAATAATAAACTTTGCACGACTCATTTTTACAAAGTGCACAAAATAATACTCAAAAACGCAAGTGGTCAGTGCCGACTGCCGAGAATTAAAGTCACCACGCGCCGCGCTCGTCTCTCTAGCCGCGACAAAATCACTAACTCGCAAGCGATATGTACCTAAATGTAAGGATGCTCGTCGAAGATATAAAAATAATAACTAAAACATTTTAAGTATTATTCACAATAGGTCTTTTAATCCATTTTTATTAGAGAAGAAATCATTATGTTGAAATAATTATTTTTCACTTTGGCAGTATTTTACAAAATCATTTAACAGTAAGGAGTGAGAAGTCACTATTTGGAGTTAGTTGATTTTCGCTTTCGAGTATTTTAGCAAAGTGCTGAATTTAATAACTCGCTAAATCATTTTAGTGATTATAGTCTACCTAAAAGCCTGCGTATGCATTGAAAATTTAATAGAAAAAGTAATTAAATCGTTTTAGTTCCGACCTACGTAAAGTTTCGATAAGTAAAAAATAATTAAGAAAATTTAGTTATTTCTCTCATTTCGCTGTGAGATCCAAAGCATACATTTACTTAATTTTCACATTTCGTAAATCGGAAACGAACGCACTTAGAACATAGATGGTTAGACAGATATTTAGAGAAAAAAAATGTGGTTTTAGTGACATTGATAACTCATTTTGGCCCTTTTTCGACTTAGTGACTTTTCGAACTACGGGGACGATATGTAATAATATTATTACTCTAAGGGTACAGCATAATTATAATTTCTTACTGTGGAATTATTCGCTGAATTATCAATCAATCCATACCTGACTAAGAAGGTAAGTAACAAATCCAAATGGAAAATCTAAACGGAAAGAATTGCTAGGCCGGCGCCATACTGACCATCTCAGCCATGACTCCAAAGTCCGTCTTCTTACTGAATATGGGGAAATAATAGAAAGGCGAGTGCAGTAGATTGCGGGGTGCAGGGGAGAGGGGAGGGCAGTGACAGGTCACTTTGGCGTCGTTCCTAGCAGATAGGTGCGTTCCGACGAGAGTGGGTGTTGGCCTGCCGCTGGAGCCGTTCTAGTGAAGGTGGGTGCGTCTATATACACGCCGACTGCGGCGTTTTTTTTTATGGAAATAGCCGGCGAACGAGCTGATGATCCACCTAATGGTAAGGGGTAGTATTGAAGTATCGTGAACGTATACGCAATACAAAGGCATCTCTGATGCGTTGTCGGCCAAGAATGAAAGAAGAAAAGAAAAAAAGAACTGGCTCTCAAGCCTCCAGCTGGAACACGACGAGTCGTTTGGCGGCTGACTCATGCTCAAGGATGGTATCCAACTATCCAGGCGAATCCCATGGAGAAATAATAATAGTAATAATGCTACTAATTAACAATTAAATGTAATATTACCAATATAATCCTTCCAAGGGGCCCGGACCACACGTGGGCTGGATTTAGTCGCCTCTTATGACACCCATCCGGCGTGGGATTGGGGTTAGTATTCTGAGCCGCCCCAATACGGCTATTACAGTGTCGAACCACTTCGTTTCTTTTAGAAGTTTTATTGGAATTGTGTTGTTTTTAAATAATGCCTTGTTAACGTGCAGATCACCACATGACAGTGGGTCGTGTAACCTGACCGACAGGCCCGTATAAACTGATTTCGGCTCAAGAGCGTTATCTCAGATTTACAATATATGTCACTTTTTCATGCGATCTGACGCGTATTCGTACATACATGTCAGCATCTCAAGCCAAATGAGGTTGCAGAGTTTATTCTCAGTTTATTATTACGGGCCGTAATTGGTTGACTAATACAAAGCAGTTTAGTGTGACGCTCAGAAAGAATATTAACATTTATGATATAATTATTATATTAAAATTAAATACTCCTACGTGTATATGACCGCACCCAGAGAACGGTTGAAATTATTTACTATTGAAATAGTACTGTGTGTCTTTTCTTTCAACTTCCTTTATGCGCTGCCTTTGTGAGCCTGTGAGGGAGGCTTTAGAATAGTCTAGTAAAATATATTTAGTGCTCTCTGCTGTGTCGAGTTTTACCACTAGCTTAAAGCTTAGATTTTTTCATTGTATTATTATGAATGAAATTGAATGTGTTCCCTAAAAAATCTGCGTGACTGTTGAACTAAGTAAATTAAAATTAATTAAAATTTAAAAACCGGGCAAGTGCGTGTCAGGCCACGCGCAATGTACCCAAGTAGTAAGTTTATCGACTATTACTCATTAACTACTTATGCTAATTATGAAATTATGAATTATTATTATGAATTATGAATTAATATGGCCATGATAATTTTCCTTGTAAATTCGTCATATAATAGTCCAACTCCAACCATTTAACCGGCAGGAGGGGGGGACACTTGACTCTAACCAAAATTAGCACTTTAAAGTCAAATATTTCACAAACAGACCGCTAAATCTTAAGTGGTCTTAGAAGACCCTAAATATTTTTAAAAGACCTTTTCAACGATACCCCACACTATAAGTAGAATACGTGACGAATAAAAAATTCATCCTCTCGTTACCTGTAGGGGAGTTGCCCTGAAAAAAAAATGATTTTCTCTTATTCTATTTTATTCTACTATTTTCTATTCTACTATTATTCTATTTTCATTATTTTAATAATTATTTTTTGTACCTAAAAATAACTGTCTGTATAAAATCAGTCAGTGTCACATCGCAAAAATTGCTTTGCATTCTCAAAACGAAGGTGTCACAGAAACAAATCTCTCGTGTCCGATGCAAATGAGCCCATATAGCCCGTGACGTTATTGATCAACCTAAAATCAACTATATCTAATTGTAATAAGGCTTACTTGCTTTTGAGACGAATGGTTTGAAGGATCTTATCTTATATGCTACGAATTTATTTGTATTTTTGAAATTAAACCTTAATTCTTTGACCTAAGGTTTGTTTTACTGCGTTTGAAAATAACGTTAGCAACATACGGTCTCACGTGGGACTCCAAAAGTGATGACCCTAATGTGGTGGCGTGTGAGTTATAGGGTTGTCACTGTTGCTACGGTCAGTTCCTACTTGTGCTTGGGTGGTTCCCTCTTTCAAATTGATATTTTTTTTTGTGTTTGATATTTTCGGGTATAATATTACTTGCGTCTTTTTACGGTTCCGTGGTCAAAACGGTGCCCTTAAAAAAGTCGGTTCCGCAGTCAAAACGGAATCCTTATAGCTTCATCATATTCGTCCGTCTGTCCGTAGCATAGCCCGGAGACCCTTACCTAGTGCTAGAAAGCAGTTATTTGGCATGCATATACGTAATTCTAATTTAGTAAAACAAAGTACAATTACCTAAGTAGAAGGAGCTAAATGGTTGCTGATAACTCCATTCTACGTGTGTTAATACTGATCGTTTATTGACTAATATATTACTAAAAAAATGAGACAAGTAATAAACATGTTTCCGGTATCAATATCGATACTACAAAACATCAGCCTTATTTCGATAATTTAGTCAAAGGTCTTCAGTCACCGAGCTATAAGTCACAGGCGTGAGTCATCGTCTTACTGTGAGTAGATAAGTGCATCTTACATATTTTACCTTGTTTTTCCTTAAATCTGTAGGCTCAACATTCCAGTTTAGAATTTTTGGTAATATCATATTCCAAGGATTCAAATAAATAGAGGATAGAGAAGCTCAGTTGGCCGTTGGCCGGATAAGTAGGTTATAGGCTATAGCCAACAAACGATCCGCGACCGATTTATTACGGTAAAATATAAATGGTCACATTAGTTACCGTCAAGGTACCTTATGCACTAAATATTGCACGAAATATTGTACACATGTTTCAGTATTTTGTAAAAATGTACCTCGATAGTTAACTAATGAGGGTCCGTTTTTAAATGGAATTTTAAAATAAAAATAGCAAACTAAACTCCATACAGATTATATCAATGATATTATATATTAAAAAGAGGCAGATATGTCATAAGCGCGCGCGTTGTGTGACTCAAAAAGTTCCCAATTGGGAACTCTTATTCAGGTGAAGAGAGAGATAGCGATGTAGTTTTGACGCGAGAGCGATAAAGACGTGCGATAAATAATAAAGCGTGCCTTGCGGACATCGGAACAGACTTTTCGGTTGATTTGTAAGGGCATAATGTATCTATATTTATTTAAACATCATTGGATTATATAAATGAAATGTTTAATCTTCATGGTCACACACAAAGACTGTTAATTCTATTCGCATTCGTAAATAAATATAAAATTCCTTTCAACGAAAGGAATAATAATATTATGTTTCTTAGAGCCGTAAGAGGTTCCAAATCTTAGATAATACTCGGGAAGTGTGTTATACACATTGATCCTATTTGTCTTTTGAAGGTCATAAAATAGGAACGACCGCGAAACAAAATGTTTACGATGGCGTAGAACATTGATAGCGATATGAAATAATGCATTGTAAGGATTCCTCATTCCTTGTTGTCGTGCCCTTCAGCGGTCGTGGATTATTTCCTGGTTTATACCTTCATTATCATGCATCGTAAAATAGGGCTATACAATTGTTTTGGTCTTCTGCGTCACAAGGACATGCTTTCTGTTACTTCTTGAATGTTATGAGTGCGTGTAGATCGCGTAGCGTGGGTTGGCAACTTGTCATGATCATTTTTGACACTACTGAAGACTGTAAAGCCTTCACTTCTTCTTTTATCGGTAATATATTATTTATGCTTTTATCCATAAAGTTATTTTTATCATTCATGTAAAAATATAAATACGTATATCATAAAATACTCCTTATATAAAGATTTGGAGAATGATAAAATGTTTAATTCAATATGTATTACAGAGTTGTGCAACTAATATCATTGCAGGCAGACTCACAAACCCGCAAAGGTCTTTCATCTGGTTGTTTTGCAAACATTCCCAACTTACCTTCAATTTCCTTCAACCAGTCCCTAGAGGGCGCTTCAAGGAGGCTAGCCCAGATTGAGCCACGTTTAACGTGTGGCTGCACTCGTTAACCTGCTGAATTAGCCTCCGCTTGATTAGGTTGCTTGTTTACTGTTTGTACTTTGTGTACTTGGTACGAGTAGTTTTGTAACCTAGTAACAAGCAAGGAAGCAAGTTTAGTGTAATATAATAATATTAAAATAGGCTTATCAACATGCATTTTTATCTCTATTCAAATATCAACAGAATTTTAAAAGAAACATTTTTCTCTCATCATCTTCATTGGGAGCTTTTTCACGCTCACAGTTTACTTTATTGAATTCTCATTTTATCAACTTTGCACAGCTTACCTTATCAAATTTTTAACATGTTTAATGAGTCGTTACTTTTACTATTATTATACAGATAATAATTATCATCATCATGCTGTCACTTACATGCGATTAAGATTCCAGAAACATTTTCAAATCTTTGTACATTCAAACAGGAAAATTTGAGATGAAAGCATTTCAAGTTACCACCGAAGTATTTGAGTTGAAAGTTCTTAAATGATATTTGCCATCGCTCGGACAACTCCTGCAGTGCAAACAGCGCTGAATGCGTACTTCGGCTAAGAGATCTTGTTACTTACGTCTTTATCGCTGAAAATGATTGTTTAAATATTTAGCAAAATGTTTAGCATTTAATCACTTTTGACTTTGCTTAGTAATAGCAATTTTATGTGAGATAGATCTGTTTTTAGTGGTGAATTAAGTTTCAAATTAGAGGAGGATTTAGTGGACTTACCAGCAATTATAAAGATTTATCCAAAACTCAGAAGCGCATTTAAAAAATTGTTATTAGTGATGAAAATTATAATTTGCTGATCTCGATCGCTTACGAGTTACAGATCCATTCATCCTGTACTAGTGTTAGTTTCATTATAACAATTTCATTTACCTGCAACAAATTCCAGTTTTATCTGGATGGAGCTTATCCTGACGACCACTGCTGGCACGGCGCCGCGGCGCGCCTCCATTCAGTTGGAAACTTGTAGTTACTCCTTGGATTAACTTTATTTTTTGAGGTACTTTTTATAGTCCTAAATATACTTACCAGCCGTATTGGGGCGGCTTAGAATATTAACCCCGATCCCACGCCGGATGGGTGTCGTAAGAGGTGACTAAATCCGGCCCGCTGGTAGTGGGGCCCTCCAGGGATTATACTGGTAATATTGATTTTTATTGTTAATTAATACCATTATTACTATTATTATTTCTCCATGGGGTTCGCCTGGATAGCTGCCACATTATGAATTGACATTGAATGTAACATTTACATTCTTTCATGACAAATCTACATCGTCGTAACGAAAACATTAAGTAGGTATATTTAATTATGTTTAATCTACCGTTAAAGTTTACACTAATACCGTATCTTCAGTTTTAACATTGTCTTCATGTGAAGGTTCAAAAATGATTCCATTCCATGCAACCTTGATCATATAGAAAGCATTGAGCATATGTGAGAGTGCTCGGTAAGCCAGTATGAAATATGATGTTTTCCGGAGCGGTACCTTCTCTTACCCTGTGGTCTAGACGCATTTTCATCTTGCGAGAGCTATGGTGTTATTTCGATTAAAGACCGACTGATGGTTCAGGTTATGTTTTAGACTTTACGACAATAGTTATAGGTGTCATTTTGGTGAACTTTAAATTATTAATGATAGTCTGTCTCATTTGAAGCATGGAGATGTGAAATACGAAGCTTTATTTGTCATTTAAAAATATCGATTTGCCTTAATGCTACAAATTTTTATGATCAATTTCGAACAAGACTTGTCTACTTAATTAGTACTCACTCCATAAGTAGCGCAAACATAACATTTTAATGACTTATTTTGATAGTAATTATTAGCCTGAAAACATTTTATATCCTGAAATCCATTTTCCATTATTCAGTTACATTATGCAACGTATTGGGGAGTGTAAAAGGCATCATTTTTCAGAGGCAGAGGGTTGTGAGGCGAGTGGAGGCCGTGTAAACATGTCACCTGTTACGTGTGACGAGACGAGACGAGACGAGACGGGACGAGACGAGTCTGGACACGAATGTACTAACATGTCGATATTAGGTGTTTGATGCGGTAATATCACAGAAGATGAATTATTTACTCTTCTTATAAGCCGTAGTATATAACTAAAGGCATCACTGAGGCAATGCCGGTCAAGAATAAGAGAAGAAGAAATAATTTGCTTGAATCAACCGACATAGCCTAGTCGTTTGTGGAAGCAAGAGGCCAGATAGGCTTCACAGGAGATAACAATACCAGTAATAATATTATTTATTTATTTATTCAACCTTTATTGAACCAAAAAAATGACTTAATGCTAAGTAGCATTCTCTAACGGTCAACCTTCAGGATGTGCAGAGAATAGTTGAAGGCGCTACAACAAGCATAGAAAACAATCATCTATTCTAATATTATAAAGAGGAAAAATTTGATTGTTTGCATTGAATAGGCTCCAAAACTACCGAACCGATTTGAAAAATTCTTTCACTGTTAGGAAGCTACACTATCCCCGGGTGACATAGGCTATATTATATTTTTTTTTACTATTTTTCCTGAAGCGAAGCTAGGGCGATTTCCTAGTATAAATATAAAATAGTAATCAGTCCTAACAGACCGGAGGCATAACGAATATATATGGGAGGGGAAATGATGGACAGAATCAATGATATATATCACTATTATTTAAATTTTATTCGTATTTTCTCTTGACAAGTGCCAGATTAGCATTGCCATGTCAAAAATGCTGGTACACCTAAATTAACACCTATACATTAATTTGTTCTGACAATACATTCACAATAAAATGTAGTAAAATAATTTGGGTTCTACCCTCCATTTTCTGGTATTTTTCTTGCGTCCTATGCCATCTCCATAAGTGAATGTGTCTAGTGGCTCCGTGGTGAGGGCTTGTATGAAAAATTACAAGCCGTTCAAATACCGACACATCCGCGGTCTATTGAAGGGAATATTGATGGTGGTTGTTACTCCATGTGAAATATGTCGTTACATAATCGTTGAGGACAAGCATTTTTAAACGATGGACACATTTTTCATCAATTACAGTAGTTAAATCACTATGTAGTCATATTCATATTCCTCTTCTCGAAATTTCTTACATTACTATATTTAGTCCACTCAAAATTTAAATGTACAAAAATTCTCATAAAGCTGAAAACTGGTAGGTACTTAAGTAAAAATAGCTACAATTCATGATACGGTAGAATTGTTTAAATAACAATAAAATTAATCATTCAAAGTAGTTGATTCTTTAGACCAAAGTATTAACATCTGAGTTAGAACTACATCATCTTACGATTTGGACTAAGTTTACCTACACTTTAGTAGAGCAAGAAAAATAAAAAGCCCGATGTATAGAAAGGATCACCTTCGAATATAAGTAACAAGAATAGAAGTAGCGTGAAGAAAATGCCCTGAAATGGACCCGTGCGGTACGTGAGAATGGAGCCAAGTAATCGGTTTAGTGGCACCTCGGCGCGCCACTAAATCATTTCTGAGCTTTATACCTGACGGCCGATTTATAACGATTGGCTCTTCGAGGTGTGTAGCTGGAGCTGGGAGCTGCCTGATATATTTTTATTGCAGTAGTTTTGTTATGTTACTTTGATAATGTGATTTATTTATTTGTCGATCGTAAGTGATTGACAAAGTTAAGTCCGGCGCGGCGTGTTTGAGATGGGTGAGCAATGACAGTTTTCCTTCATTTTGCGTACACATCTGATTTTTGTCGAGTATTGAGTTGAAATCAAACATAAGAGTGCTTAAATACCCAGCTTATTTACTCGAATCCGTGGCGGTTTTTGCTTAACTCTCCCATGTCAGGAAAATATCTCACAGATTTTTATTATTTTATTAACTTACTACTTCCTTTGTTTTAAAAGATTTCTTCCTCTATGAAACATTAGATAAATCCGTAAACAAACGGACTTTTGAATGTTATCTGTAAACCAGCGGAGAGGGGAACGGACTGAAAGCGATTTATTGCGGAGGCTTTTGTCGAGTGATTGATCCCTGTGCACTGAATGACGATGAGCTACTACGATTTACCTTTTTTAAATATGGAATATGGACATTTATTTTTTATGTAAATAGCGGATAAACGAGCAGACAAGCCACCTGACGGTAAGTGGTCATAATATCTTATTTTCTTCAATTAGCCTCAAATTATCATAATACCAAAGATCTGGCGCCCTTGCCTCGTTGTTAGGTTAAGACTTGAGGGTCCATGTCCTCACATCCTCATCCTCATCCATGATTCTCATACCCTAAAACTAATTACGGTTATTATAATATTGACAGGTCTTTGTATAGTGTGAGTAGCATTACTTATTTTATTTCAATTTGGGTAAGAACAAGTGTTTACTCCGGCCGGAAAACGAACCCCAAATCTCTTATACTTAAGGTCAACCGAGAAATAGAATTGTCCAAAGCATTACAATTTTTTTAAGTAATAAATGTATTTATTTATAATTTATATTTATTTAACAGTTTATGTACACGTATAATAGTGGTTACAAATGATCATGAAAGAAATTTTGTACATAGGCATTGCTTATTTTTAAAAGAAATCTCTTCCAGCACAGCTAGGAATGGAAAAGTGGTATAAAATTAATTTAGCGTCACTTGTTTACGAGTATAAGTAGGATGTAAGATACATATTAATAATACCATACATACATACATAAATACAAATTATATATACACTAATACATACACATTTTACCATTTTTACGTAACAAATAAAATTCCAAAATCATTAAAACATTCGAATTTAAAGTTACATGAATTCAAATTTGTCAATAGCAAATAAGTTAGCGATTTCGATTTAAAAGCGGCGTTAGCCGAGTTCAAAACAGACAAATAAACGGTCGGAGCGCGCTGAAAAGCGCAGAGAGGTGAAAACGAGTGTGAAATGGGCTCAATGGTGAATTTATTGCAGCCTTTATGTGGAGTGATTGATCCCTTGCTGACTGGCGATGGAGTTCGCGGCTGCGGCGCGGCGCGGTGCGGTTTCACGTCACCGTTTTATCACTCATTATCGGATATTATCATCAGCCAATGGACACATAATAGTATTGACTGTATTATTATTATTTGTAATAGAAAATAAAGCAGATGGTAATGGAAATTTAACATTATTAGGCCTTTCATTAGAATAGAATACAATAGAATAAAACTCATAATAAAACTCATTACTTAGTGACCTATTACAATTTACAATAGTAGTTCTTCAACATTCTTCAATCCTACAGATTACGAATCTCACTAGTTCTCCAATACTAAAAGTTACCAGACTTTCATAGTTCTCCACCCATTCCTCAACCTTATAGTTCTCGGACCTTATAGTTCTCCAACCGTAAAAGTTCTTCAACTGGAACCATTGACCCGCTCCCTCCTGTCTCTCCTGTCCGTACCGTGGCGATGAGCGCTATCAGTGACAGCAGCAGGTCGTTTATCTCCTTGTTTAGTCCTTAATTGAATGCTCCTCTTCAAGCTGCATTATTGTGACCATCAATATCCGCTGAGCCGATTCGCACGTTTGTTTTCTTTTCACCGACGCCGGCCGTTTCATCAGCGTGTCCCAACCTCGATTTTTCACTGTCCTTTTTGTTAATTGTCTTGTCTTTGCTTAGTTTACGAAACCTTTCTTTGTTTTTGGAATAAAGTCGTGATTGTTTTATTTAATTGACATTTTTTTGACGCATTGAGAGACAATATTGTTTCTAGTTTGTAGAATATGGTTCTTAATAATATTCTCAAATCTTGTATGAAATCTACCAATTAATTTGACATTTGAGTTGATTGTGCATATAACATACATATCTAAGATAAATAATAATAATAATAATAATAATATTTTATTTCAGACCATAGTCCATATGTTTGGTTAGTATACAATAAATATTCATTATATTATAAATGACAAAATAATAAAATATATATAAATAATCGTCAGAGGGACGTAAGTACCTGAAACAGTGACGTATTGTTGAACATATTATTAAATATTTTTTCATTAATTTAGAAAATCGGTCCTGTTACAAATAGATCTATATTTAAATCCCAAAGCCATCAATTTAATGGATTGAAAGGCGCAAACTTCATCGGCATTCAACGCACGGGAATCAATCATCCTACGCATAACTGCAGCTTTTGACTGCCAATTTCGACGATTTGTCGTTTCACAAACTCGACAAATACGTTATTGCTTCCAATTTGAATGTACGTTCTAAACATGAAAACGGACCGAACACACGGTTAGTTTTCAATTGAAAGTTAGGAACCCGAATAGAGCAAAACTGTTAAATATTAGGTACGTACGTTTAAAAATCCTACTTTTATTACAAATGTGAAAGTTTCTATGGATGTTTGTTGCTCTTTCACCTAAAAACTACTGAACGGGTTTTCATGAAGTTTAGCACAGAGGTAGACCATGGTATGGAATAAGACACAGGGTACTTATTATTTCAGAAAACGTGAGCACAGCCACGGGCAGAGCACTAGTGTTTAAATAATAAAGACGTGTGTTTCTTTTGACTGGTCGCAGTGTTTAGATTCATAAAGCTTTAGTTTCATTTGCTTGTAAAATAAGTAAAATTATTTCCAAAATTCCAACGTATATTGCTGAGCTCAGTAGAACGATAGTCGGGAGCGATTACTGAGAAATGGGTTGGATATTCATTCACCTGTCCAACACTTTCTGCTACTCATCTATTCATATCTACACAGAGATGTTACAGGACTACAACAGAATGATTTTATAAAACCTTGTAGTGCAGATAATTTTATGCAGTTATCTTTTTATTCACTGTCATTATTTGTGCTAAATTAAAATGTTAATTATTTCGTATGAGAAAGAAGTAGTAAAATTAAGAAATCTTTAGACCGAATACAATGTCAGCAGTTTAGAAGAATAAATGAAATATCTAAGCAGCCCCAGAGGAAAGTTTTTCTATATAAAACTGCAAAAGCAAGTAGTACTCGTATAATCACCGCTGACTAAACAGGATACCTAAAAAAACTATTTGCCTTTGAGTATAACATTTTAGATGATTTACGAGTAGAAGACCTCAGCTAAGAACAGGTTAGGGTTAAAAATAGAGGATCCAAATTAGTAGAACTGGTTGAAAATCATCAATATTCAAAAAAGGTATATATTAGTAAGTATATTAAGCAGACATAATGTAAATGCGAATAACAGCTGCGTAATATAAGTAGATTTAATTACGGTGTGTTTATATTTTCTGGTATGTATTATCATCTCTTAACAGATCCATAGTACAGGCGCTAACAAAAGCATCTATCCCGATAACTCCGTCGGGCGATTGAAAAACGAAAAGGAAGTGTCTAAAGGTTTTTAAAAAGAGAAATGGTTGCGAATAGCTTTTAAAGGTGGCCCGAGACAAATGGTGGTGTCGACGGGCCGCGATCTCCGGTGAGCGATCGTTCTACCTACCGTCACTTCACTACGGCGCGCTTCCTAGCCTTATTGCAGGGCATTTAGGTTCAGCATTGATTGCATCGAGGGTCTTAGTGAAATTGTACAGCTGGACGGGTAATTTTTTCATACTATCGACTCTGACGGAATATTTTCAGTAATGGAGAAACGAATCTGTTTTGCTGATATTTTAGTTTAAGTGTAACTGAAACTGGGTTCAAAGCATAAAACAGTTAAACTGTGGTAGAAAAATATCAGTTAAGTTTTTGAAATGTTACCATCGAGGATACTGTTTTAATAACGTTTCGGTTACAGTATAAATTAACTAAGTAGCCATAAAGTAGAGCAATAAAATTATTCATGTTAGACTGCCTTCTTGTTTGCGTGTGTTGCCAGATGAATAAACATAACATAATGCAGAAAACTTAATAAAACATTGTGCATTCAAAAACTAAACAATGCGTATACGAGTAGTATACGTATAAGTTCACCCCGCTCACCTTACTCCATGATTTATAGCGCGAACTATTCTAAACAGCGGCGTTTAGTTGCGAATTAGTTTACGATCACAAACTTGTTAACTTTGCAAGACGTTTAAAGATTATCTCTAGCTCTCCAACTATTCAAAACTGTTCAATACACAACGTTAACTATACAGTTAATTGCATACTGGAGTGGGGTTGAGTTGTGCGTGGCTACCAGCGATCTATGTATATGTTCTACCCACAGATATGTTCTATTATACCTAATTCACTGGTGGCTACACAAAGCATTAAATTCCATCTGATAATATTAGTGTGTGGAATAATCTTTATTACAAAAATGTGTATAAAGTGAGTCAGCTTATAATGCCACGCACAATACAATAACTTGTTTTCAAATACTTAACATTTAAATGGAGTGTATTTCAAAATGAGTTTATAAATCAAATAATATCATAGAGCTAAATCTCTTATATTTAAGGAGTTTTGTTCTATAAAAATCTACCCTTCTTTGATTTTCATGGCTTCAATTTTGCACGCATCCATTCAAGTGGAATTGTGCGCGACCAATATAATATTAGTTCATCGTCCGCGACACATTAGCTAAATAATGCAGTTTAAAATATAAAATAACATGGACTTAATTAAAATTTCTTTCTCTGTTTGTAGACTAACAAATTTTTCCTCAGAGGTAAATACAATAGTGAAATATGAGGAGTCTAGAAGTCTGGGCACGCACCTGAGTTACTACTTCACTTTGCTAATGGCACCGGTCTAGGCACCAACGGAATTCAAATTCATTTGGGTGCGACAGTATTTAATTTTGTATTTTCTTTGAACAATAACTATCGGGATTATCTTTTCTTTACTTTCGTTTCAGGAGAAAAAACTCAAGCTTATGTCTACATTCTTGACAATTAGTATGCCTAAAATAAATAAAGAACCTTCTTTATTTTCGTAAAATTAAGTAAAATATTAATTTCAAAAGAAATATGTTGAAATTTTTGTCACCACTTTGTTACAACATACCTACAGCTTAAATTAGTGAACAGATTTACTACCTAATAATAATTAAAATTATAATCTTGTTGTAATTTTTCCTAAACGTACATAAGTACCTGCTATTATTATTAGGCTAAATAGTATTGTAAGTACATTGGTATCTCGTCAGAAATCTGAAGCCAGGGGAATGGAATTGTGGCTACACCGCAAGCGATACAAGAGAAGTAGAAAATGCACGATCAACCAATTTTATGTTACAAACAATGATATTATAAGTAAAAAATGAGGTAGATATGTCACTAGCGCGCCGAAGATGAAGGTCGTAAGAGCAGTCAATTGACCTCGTCTGCACGTGGTCGCTCAGCTCTTTTCGGAACAGATTTTTTTGTTGAAATGTAAGGGCATGGCGTATCTATGTTTTCTTAAATATTATTGGTTACAAAATGTCGAGTTTGAGTCTTTGGACTAAAAGATTCGTTAATCTCAAATTAATAATATGACAACATTATTCCACATTTTGTAGAAGTTAGCAGTAGTTTTGTATCAATTTTGTGCCTACTATAGATAGATGTATATAAAGTTCCTATTGACTCTGACGATGTAAGATAATTATTTAAAACTCAGCATCAGAATGCAAGTTAACTTAACGGGCTTAAGGTAAACAGAAGTTCTATTATCACCAGTTACGGTGCTTAGAAAGTTTTCAAGCAAACTATCTCTTGCACACACCACTTCGCTTTCACCTGCCCTTGGTAACTTCTCAGTTCTCAGTGATTTATAGTGGCGGCAGTGGCGCTCGCTGGTGAACTTGTGTAGCAGTTCACTGGGGCGAGATAGATACTGTTATCATGCATTGTGCATTAGTTTTACTTTACCGTGACGTGCATTTTGGACGATATCTTTATAATTGTGGTAGAAATGAAAAATAATGTTCATAAACGTATATTGACAAAAAACAATTGATTTAAAAAAAACAAAAAACCTGACTGCGTAAAGAAATTAAAAAGAAAAAATAAGCACAGATGTGTAGAATGTTGTTAAAAGTAATACTGAACAACTAAACCATAGAAGGATTAACAGTTAGGACCAATGATGTTTAAATAAATATAGATACGTTATGCCCTTACAAATCAACCGAAAAATCTGTTCCGATGTCCGCAAGGCACGCTTTATTGCTTTATCGCACGTCTTTATCGCTCTCGCGTCAAACTACATCGCTATCTCTTTCTTCACCTGAATAAGAGTTCCCAATTGGGAACTTATTGAGTCACACAACGCGCGCGCTTATGACATATCTGCCTATTTTTAATATATAATATCATTGGTTAGGACCCATTCTTCAACCAATTCTGTTAATTTTTTCCCAAGCAGCCCTGTAAAAATGAGTGTTACTCTCACAATTAAGACGAATCTAACGGCACATCTCAGCTGAAATCGATCAAGCCGTTTAGGCTACAGATCGTGCCAAAGACATATACATATCTTACATAATATACACTCGAAAAACAACCCTTCTTCTGGCGCAGTTGTAAAAAATAACTACATGATAAATATTTATATATTTTGAATTTACTATTGCCTTAAGTAATATGAATTTGTTGTAAAAACGAGATGCAGAAATCCTTGTATTAGAATATACTTATTTAGGATAATTTACTTTATCGCATTTTTTGCCGCTGCAGGGTTTTGTAACACATTATCATATTTTTGAGTTGCGACAATTTGCGGTGAAAAAATCGCGTTTCCTGAGCTTACATTCCGTACAATGCTGCTAGTCATACCGGAGCACAATCTGTACACGTCCTTTCGGTAAACTCGTTAAGGGTTCGCATTTTTTCCACTTTTTCACTACGTCTGAAAGTGTTTGGGTTTTGTTAATTAAAAACCTGTCCGCCGGCGCGCGGCGTGACAAGAACGATCTGGTATTCGTGTCCGCAAATTACTTGGCATCAAGTAAATTAAGAAATGCTTTATTATTTAAACGAGGCCGCGAATTTGCCACATTGGGTATCTTCGTACTTAGGATTGTGTGAGTTCCTATTTAAATTTTAATGATCCTAAAACAGATTTGTTTCATTTGTTTTATTACTAATAGAGCTAGAACGCTTAAACCATTTATTTTTGCTTTTTGTTAAAATGTTATGGCATCGAATACTATTTTTGTTATTTAACACTAGCTTTTGCCCGCGGCTTTGCCAGCGATAGAGTGTATTTTTAATTAATTAATTTAGATTTATAGAACAAAGGAGAAGAAATTGTGGCGTGATTAAGGAACAAACATCCAAATATTCAAACATCTAAACATATTCACAACCTTTCACATTTATAATATTAATAGGATACCTAACTACTACAAGTTTGTTAAAGAACAAAAACTAAACGACGAAAAAAATTAATCGCTCTAAGCAGACAGTAACTAATATTTTTCTCACCCGTAGCACCTACCAAACGCGTATGAGAAAACTAATAGTAATATTTCTCTCATCCGTAGCACCTCCCGTGAACTAACGTGTATGGCAAAACTACTCGTAATCTAATCATGTCAATCGGACCATGAAATGATATCTGGAAAGTTCACGCCATCCAAAGGGTTAGTCGTAAATTCGAGGCAGGTGCGCGATTCAACTTCTATCAGATGGAGTTATTGAATCCCTAATACCCTTTTATTACTTTCCCGCAATAAAAGCCCGGGATAGGTAATTGTTCTCAATCGGAATCTCGGGTAATGGGGTATTAATTTCTCTCTGGGTTTTTATCTCGCTTTCTATATAATTATTTGGTACATAACCGTTAGCGACAGTACAGTCAGCGCGGCGTCAAGATCATCGGCGTCAAGTGTCTTGTTTATGGACTTCCCCGGACAATTTATAATGAGGAAAATTACAATTTTTTATTTAGCTGCCCATGGTTTCTGTAATTATAGACCTTTTAGCACGGCTATAAAATTTTGTGAGCGTAGTAAGTAAATAAACGAAAGTATTTATTTAGACTCCCTTATTCAAAAGTAGCAATACAAAACTAAGGCCCCGATGTGCGTCAACTGTAACTAAATTTCCCATGATAATCATAGAGCTCTGCATTTGAGACGTTGGACTAAATCTAAAATGTACTAAAAGCAGTAGTTGATTTCAGTGATATGCGATCTCTTTTTCCTTAAGATATTTTATCTTCATCTTACGCAAGGAACAAAGTTCCTATGGGGAAAAGGTAATGGAAACTAAAAAGTTTGAAAGTTGCAATTGACTTGGATGCGAGTGACCGAAGGTGGCTCCACTGTGCTGAGCGACCGTCGGGAGAACTTTCTGGATTAAGATACTGATCTCGGACAGTATGTTAGTGCGTTGTTCTATTAGCATTCTAAACTTCTGTTCTTCCTTACTTCTTAAATTTGTACTCGCGTAGATAAACTTTTAGAGTTCATACTATCAGGGGTTACTTTGCGGAAATCCATTAGGATTAAGTTAGTAGTAACCTACTTATTGTGTCTGATATACATATACATAATATATATATATCGGTGAGGCCATGAATCTCCAGTGAAGGTCCAGGGACGGACCTCTTTATTCTACAGCGCTTGCCTGATGCAGAGGCTGGCATATAAGAAATGTCATATCATATTTAGATTAGGGAATCGTCAAGAATGTAGAACAGATTATTATTGATCACGTAGTGTTGAAGTACTTTGGAATATTGATGTGAATGTTAGGAGAACTGGAAATATATCATGGTGCAAAGTAAAAGGAATATCATTTCATAACCAATAGCATAGAATACCTCCTTCTGCTACATATACATATAATAGTTTTACTATTGCTACGCATACCATCATACGTTGTACTCGTGAATTGTTGAAAAATAGACCAATACTAACATAATAAACAATTATTAATATTTGTTTTTGCGTCGTATATTTATAAGGTATTCCCATAAGTAAGGTGTGTTTCCATGTAATCCACAACATATTCTCCAGTGCGGGAATGTGTTATCTTTTTTTTTAAAAAACGAATAACAAATATGATAGTAGCTGTTACCCGCGACTTCGTACGCCGAAAATAAAGATCCCTTCATGACATGTTTTTCGTAAATTGACTTACGAATAGTTTGCAAACAGACCACTCAATCGAAAAATGGACTTGGCAGACCCATATTATTTTTGAGAGACCTTTTCAACGATACCCCGCACTATGGGGGAAAAAAATTATCCCCATAATACCTCTAGGAGAGGTACCCTAAAAACATATTTTTAAAAATGTTATTCTACCAATTTAAAGTTTAAATAAACATGTATATCCCTGCTAAATTACAGCTTTCTAGTACTTAGGGTATCTGCGATATGCTACGGACGGATGGATGGATAGACGGACGGACGGGTATGACGAAACTATGAGAATTCTGTTTTGACTTTGGAACCCTAAACAGAGTCATAAAAGGCGCTTCATAAATAACGAATCTATCAACTACATATAGCAAAATTTGACCTGATCTCTCAGGAACAGGTCTATTTTCCGGGATAAAAAGTATCTTATGTCCTTTCCCGACCTCAATTCTATATCTGTACCAAACATCAAAATCGGTTCAGTGATTTAGGCGTGAAAGAGTTATCCCTCAGGAACAGGTCTATTTTCCGGGATGAAAAGTATCATAATATGTCCTTTCCCGAGCTTAATTCTATATCTGTACTAAACATCAAAATCGGTTCAGTGATTTAGGCGTGAAAGAGTTATCCCTCAGGAACAGATCTATTTTCCGGGATAAAAAGTATCCTATGTTCATTTCCGAGCTCAATTCTATATCTGTACTAAATTTCATCAAAATCGGTTCAGTGGCTTGAAATAGTTATCCCTCAGGAACAGGTCTATTTTCCGAGATAAAAAGTATCATATGTCGTTTCCCGAGCTCAATCCTATATCTGTACCAAATTTCATCAAAATCGGTTCAGTGGTTTAGGCGTGAAAGAGTTATCCCTCAGGAACAGGTCTATTTTCCGGGATAAAAAGTATCCTATGATCATTCCCGAGCTCAATTCTATATCTGTACCAAATTTCATCAAAATCGGTTCAGTGGTTTAGGCGTTAAAGAGTAGCAGACAGAGTTACTTTCGCATTTATAATATTAGTATAGATATAGATTTGTAGTGTAATATGGATAGCCTTAGGGCAATGCAAAAAAAAACTCAAAAATAACGCATTTTCATGAAATAAATATTGGACTGAATTGACTGCAGACAACTTGGAGGTAACTTTATTGAGCAGGGAAGGTAATGAAAACTAAAAAGTTGGATCTATCTGGAAAGTTCGTATCCACTCGGGTGTAGTGAAAGGTGTCCTGTCTGAACTATTGCACTTGGAACTACTTTTGACTTACAAATACGATGCCAATCTTGTTTAGTCTCATGGTTCAATGTTTTCTCATCGTTATCAATCAGCTTGTAAAAAATGAACTATATTGTTTTGTTCTTAATAAATGCCTTTTCTATAAATTACATACGTTTATCAATGACTGCTTTTAATTAGTGTACCTAAAAAAATACAGGCGTAAGATAAAAATAACGGTATCTGAACCTCAAGTTATTCGAATTCCGACTAAGTATAGGTAGTACATGAGTACTACCTAAATACCTATACGAATATTTCCGAACCGCTGAACAATGATGAAAACCATAAAGAATCTAGCATATTTCTCAGTTCTGCAATCTTGCTTTTCTCGAGGTTATCTATACGTACAGTGCGATGCTCAAAGGAGAAATTTAATTAAAATCCAGTCCATTCAAGTTATTACACCCGTGGCTCGATTAAAACTTGCAGAATGCTCGCGGCGAAAACTTACCTCCACTTATTACTGATAACGGACTGTTCTTTAACTCAGGGTTCACTGATTATATCCGAGCGAATCCCTTGCTAGACCAGCCAGACTTTCATTTCGTGGAATTATTTAAGCTTGTGTAACATTGAAGTGGAAAAGCAGACGGGCATGATGCTACGTGAGCCATAACCAAGCAACGTAAATTAATCTGACTAACCTGACTTTAAAAAATAATTATTATTATGATGAACAGTCGTCTAAATAGGCGAAAATTTTGACTACGTTGAGTATCCGAATTTTTTTAATGACCTTTGTAACTTGAAATTTCATCCAATCTTTTTTCTAATGAATAGATGGTATTATTACCTTTCAATTAATAGATTTTTCACATCTATGGGACCTTTAAGCCCAGAGAAATCGAAGTCTTTCGGCAGTCCTGTAACATAATAAAAAAAATTAAAATGGTGGCCATTCCGAAAGGAAGAGGGCTAGACCCCGATAGGTATATGAGTATTTTTGTCGATAAAATTAGGTATAATTCATGCCTTTAAAATATCGCTAGTTGGTAGCTGCACACACTGTACATAATTAATACATGCAACATACAAAAATGATAATATTTTAGAATGTGTGTTATTATTAATGTTAAATCATACGTGTACGGTTATGAGTTATGTATGTTGGCCTGCCAAACAAACTCTTTGCCGAATTGTACATAAATGTTTTATTTTTTTCGCGTTCATTCAGATTCCAGTGAGATACTTTGACATTTTTAAAGTGAGCGGTTTCAGTGCTTTCTTTATGGCCAAAAAGCCTTCCGCACAGTCCATTGTTTTTTGTTAGCTTTTACTAAAGTAACTTGTATACTGTAGCTTTAGTAGGAATTGACTAGATTTTATTCCAAAACGGGTACGACTACAGTAGATCAAGCCTGGTCGCAGTGGTCTTTGGGATAGCGGTCCCAAGCCCGATATCCCAAATAATAATAATACTGTAGCTCTCCACGTCACATGATCAATCAAACCATTTACAACAAATGCACCATTATTATGTTGTCGAAACAACAAAAACCACGCGTATGTAATAGTGCGTAACAGTGATTCCACCTGCGAGCGGCGGGCGCGCGCCAATCGAAAACAAATCGTTCTGCCCACACTGGTTAGGCTGTGGCTGCATTTAGCGATTAGAATGTACTTACAGTAGGCACGCGAGCATGCATGCATAAATGCGGAGCTTAGGAATGCGGCTAGTGTTGTGCTCTAATTGGTAATAAATTAGTGATAACGTTTTAGTTTCTTTCAAATTTCTGAAACAATAGTAGAAGCGATTCTTTTGGTATTGCTCATGTCCATAGGCGACAGTAACCACTTACCATCAGGTGGCCCGTCTGCTTTTTCGTCTGCCCTTCAGGCTATAAAAAAAAGAAGAAGCAAAAAAACCCGCGCAAGTGTGTGTCAGGCCACGCGCAATGTAGGGTTCCGACGCGAAGTAGTAAGTTTATCGACTATTACTCAAAAATTGGGTATGCTAACATAGCCGTAAGAGTTTTTCTTGTAAAATCATCATATAACCTATTTTTGAGTTTTTTTCCCTTGTCCAACTCCAACCTTTCAGCCAGCAGCAAGTGTCCCTCACTTGATTCTAACCAAAATTAGCGCTTCAAAGCCAAATATTTCGCAAACGGACCCCTAACTCCAAAAATGATCTTAGAATAGTCATAATATTTTAAGGAAGACCTTTTCAACATACCTGATACCCCACACTATAGGGCACGCGACGAATAAAAAATTCATCCTCACGTTACCTGTAGGGCAGGTACCCTGAAAAATATATTTCAACAATGCGTTGTTGGTCTGGAAGGAATCGATAGACCCTTTTCTTGAAGGAGCCCATGTAGCTTAGTAAGAACACTGATGAGGAATTCGTTTCACAGTTTACACGCGCGTTGTAGCAAATTACATGGTGGTGATTGTAAATAAATGTTTTGAATTTGTTTACATTAATCATTGCTTAATTATTTATTATTACGAACGCGATTTAAATAAAACTTCCTGGAAACTGGTTTCAATTGAAACTGGTATCAAGTGAAAATTTTTTTTTCTGTACTTTGAAAACCGTCATTAATTTTATTTACCGAGAGTTGACCGAGCGCTTGAACCGCTTAGTGTGTAATGGACTTTTGTCGTGTTATAGAAAATCCCGTCACGTCGAGGCGGGCGGAAGGTAGAAGCGGCCAATAAAAATGTATAGGGGGATTTGTAAGAGATGTATACTCCATATTGTAGCCTCCGGCAGCGGCGCATCGACAATTAGTGAATTATTACGGGCAGCGAATTGCAATGAGGCTATGAAACATGTGTTCGTTAAGCTTAACTGCTGTAGATATGTTTAATATTGGTTAATAAATATTATAATCTTTTCGATCCTGCATTGTAGCAGCTTGATGGAAAATGCTATAAGTATCCTCAATTTCATTATGATCGAGGTAGTTACTTGCATCAGTGGAATTATAATCATGACACTTTTTTGAAATGTTAAAGTGTATGAGAGTATCAATAACATTTTTGATTCTTCGTTGTATTCCGGCTGGGGGCTTGTGAGCCAGTTCTTTCTTTCTTTCTTTCTTTTTCTTCTCTCTTTCTTGGCCGGCAACGTATCAGTGATGCCTTTGGTGTTGCTGATGTCCCTGGGCGACGATAGCCACTTACCATGTGGATCGTCGGCTCGTTTGCCGGCTATGCCATAAAAAAAGAACGCATACTTCCAGACCGAGAACAGAAATTTAAACTCAACATTCAAACCGTTTCGCTGGGAATCAATCCCATCCCATTAAGTACCTTGAGTACGGCGGTCCGGCATGGTAACTGTCAACAATAGTAAACTTGGGTTAACATGAATTAATGTAATTTTAATCGGCTCACGAGTAAAAATAATGTCAATTTAAGAAATCATTTAATTTTTTTAAGACTCATTTGACAGACCGTAAACTCATTTGATCTTTATTATTCAAACACTTTAACATTAAATATTCATTATTCAAACATTTTCTATTTATACTGATATTGTGTGACTGTTGGTAGGGACGTCAGATTAACGTTTTTTGTTCATTACAAGGGATGAGCTTGGTGCCAGGTGAAACCGTGTCCAATTTAAGGGATTGTGCAGTAAATCCTGCAGCTTACAGGAAACAAATCTGAACTTGGCCGTGTGGAGTATTTAGGGGCTGAGGAATGAGGGTTCGCTTAATTAATCTAGCGTTATGACTCTTTAGTAGGTCCAGTTCATTGTTACTATGCAAAGTATCGAAGACTATATTTTCAGGTAATGTTATGGGTGATTGAGGGTGTAAATGCCGCCGCATTGAGTCCGCATTTGTACCTTTTACTTTTTGTAAGGTTCAAAAGTTTAAATAAATAAATAAATGTTGTAGTATTGCGTGGAATACCTTTTTTGGGGATAATCTTGCGGCGTGTTCCACAACGCTGAAAACTTTTCTGATGAGAATGACAGATCAGTGTTTCTGTGTGGTTGACTTTGATGCGCCATATTTACGTAATTTATCAGATTTTTTTTTTGGAAAAGTGGAAAATCGATTTTATCAATGGAACAAATGTGCCTAATGCATTGTTTTAGTGGTCTCAAATCACCATAGGATTTTTGCCTTCAACTGAAATAATTTTGAGGTTGGATGGTTTCAGAGTCTGTAAAGGACATCCGTACAAACATTTTTTGTGTTTTATTTATATAGATACATATTTGCAAAACAAATTCTATTAAAAAGAGAAATCTTAGTCAAAAAGCTCGAGCGGTTCGTACAACTATTCAATGACATATAAGATTCAATTTCTCTTATAGGTTCATAGAAGTGTCCTTGCGACGACCAAGCCATGTAATCTTGTAGGATTTGTAGAATCAGACCTTTAAAAGTAAGGGGCTTGACTGTTTATAAAATCGTTATGAACTTGTAAGTCTTTGCAACCTGTTTACATAAAATGTATCCTACTCAAACCGAATCAAACCCTTTGCTAAAAAATTATACTTGGCATAAACATGTATCAATTGTATAACACGTAACTATTTTATATTCAAGCATTTTAAAGATCCACAGATATAACCGTCAGTGTTTCACAACAAGTAGATTCCAGATACAGAACAACTGTAAACTGCATTGTACCTCCGGAACAGTTATCAAACTGCTATGAATTATTCATAGCGGCGCGACGGGCTGCTAGCGGGCGGTACGAGAGCGGTACGAGAGCGGTACGCGGTATCCACGGAACATCGGAACATTCAAACATTAAAATATTTCACGAATCTTGATGCAGCGAGCTTTTGAAACAATTATGAATGATAAAAAGGGTTTTGTATTATATGCTTGTTTATACATAAATTAGTATTAGATATAATATTTATCATAAGATTGTGAAGGACGATATTCAATGTTTTAGGGTTTTAGGGTGAAATTGTTTATCACGTTTGAGATAATATCTCAGGACGTTTCAATTTCATCCGACAATCAAACCCACCTCTGTAACCATATTATACACAACAAGAATATATTTGATTATTCACCTATAAAATCTCACGTTACATAGAAACCCTAATAAAGATTTAGTGTGTACTTCCTTTTAGCCCATACCTCCGATTGATCTGCATTTTGGTATCATCAATCATTAATCAATCATGTTTTTTAAGGTGACCTTTAAATGAAATATGCGGGTATTTTGTCTATGATATTTATTATCAGCGCGTTATAATACATAGGTACACCAATATTCAGATCAATATGGGCTAAAAGGAAATTTATCCAAGATTTATGAATGATGGTATCATTCCATTCGCAATCAACCGATTGTATAAAATGGCAATGGCTCAGTCGTTGCCGCTCGCTGAGGTGAATCAATCAATGTCTCGGTATCAAATCCCCGATCCCTCATTCATGGATCCTTTAATACCCTCACCTTTTGGGCTCCCGATACCCATATTGCAAAAGGATTTTCTAGTACAGTTAATACTCACATCAGCATTATAAGGATAGGAACAATAAAGTTAAGTGTGTATAGTCAGTGATAAGCTCGTAGGCGGAGGATTCTGTTGTGACAATCACAGGCACAGTCGATCATTTCTAGTTATACATATACTGCGTTTAACACAAATGGATAATAATTCATGATAATCCGTTCTGTAGTTTTTGCGTGAAAGAGTCTTAAACATCTATACATCCTCACAAAATTTCACATTTATAAAATTAGTAAGATTCATCAAAATGTACTCCTAACCACAAATTACTTCGCAGGCAAAATTATTATTAATTTATACATGATCAAGATCAAACAGCCGCAGAGGTGTATTCTAATTGAATTGATCCGATCCTCGCTCGAACTGAAGAGTTTGCTCCTTCCAGCGAGCTCTCCAGCCAATATAAATGTAAATGTTCTTGAGGTACGTACTGCCCACCGCTAGCCAAAGATTACTTAAGGACAGAGACGTTTTCCATTAATGTTAACTCTTGGGTAATTCTCTTGGGATGCTTCAACGTTGTTAGGAGTGGTGAGGAGTCTTTATGGTCTTTTATACTGTTCTACGTTAGAGGTGCTGTCCGCTGGTGATTGGTGATGCTTTACCTAGTTCAAAGTCAAAGTCAAAATATTTTATTCATTTAGGTATCACTGATACACTTATGCACATGTCAGATCTGGCGGTCTAATATGAACTCTTAATTCCAGCCATGTTCCAGAATAAACGTCACATTCGTATTACCAAAGCGGTCACGTGACTCTTTTTAGCCAATCATAAGTCATTCAAAGCCCAATAAATGAATTGCCTGGAACATGAATGGTTTTATAAAAGTTCAAGGAGAAACACACGATTTTAGAAGTTTAATTTAGAAGTTTCGTAAAGTCGCACGAAGACGTTGCAAGCCTTCACCCCAGAGGTCGCTAATGAAATGTCGCAAGTAGAGGCTAGTTTCTGGCCGGCATTTACTTTAATCTTACTGTTAGGTTTTATAAGAATTAGAGGTATAATATGATAATCTACTTCTTTAATTTGTAACAATATTTAAATAAATCTAAAATAACATCTTGAGATACTTCAGAATGTCAACAATATCAATAAGTACATCATCAAGGTGTGTTAAGATAATTAGGAGTATTTTTACTTTATTGTATGTATAATTAATTGTACATCACATGTAAGTTTAAAACTTAGCACATCAAATTTTTTCACAAAGTATTTTCCAACAAAATTAATGCAAGTATAATATTTTATCTGTATCCACGAACTTGGCAGATACGTAGGTACAGTATAGGACATTGATTCCCAATCGGGGCAGTCCGTTGATTTTCAAAATTAATTAATTATGTTAAAAGTGTGTCTTAAGTCTTAACACAGTAAGTTTGTTCAACCTTGTGATCCCAGCCAATCACAATGTAATGTAGCTGGTCCCAGGTTAGAAAGGTTGGGAACTACTGGCATATGCCATCCTCTCATGCATAAGGCAAGTGGCCGCAGTCCACAGACGCGCCACACGTTTCAACATTTCACCACCTTAACCGCCAAGCCAATAATTATTTCATTGCGTATGAAATTTATCTCTCATTGTATTCAAAAACTGTTGTATTATTGAATTCTCTATCACATTAATTACATTAATTTGAGGACTTTTGTCCTACATACTTTTGTATGTAGTATGTGGTATATGTAGTGTGTAGTGGAATGTAGTCAACCAGATGTTGTCCCCACCAATCCGCACTGGAGCAGGGTGGTAGAGTATGCTCTAGGCCTCCTCAGCCGGAGCGACCCGTGCTCAGTAGTATGACGTTAATTGGTTGAAGCCAGTCAGTCTGCTTGACGTTAAATGGCTAGTTAGCTCCGCAACTCTAGGATTCTATTATGTTTGGAATATGAGTGCAGTCGCATTGAACTGGTAACAATATCTCATTAATCCAGATGTATTGCTCAAGATCATGTCAAAATTTCTTATTTATAAGTGTTAACGACCGCAGTTTTGCTCCAAGCAAAACATAGTTTCCAGTAAAGTTTACGAATGTGTATGGGTGAAAGTGACCATTCTTTATCACGTAGCTCTCTTCTTTGTTTTCAGCTATTAACATAAAAATAATGTTGTTTTAAATGTGGCTACACGTTAAAATTATTTTGTCTCACCTCACTCCCACACATTTTTAATTCAAACGCAAAACAAGGTCCCGCACCGCGCCACCTGACCCCCAACTTCTTTGTTATAATGAATACTTTATTCTACAGCAGAACTTAGGGAGTTTCCATGATTTTTATATTGCAAAGTTTCCCCGCATTACCTATGCATTGTCTCTTGGCAGTATCCGTATTTAATTTTACAAGGGCCGGAGTTCGCTTGAAATCTTTTAGATGTCCAATTTATTGAGTTTTCCAACTTGTTCGTCTGATGATACGATGTAAAAAGAAAGTTCGTTCTCCGTGATGTCTAATTGATTTAATTATTGTACGTACTTTCTTTGCTATGTTGCATGTTGTATCATATTTTTATTATATTATATGTATAACAACTGTCTTCCATCCAATAAGTGAATGAAAACATTGCTAGGAAGTACAAAACATGCTTAGTATATACCTAATTGCAACCGGACAGCGTCAACTAACATGTTCACGAAAGATCACAATTGTAAGCATAAGATTAATTTTAAGATCTTTGTTTAATTTTACAATCGAAAGAAAACAATTTTTACTGGAAAGGTCCCTATTCTGGCTTCTATGGTACTGATATGCCTTGACTTCTGATAAAGAGGGGAACCTCCAATCCAGCGATGAGTTGTTATCAATTATGATTACGTCACGAGAAAACTTCGACGTAACTCTATGCCATATCCCATGACCTCCTTTGGCCTACTTGCACTATTTTGCCTAGGGTAACTTCAGCTTTAGATGAACTGTGCTCATTTGAAATGAATCTTTTAATATCGGCCAAGCGCTCAAATATTGGCAGCACACGTAACAAAAGGTCGAACGCTTTATTGAAATCCAGAGTTCTACCATGGTTCTACCTAATAACGAAATGTATTGCGTTGTATGGAGGCGGCTTCGTCGATTAAATGAATTCAATAATAATGTGGGTATGTATGTGTGATATAATTATATAATTTGCCAATTGCCCGTTGATGTTTGAAAGAAGGGTATATGAATATTTCTTAACGTATGAGACCACAATATGTTGTCTAACACCGTGTCCTACGTGGGCGACTCAACGCGAACGCAATAGAGAAGCGATCCGATGCGAATTCAGTGCAATGCGGTGACTCTGTCCTACGTGCACGCGAATCGTCCCTTCATCGCCACTGAAATCCGCCGCGTTGCTGAATTTCGCGTGAAAATATCAAATCAACTGATCATACTTGCGTCAAATCGCGTCGCGCCGCAGCGCACTCTACGTGCGTTTTAACGCAGGACACTTCAATACATTTCGACTGTTTGTTGTTTTTGCGTCGTGCCGCGTTACTTCGCGTTAGCGTTGAGTCGCCCATGTAGGACACAGCCTAACAAAGCACCTTTCCGAAACGGAGGTAGAAGCAAAGAAAATTACGTTCATATATGTGTTGTAACAATCACAGTCACGAACAGTATTAAATCGAATCTGAAACATCGAATACAAAATCGTAAATGATTGATAATACAAATCATTGAAAAATTTTAAATATTTATCATTCCAATATTATTTAATGTCTTATCGCTACAGTAGCGATTTCTGCCAGACAACCTTTACATATTGAGTTATTCGTAGGTCAAAATCACAATAACAAAATATTGTCTTAATCTATTTTTATATATTACTATATAGTAATAAATAAGATATACCTAAATTCTGAATATTCAGATGTCTACACAGTACCAAGTAAGTAGTGATATCGGAAATACTACCAACCAGTACCTTTCTGAGAATGAGTATGGTAATTATAATTATTATGTGAATGGCTTTAGAAAAAGTTACAGCATACCCACGCATTGATACTACTACTACGTTATGCGATGGATATATAAAATATGGATACAAAGCCATTGCCACACTTTTTCAGCCATCGACTTGTTAGAAAAAAATATCAGGAGCGCCAGGAAATGAAACAAAGGTAGCTACAGACTCGTGTGACGCCAGCTCCAGCCACTTTGTGTGAAATACAAAATGACGAATAATTTGTTCCCTTGGAACAACTACCTACAGTATGCAAAGGACGTTTTACAACATTTTAGCAACACATAAATTATGACGAATGTATTCAATAATATTCTAATTAAAAGAGTACCTAGTTCATATTGATTTTCCGATACTGATTTTATGTGTCTAATCACAATCAACGAACTTATTTCATAATTAAAAGACCGTACTTAAAATACGGGACTGTTCTATTAGATACATTATTGTACTTCTTTATATGGCACGCACTAGTCCTTTCACAAGTATGACATATTTTATCTAGAGTTTTAAACGTAAAATCTTCTTTTGTCAAACCAAAACTGATTATGCATATTTTTTGTAAATAAAGATCCGTTCTGACTCGGCGTGACTGGATTGCCAATTTCATCGTTCCTTCAAACTCTACGCTCTAAATAAAATAGCCTAACAATATCTATCCGCGTTCCACTCTAAATGCTTCAAAGAACCGTTTCTGTAATATTTCTACAGCTAAATGATTCGGTAGCACTACGAGCACTAATCCTTTCATCAAAATTAATTCAATGATAATTAATGTAGGTCTCGAAATAATCATTAAGACCAACAATAGGCGTGGCAGCTTGGCAACGCGATGTCATTTGGCATCGAAGTAGCGCTCGATCAATCATTATAATTAACTAGCTTTTACCCGCGACTTCGTCTGCGTGGACTTCACGTGGAATTTTTCACCACCGAGGGTTTTGTACAAACTTACAGAATCGAACATAAGAGCAATAACAAATGATTTAGTAACAAACTTAACTTTGTCGCTGTAAAACTGTCGTTCCCGTTTTAGGGACATACCGATGAATTAAACAAATAAGTTTAGGTTTTTTTGGAATGATTCCTCCACACATTCCTGAGTAAATAGGGTCGACAAACAGACAGACAGACGGATAACGAAGTGATCCTATAAGGGTTATGTTATTTTTTTTTGAGGAACAAAACTCTGAAAAAAAAATATAAAAATTATATGTAATAGCACAAACGTAAAAGCAGACCAAACAATAATTATAACCTCTAAGCCCACCTTCCAAACTAAATTATACCCTTGATCTGAAGAAGCAGATCCATATCCGACCCTCAAACGGCACGATCCCGAGTCCCGACGAACATGCACCCTGTTCTTTGATACGGGATATGAAATATCTGTGAGCCACATCTAAATTCATTTAGCCGCTTTAGCGAATTTAAAGAAATATTAGTGGGATTTTATATACGTACACCATCAGATCCTAAATTGGTATATGTTATACTGGTTTTGCTATGTCAACGTTAGCAACAACAAATATTCTTAAAACTGTTATTCCCACCCATTTTGGGGATACATATTCTGTCTCTAAAATACACCACCAGACCCTGAATTGGTCAACGGACTGGTTTTGTAATGTCAATATGAACAACTTAAAAAACGTTTCTATTGTATTTCCATCAATTCAAGATTTACATATTATATAGTCTCCAACACAACCCAAGGCATGGTCATACACATTTATTTTCTATTCTAAGATTGCACCGACCACGGGCTACATGAGTCCCTCAGGGACGTTTTGCCCCTCCACATTTGACTGCCTGAGAGCTAAACGATTCTGCAGGAAGAGTCAAAAGAGCCCACTGACTGTCTGGGGAGTTTCACAACCGCGGTACCAGCTAGATTTACGGTAGTGAAAGGATCGGTAGTGAAAGAATCTCCTACCCGACAGCAGGGCCCACCTCTCCGGGAGACTCTAGTTCTCATGAGTTTATTCCTGAATGACTTAGGATTTTTAAGTGTAACTTCCAATTAAGCAAGGCCGAGCTTTTCGTCCAAGTACCTGTACGTATATGTAATGCCATACGTATACGTAAATCCACCCTGTATATTGTACCTATAAAACGTTTCAGAAAGAACTCATTGCAAGCATGCCTGCAGCATTACCATAAGATTAGTTTAACTTCTATTTATGTATAATATAGCTCTGTACATCTTAATTCTAAGCTCTTTTAGATCATAAACGACTCTCTCAAAAATTTATAGAATGGAAATTTAATCATCTTTTCATATTTATTATTTTTTCATTCTTGTTTTCTTTATTGGATGACTACGCATGGGTGATGCCTTTAGTCTGATCACGGACGACGCTTTTAGTTTAGTCATCCATGGAGGACAATGAAAATTTACCATCAAGCGGCTCGTCTTCTTTTATGCGTCTATGGGTAAGCAGACTGGTACACAGTGGTAGAGAGATACCTACCAAGTTCCAGGGCCAGTCGGGACGAAATTCAGTCAGAGAGACCATGGTGGCTCGTATGAATCTCAAACTTCGGGCTGCGTCCGAGTGGGTTGAAGCCATGCAATCTTGTGAGATTTAGTGCCACTAAAACGCAGACGTATCTATTTACCGCCATGAGGAGCCTGCTCACATAGGCTCCTACTTTTCGGAATGTGTCCTTGGATTATACCGACTGCTTTCATTTGTTAGGAGTAGACATATCCTCGAAACTCAACTTTGAGCGGTTCGTTGACATCAAGGCTAAGGCTGCTGCAAGGAAACTTGGTGTCCTTGCAAAGGTGCGGCGGTACTTCATACCGAGGCAACTCTTTACCTTGTACAAATCTCACGTTCGGACGTACGTGAAGTACTGCTCGCACATTTGGGCAGGCGCAGCCAAAGTTCTCGATGGAAAAGCGTGCAAAGAGGCTCATTGGTAACTCAGATTTAGTTGAGAGTTGAGACCAATCTGCAAAGCCTTGAGCACAGGCGCGGAGTAGCCAGCCTCTCGGTCTTCAACAGGGCACATTTCAGAGAATGTGCAGAGGAATTGTTTGAAATAATTTCACCATCTCCGTTTCTCCATCGAACGACACGATGCATGGCGAGTATCCTGCACCTTTTTGTCGTGAACATCCTGCCGGTACAGACGACGCGATTTGCCTCGTAATTCGTTATACGCACCACCAAGGACTGGAATAACTTCCCTGTGTCGACGTTCCCGCACGCCTATGATGTCTTCAAGAAAAGAGTGAATAGGCTTTTACTAAGTTAATGTTCTCACCACTTTGGACCACATCTCCACTTACCATCAGTTGGGATTGTGGTCAAGCATTAACTTGTGTGTGTAAAAAAAGTGGCTATACGCAAATTCAAAAGTATTTTAGTTATTACACTTACGTCCGGTCATGATCAGCCTATGCGAGGCCGGCTTGGTACGCATTGACCAGTAGGTGACAGCAGTAGATAATTCGTAAATATTTTATTCTGTTTCTATGTGCCTATTCCTCCAATACAATATGGAAATCCAAATTGCAATACTTTGTCAAAATTTAAGATTTTTATATATTTAATATTTACAAAAAAAAACCATTATTTGGTAATTTTCCTAAATTTTTTCATATTATTATCGCTTACTCTGACCCACTCCATCATACAGCGAACTAAATATTATAGTCAAAGTCAAAGTCAAAATATTTTATTCATATAGGTATTATTGATACACTTATGCACGTCATTTTTTGGCTTTTCGGAAGGTGCTTTGTCATGGAGGAGAAGAAAAGCCTAAAGAAACTCCTCCGCATATCTTTAGGAATCCAATAGCAAAATATATTATAACATAGGTATGTTTCATTGATTGAGTAGGATAACTAATTTACCTAAAACCCCAATGTTTTGTATCGGTACACATTAATTTAACAAAAGATTTATTGACGGACCTACACTGACATCTGTTGTTGATTAGCAGAACTAATTCACTGCAAAATCATATTAATTTATTAAATTAAAAAAATTGGTACACATTGATATTTTTGAAGAAATAAAGTATATTTCCGATACTAAACAGTCTCTTATGTCCCTCTATCGAGAATTTTTAGTATTTCTTGCTGTTATGTGTCGTATCAAAAAGTCCTATTTATTGATATCTCAGCTTGTAAGCGACATATCACGATAAAACATACACCAGATTTTAAGTTAGACCACCAGTAATACAACTGTGAAAACCGCACTCAATTCTATCCAGTGGTTTTGGCGTGATGCGGTGTCAAACATACAGACAGACAAGATTTTTAAAAATGACAGATTTGCAATCTATTGCTCCTATATAGTCCCCTGATATCAAATTTTCTTAAATATCTTCAATGTACAGACATTATCGAGTTACAATTTTATTATATATATAGATGATACGTGCAACTGTCATTATAATGTGGCGGCCGGGTGTTTCTTTGCATGTTTCTGTAAGGTGTCGTATTGTGTAGGAAATATTTATGACATTTTTATCCTACCTTTTTTCCGTGAGTGTGGGGATTACAGAAGGGATTTTAAGAACCAAATTAAATGTGTACCTGTTTGTTGCTACTTTGCACACAATAAATTATGTTTTGATAAAGACTTGAGGAAGTTTATGGTGCGAGATGATAGCATTACCACACCATTAGATGGATTCCAATTTATTCTTGCTTAATCGCATTTATAGAGTTCATGTGATAAAACTATACATAATAAAATTCATTGCATAAATCAAAAGCACTGAAGTATAAAGTTTCACATAACATAGATTTATTTTGATTTAAACATTTTACTATTTGGGCGAGTATTCGAGTATTGTATGAGCTGGGCGGTAATAAAACACAAAGCGAGCTAAACACAAATGCAATGGTCACAGTAATTTCCGGGCGTGCAGTGCTTAAATATTGTACACTTTCCTGTACCTGAAACATTTCGTTCCGTGGAATTATTAGGACGGGAAAGGTACACTAAAATATAGTCTACTAAATGCAGTCCGCGAATATATTATTACCTAAACATCACTTATCCTCATATTTTAGCCGTGTTCGGGTGGCTTAGAATACTAACCCCAGTCCCACGCCAGATGGGTGTAAGAGGCGACTAAATCCGGCCCGCTTGTGGCATGGCCGCTCGGAGGGATTATATTGGTAATGTTGATTTTAATTGTTAAGTAATACTATTATTGATATTATTATTTCTCCACGGGGTTCGCCTGGATAGCTACCACCCTTGAGCATAAGTCTCGTCGTGTTCCAGCTGGGGGCTTGAGAGCCAGTTCTTTCTTTCTTTTTCTTCTATCTTTCACTTACCATGAAGTGGATCGTCAGCTCGTTTGCAGGCTATTTCTATAAAAAAATCGTTTTGCTCTTAGTTATATGAATCGGTCGACTTAATTTACTAGGGCGAATTTATTTAGGTGATGAGATTAGTGAAGAGATTGGCTTTCGTTTAAGATGGATGGATAGAAAATAACCTCCAAATGTAGTGAAAAAACCGTGACACTTTTTAAATACCCGTGGTTTTGAGATTGTTTTATTTTTATACTGAAATCCAATTCACAGTTCACTAGCCAGAAAACAAGTTACTAGAAATTCTTTTACTTGAACGGTAGAACCGGAACACCTTTTCAACTCATTTACAATTGTATTAAGTAACATTAGAGTATAAATTCGTAAAACAATCATTTCAAGGGCCAGTAAAGCAGGTTGTTCTAAGGCCCTTTCTTCGTTACAATTTTTCCTTGTCACAAAGAGACGGATTCGGGTAGATTTAATTTTCTGAGAGAATTATATTAAGTGGTTTTTAAGGTGTCCGTCTGTCAGCGTCGCTGTCGCGATTAGCTTGAAGGGGGCGTTGGATGTGTGTAGGTAATAATGGTAAGTATGTTACCATTGCGGAACGTAGAAGTGAGTGTATAGCTAGATTTAATGACATTAAGCGTTCTGCTTTTAGGGCTTCAGTATTTGAATACAGAAAACTTTTTAAATTTGGTTCCAGTTGAATAAGAATTTTCATTTAAATTACTTTTAATTCCATAATATATACTTAATTTACTTGTATTCAAGCGACTTTTGAATGTACTGCTTGAAAGATGTTGTGAACGAACGATATTTTAATGGCAAGAATGCCTGGAAATAAAAGTAACTACTGTACCTATATAGTTCCGCGTATGTTAAGTTTATTTCGTTACTACATTACAAAGTCTGTAGAAGCTGTAGAATGCGTGTCGATGATGATAAACAGGGCTCTAAATAAGATTCAAGAGTTTAATAACGATATAATACAAAGACATGAGAAAAATGAGTTAATGACAGTGGTGTTATTAATTTGACAAATGCTATCATAGAGTACAACACTACGAATCTATTGCTATGGTAACAAAAATAGGGTTGCGTATTTACAATAACACGTATAGGCCTATAAAGCACTATAAAGCAAAAAAAAAACGTTTCACATTTAAATCATTTAAACAACAACACAAAACACTATAAAAGAGTCAATATTCTCAGAAATATTTAATTTGATTCGACAAGTAAAACATAATCGGTTTGACTTTCGAGTAAACCAAATACGTCCCTGGCGAGGTCCTAAAACGGTTAATAGTGATGCCGGATTACCCGGGAGTAATACCGGCCGGGCAAGAGACGGATATAAATGTGGGAAAGTATTGGCTGGTAGGTGAACCGACTACCGGATTTGGGGTTGTCGGTAAGTGGTCCTATTTTGAAATGCTTAAAGCCTTAAATCGTGAGTGGAATTGAGTGATTGGGATGTGATTAAGCATTAGGTACTGTTATTGCTGTTAAATGAATGTAATTATAATTTAATTTCCATTGTTGGTAATACTTATTACTTCTATAAGTAATAAGTATAAGCTATCTTAGCGATGATTTTTATAATCTTAGTCTACAATCATACTTGGAGATACCAATCTAAACATGAGATAACATTTTAGGTATTGAGCAGTAAAACATTATTGTAAATATATTTTGGTAACGTTTGCTGGTCAGTAAACAAATTATTTTATCATTAACAAACCTGGCAACAGCCACACGCAAATAAAGGAGCACGAACACCGAAACTTCGCAATTACCGCTTCGCGTTCTTATATTTATTTACCTCTCTTAGCAATTCATTCGGGGACTTTGCAAAATTAAGGAATTTTCTGTTTGAGCGGTTTAAAATTCTCCAGCGGCGCCGCCGCAAACAAGACGACGGTAAATAGAATTAATTGACTATTCAAGAGCGTACCTGTCGTAACGAGAACGGTCTATTTAGTGTTAGGTTTACATTGTACAGTCTGTACAGACAGACGGCGCTGTGAGGTGTTTATTAAGAGAACGACATTTTTATAATACATATTACTAATTGTTACCACATTTCTCGGAGCTATAATTTTGCTCTTAACTTTTAAAAGGCGTTTCAGAAAAACTCATTATAATAGACAACCCAGTCGTAGCCTTTTCGGTAAGAGTTTAATGACCCTGCCTGTGAAGAGAAATGTCCCGGGTTCGATTTCCAGCAGGGACACAAATAATTATGTGATAAATAAGTATTGTTTCCAGATATTGTGTGATAATGACGTCTTGTTGTGTTGACCACATCACCCGCCACACAGAGGATCCTAGTGAGGGGGAGGGGGGGGGGGGGGTTGGAAACATGAAAATATCTGGGGGCACGGTAGTGCCCCCGCCAAGTCGAGCAAAAAAAAGCGGCACGGCCGTACCATTCTTTTCTCGAAGCAGTTCAGGCCATTTTCAAACGCCTATAACTTCGTTGTGGATAAATCTAGAAGCTTGAATTTTCAGTAACCAGACAAGCATTGTATAAACACGATATATTTCAAATTTCAATCAATTTGAACCGGTGGTTTAGGAATTATAACTAGTCAAAGTTTCTTAATTTTGTCACTCACTGACCGATCATCAAAACTCTAAGGCACTTCTAGCAGACATAGAAGCTTCAAATTTTGAACACAATTAGGGTTTAGTGTATAAATCATGGAAAAACTAAAATATTTTGCAATTTCGGTCCAGTTTTCTAGATATGTCCGGTATTAACTGCATAATTAACTTTGTAATCTCATATAAATATAAAAGATTACAAAGTTACATTTGCAGTTCATGAAATAATGGAATAATAGGTGTAAATAGATACCTAGGTATATTATTATGTTCAAAGGAATGAAAAAGCAAGAATGGGACATGTCTTATGAAGTTGTACCAAAATCCCGCAAAATATTTACAATACACTTTACAATTTTTAGCCGTATTGGGGCGGCTTAGAATACTAACCCCAATCCCACGCCGGATGGGTGTCGTAAAAGGCGACTAAATCCAACCCGCTGGTGGTAGGGCCCCTCGGAGGGATTGTATTGGTAGTATTGATTTTGATTGCTAATTAATACCATTATTGCTATTATATTATGTCTAATCTATTTATTTGAACATAAAAGATTTTTAATATTGATATGGTCACTTTAAGATGTTGTTAGGTTAGCTAATTACGTAATAACTTAAGACAGAAGGACCCTTAAGTAGGGACTGAATAAATTAACCGACTTGGTATTACATGCATCTCATAAATTTTTACGGTAGAACAACTGAGTTGCGAGACTTGGTTTTTTTTACAAGTTATGTTTTTCATGGCATTTTTATTTATAATTCAGAGCTTTCGTTTGTAGTTCGGATTGTACAAGGTACAGGAAATAATATATGTACTACCTAACCCAAATATTATAAACATACTATGCCATGGTTATGATCTTAACATGCCACGATATAAGAAAGAAAGAAAGAAAGAAACATTTATTTCGACATAGGCATTGCAACAACGTTTAAAAATTAGTAGTATATTTATTACTTATAAGATACAACAATTATAAACTGCGTTCGGAGTTGCAGCTATCAACATGCCAGAAAAGGGTCGCACTCAGAATACGGCGAAGCAAGTACTCGTAGCAGGTACTTTCTACGTCCTCTGATATACGTACAAGACTACAAGTACAATCACTAAACTACACATACTACTGCAAGTAAAGTGTAATGAGATTATCATTCCCTAACTATTGCCCTATAGCATCTGTAGACAAGTGTCAATAGCGGTTGTCTCGCGTATTTATCACCGGTCGGACAGTACGTGATCTCATGATCCCGTGATCCCGGCTTACCTGCCGGATAACATGTCACGGCGGCAAGTTTGAGAGATTTATGCTTCAAGATATTGTTGCTGTCACTCTGTCTGAATGTACTTCCCGGGAGGGCAGCAAGATAAGTTTATTCATGTAGAAAAAAATAGATACTTTTGTGTTTATCGTTGTAATTAAAACATAAATAATTGGCCTATTTAGAACGGTGCTATTTGGAATGTCTGCGCTACGCTAACTGCAATGCAAGAGAGTAAAGTCTAGTCAAGTTTTCAACATAGTGGTATATCTAATATATTTATGACTGTTGGTGTCACAGATTGTTGACTACTACTGCTACTACTATCATCTATAACAGACGATTTAAACAGCATCTTTTGGATGACACCTCTTTTTATGAAGACCAAGGTGGGAGCGACATTTTCTGCCGCAGTGATGACAGGAGAGTGTATAGAGGGCTGGTTTAGAAGTTATTTTCTGTTGATTATATTTAGTTAACTATAAAAATACAATTTGCTATTTGCGTGTATTATTAATTGACACGACCAAGAGCGTCTCTAGAAAAGCCCTTATTAATAATCACTTTTCAGGTAAGCTCGTAAAACTTGAAGCCAAAGATTAAACATGAAAGAGAAACCCGCAAGTGTCGTCGCTCAAATATGCGGAGGTAATGATGTTAGGAAACTTCGGCGACTTTACAAATTGAAATTATTTTTTCATTAAAACCACAAACTCGGAAGTTTTCAGGTAAAGTTTTATAAGCACCCAATTCTGTGAGCAGCTCAGCTAAATGATTCTTCTCAAGTTCTTAACTTTGGACAGGCGCCCACCTCACTGCAGTTATTCGATGATAATATTTTAAAAATGTGTTTTTATCGTAGATCCAGATCCGTTTTTTGCTACAAAAATATGTATATTCATGCCAAATTACAGCTTTCTAGTACTAAGGGTCTCGGCGCTTTCTTTGGGACAGATGGATGGATATGACGAAATTGTAACAGTACCGATTTTACTTCGGAACCCTAAAACATGCTTTTAAAAAAGTCGATAAAGAAACTCACAGTAGGTCCAATAAAGTTTAGAAATATAAGTTACTTAATATAAAGCGATTTTTCCCCGTTGAAGAGAAACTTGGAGGTACAGGTGTAGCTCTCTGATAGAACTCGGCAACAACTTACTGGCAACTTGTGACAGTTCCCCGAGGCTGACAGATTGTACACAAAGTTCACGAATATAACAAAGGTGTAAGCTTCAGGGAAAACTTGCTTTATGTACTGCATATCTTGTATCGTTTGCGTCATGTAAAGAATATGATTGAAGCTACGCAGTTGAATCAAGATAGCAGATGATTGATACTGTGTAGTTATTAACGTCGATATCAATAGAAAAATTAAGGCATATGGCCCCTTACCAGTGCCGGATTTATAATTTTTATGAGTCTAGGCCAATTTATTTCCGCCGCCCCATGTACCTTTCTAAAATAATAATTTTCCATTCATAGTAAGGAAGGCACTGAACTAGTCACTAAGAAAGTGCGTAAAAAAACAAGAAATACAATTTTTTGTGACACTTTTAATACCAAATCATCTATAATATAACATCTTCTGAAATCTGCCGCCCTTAGCACGCTGCCGCCCCTAGGCCGCGGCCTATACGGCCTATTGACAAATCCAGGACTGCCCCTTACATAGCACATGGTTACAGTATACCAAAAATACAACTAACACCTTCTTTTTAAAAGACCATTCGATGGAGAAGAAAGTAAATTGCATTTATTACTGGCTCTTTCCCTGTGCAACCGCGGTGAATTTATTCATTAGCTTCTTGTACATTTGGAAACAAACTTAAGCCTCTGCTTACTCTCTAGTCAACCTGTAGTCTCAAAAATGTTTTAACACGCTTCTAAAAGAAAACATTTAGTTCAGTTTACAGCAATGATGAATTCTAAAATATCTAATAAAGATAGACAAGTTGCCGTCATAGAAAGTATGCTGGCGTTATATAACAGAATTCAGCTCACAACTTCTCCGTACTATCCCATTATTCCGGATCCCCTTACGGCAAGTCTCAAACCGTGTTCAATCCGGTTTGAACCGCTCTCAACCGGAATAATCCGCTCCACCTGATCCGGTACGACCCGACTTGCGGTACTACAGGGTACGGTATGCGATAAAGCTTTTACGGATTTAGGTCCTGTTTAAAAGTTTAGTCAATGAATGGTTTACGATACTGAAATTATGTAAATATTATGATATACAACATTACTTAAAAATTTACACAAAATTAACTAGCTAAGTTTTTTTTTCAAAAGTTTTAAAATTTTGTGTATTACATTAATTAAATTTGTCTGGATTTCTTTTCGCAAGGGAGTTAAGAAACCGGCTAAGTGGTAGTCACGTCACGCGCAATGTAGAGTTCTGTAGTGTTCAGTTTTTTGAAAGACCTTTAAAATAAAAAATAAATATTTAACCCCATATTTCCCGTAGAGGAGTTTGATTACAGAACCCGTTTGATTAAAAACTGCATAACTTGCTGCACATAATTTGAGGGTCATTTTACATTGCAGACTAAACTTGACGACGATTTTCAAACTGTATTCGATCCGGTTTAATCCGGTTTAGGCCGGAATAATCCGCCCACCTGATCCTGCCCCGACTTGTGGTGCCCGGAATAGTTTACGATAAAGCTTTTAAGGACTTATTTAGTTTTCAATACGTATCTAGCCAGGTTTTAGGTATTCTGAAGCCTTGTAAATAAATTGTCTCAATAAAAAAAGTAAAGTAGGTTGGAAAGCTTTTATCATTTTATGTTTAATTTGTTAATTTGAATTCAGAATAGAAAGTCCTTACAAAAATGTTTGCTTGCAAAATTATCACCTTCTTCAATTTCCACGACATACTTAATATCACTTAGTTTTCCTCCTAGTGTTTAATCAAAATGATTATGTCTTATTATATGATTATCTTCAAACTTTTGAAGAAATACAAAAGTCTTGATTGATTTTCAATAACAGAACACAGAACACAGAATCTAAAAAAAATAACAGAATACAGAATCTCAATAAACGTATAAGGAACTATAGATGTTCCTAATGTGCATGGAGTATAAAATGTGAATTAAATAAATAATAATAATAATAATAATGTGTACGAGTACTTACCATCAGGTACCATCATCAAAAAAAATGTGTGTAATGTTAATATTTAAGATATAAATTGCCACTAAAAATGAAAAATCTCAATTATTGCAATCAAATGATGCGCGAAAATACCTGAATTCAGCCCAATGAATCCATTATTAGATTAGTGTACCTTTCCAGCGCTGCGGAGGGAGGAAAAATGGAAGGGGTGAATACCTGAGTACTTAATTCATGCAAACGAATGCAAGCCAATTAATTAAGAGCAGTCGGACTGCGATCGCAAATCTGCTGCTGTCAGGAGGCGCGGCACCGGCGGTGGTAAGACGAGATTATAAGTTGTTGTATAGATATGATTTATAATCGCAGATATTACATTTGTATGACTGCCTGACTTAGAAGCCCTGTGTGACCTATGAAGGAGGGAAATACATTAGGATTTCAAATATAAAAAATAATTTGATTTTGAATTTATCAAAACTTGTTTAAGTACCTAGTATTGAGCCTTGTACGAATAGTTATAATGCATGTAGATATGTGAGATAATACTTACAATCCCTAAAACTTGGTTAGGTAGAGGTCTGTAGAAAACCTTTACACGGTTATATTTTTATGCAGATTCTGGTTCAGTTTAATTTTCAGTATAATTACAAGTCCGTTGAAAGCGCCTTTTACTAATTAATACGGTACAATCTCGCTGCAATGAGATTCTGCAAGATTAAGGTGTTCCATTATTAAATTTTTCAGCCAACTTAAACTGATGGTAGGACATTTTGTTCGTCACAAAGTTTCAGCTTTCAGTACGAAATCTCTCTAATTAAGGCTTCGGAGGAAGACAATTGTTTCCCCACAATGGCGCGGTTTTCTTGATAGCGCACAGACAGACTTATAAATGCTTTTAGTTAAATATATACTCTTAAGGACCCTTGTCCAATATCAAGTGCTTATCTGTAATAATTAATTAAGCTTTACGAGAATTTATTGTAATAGAAATAAGGAGTAATGGATTACTTGTGACATTTATAAAGAATCCAATGACTTTAGAGTGTCTAAAATGCAAAGAACAATGCCCAACTGCCATACATCGTTTTATTTCATTTTCAACTTTAGCGTCTTAAAATAAAAAAAATTCTAGAAATCGCCGCTTTAATTTCTGAGCTTAGATATATAAGAATTTTCAGCAGACACACCCCAGAACCAAAGTATTTTAAGATTGAATTCTTATAACCATTGAGTCATAGAGTAGGGGAAACTTACGGCTGCCTGTAATTTTTACCATTATTTTATTCTGACTTTTTTTTGATTGACAACCGGATATGGAAATTTGACATAATTGCATTTGTCATACCAACATTTATAACGAAATTCTGTCTGTAATATTGGCCAGAAGTCTCCCTTTATGTTGCTTGATACAAGCTATGTATCGAAGTGAGTGCCCGAATGAAAATGGACATTGATGACATCATTGTTATTATAGTCAATTCATCACTTATTTATAAAATTATTTTACGCTGGGTAATACGGGTATTAATTTTAAAATACATAAAAAAATAATTGAATTGCTTCGGTATAACTGACGTTTTAAGACGCTAACAAAAATAAAAAATAATTTTTGGGCATTGTTCTTTAAAAATCTGCTAGTATTTTATAAGAAATATTTGAAATAGGAAACAGTAGTTGTAAATTAAAGTTGTCGTAAAGCTTTTATGAGGAATATGATTAAAGTTGAAGCACTCGCATGTAATTGTTTTAGCTGGCTTCAAAATATTGCACGGAATTTTGTGATATTTTACCATTTTGATGGGGGTTGTGGAAAGTTGACTTGAAAATTTCGAAAATTACGGAATGTCTGTTGTATCAATTGATACACATTGTTTCAAATAGAGCTGTGGTTAAATTACATACAGGTTTATGATTTATTTATTTATTTATTTATTCAGTACACACAAATAATTAAAAGAATAATTACAAAAGTAAATTTAGTACTAGGGCACTGCTTATTCCATGGAGGAATCTCTTCCAGCAGACCCATAAAGAGGAGAATTGCATTAGTCAGGCAAACTCAGTGTGCACTTTGTAAATATTAAGTAATGCAAAAAGACAAAAAGAATTATATATTATATATATTATTATAATAATAAATAATAGATATTTATAATAATAAATATATTATATAAATAAATAATACATAACTAGTACATAAATAAATATTTCATATACAAATAAATAATATTAAATAGATAATATCACATAATACAAGGTATAAAAATAGTTGTCATTCACAGGAATTAAGATAAAAAAAAAATGATTGTGATTTTTCACGTAATATTAGCTCCACTGTAGATAAGTTTGTTATTTATTATAATTCATCCATCCATCCATCCATCGATTAGCTTTTGGAGGTCCACTGCATTATTTAATTACTACTGCAAAATTATTAATTGGATATATCTCCTTCTACTCCTATGGTATTGTGTATTCAGGTAAATAAATAATACAGATGGTGGTAATAGTTTTCTATCGCACCATTAGAGCTAGGAATGAGGTGAAATTGTGTGTTTGGAGACACACTGAACAGTTCATTCACTAGAGCATTTGTCACATTCCCCTGCCAGTAGTGGTGGCTGATGTATCGACGACACAATGTCGATATTACCTATTGTTAATCTATACTAATATTATAAAGAGGAAAGTTGATGTTTGGAAAGAGGAGTTTGATTGTTTGTTTGCATTGAATAGGCTCCGAAACTACCGAACCGATTTGAAAAATTCTTTCACTGTCGGGAAGCTACACTATCCCCGAGTGACATTGGCTATATTATATTTTTTTATTGGAACGAAGTTCCTTATCGCGCGTTGTGAAAGGGGGCTAGACGGAAAATTTCGACACTTTTTGATTTTGCGAATGACGACACTTTTTTTGAAGTGATTCAGTTAGTTTTACAGAGATGGCGCTGTACTGTACAACTTTCTGAATCACGCTATTTTTTTTGTGAAGAATTTTAACTTTACACAAATTTTTAATGAAGTACTAGGAAATCATGAGCGACTAGGAGGTTCGACTGAACGTATTCACTGAACACAGTCGCATTTAGTCGAACCTCCTAGTCGCTCGTGATGTCCTAGTAACTTATTTAAAATTTTTGTGAAGAATTTTAACTTCAGACAAATTTTTAATGAAGTACTAGGACATCATGAGCGACGAGGAGGTTCGACTGAATCACGCTAGCGTGATTCAGAGAGTTTTACAGTACAGCGCCATCTCTGTAAAACTCATGGCGCTGTACTGTATGCTCTGTATAATGTATACATGGCGCTAGCGTGATTCAGAGAGTTGTACAGAGATGGCGCTGTACAACAAAACTTAAATCGAAAGGAACTTCGTTCCATCCGGATGTCCCTTGACACCTCTCATGTTTTTTTTATTTCTACTATTTTTCCCGAAGCGAAGCGAGAGCGATTTCCTAGTTGTAAATAATTACATTGTTATAAAAATACTAGCTTTTGCCCGCTACATCGCCCGCGGTAGAATGGTTTCGAAACGAAATTTTTGATTAATTAATTAATTATAGATTTATAGAACCATATTACATATTAGATGATGCCCGTGGTTTCGCGCGCGTGGATATCGATTTTTTACAAATCCCGCGAGAATCTTGAACTTTTCCGGGATTCAAAGTGGCCGGTGTTAATTCAGGGTATAGGCTATCTCCATTCAAAATTTCGTCCTCCATTTAAATTTTCATAGCCATTATAACACCAGTTCAAATCAAATGATACTCGTGGTTTTGTATTTTATTTAAGCTAAAGCTATGAGAGTTTAACTTAGCTTTCACATACAACAATTTTTCTACAAAAGTCTCGAAATAATTAATTCAATAATATTATGGAATTTTGTAATCATTAATTGGATTTTTAAATATTTTATGTACAAACATTATTTGAATTTCATTAATAAATATGTAGGCAAATATGACTAGTTGGGTGGTTCGGGATACAATCACCACAGTGGGCGCCTACATCACTTTAGTCAAAAACTCATTTTAACACAGGCTTTACACTAGTTATAATCAAACACGCGACTAGGACCGGTTGTCCTCAATTATCCGAGTAACAACCGACAAAATATGGCCCGACGCGACGGCCCAGTGACCTCCAACACTCCCCTTATAGTCACCCCATGCCTCGCATAGTGGTCGCCTGATTCTGTTACTCGTCTGATTTTAATAAACAAATTCAATAGATCCAGATTTTAAGGCTACTCGGAAACAAAACTACTCGGTAACTACGTAGCGTGTGCACTGGGCAACGGTCGATGAACGAATGCATCGAGTTGTGCGCGTGCGCTGCTTTATACATCATTCGATCGTTCAAATTGTCCGTTGAACGCTGTTTTTTACAAAACATTGATGGTGGCACCGTCAAATATATTAAAATGAGATAGTAAAAGTAGAAATTAATAAAAAAAGCATTCAAAGGCAGAAATATAATAAATTGTTTTACAAAGTTGTTATGATTATTTTATCGACTAATAATATATTTTACACGGTCGCAGCCCCGCACTGAGTTATGCAGTTGCCGTCTGCCGAACGTCGATGAATTATTGAGCTATTTACCTTACATCACTAGCGGAGCATGTGACTTCCAATATATTTTGTGTTTAGAATAAACATTTTTGTATCAATAATGCATTCAATAGTATACAAGTTCATTGCATTCAATAATAAATAAAAGAAACGTATACACACACACCTTCGCACTAATAATATATTGTTAAGAACATGGATATACACAATGATATGATATATTACAAACATAACACGAAACAAACATTAATCTGCGATAAATTGTAGGGCCCGAAAATGAACCTGGAACTCTTCGTTTGCAGGAATGATGACTCTAAGCTACGGCGTTACGTGCACTCCGAAGCACATAAACGCGTAAGAAAAGCATGAAGAAACCAACCAAGCAGTTGCTTGACTCGACGATCACTTACGATCGACACAGGTCTCCGAATTATGACTTCAACTTATACATTACCTAAAACCATTATTACTTCTGTGCTAAAATATAAAGTCAAAATAAAAATCTGAAAGAAAGTATTTATAGCACAGGGCTCTGTGGAGGTACTCATTCGTATGAACTCAGATCATCTCTGCAAACCATGTATCAAAGATTACTTCAGTACTATGAACATGGATCTCTCTCTGTGGGCGTAATTATAATATGTCAGGACTGCCAGGATACTAAATAAAACACACAGTTCGACAGGCACAAGGATACTATCCGTTTATTGCCTGATAACACCCGATTTTATCAATTCAACGTTATTTAGTTTTTACTTTGATTCGCGATACTCTCAATCTGTCTGTCTTCTTGACAGTTCCCTTTTTCTTAATTTCAAAGATTATTACGAACTTATTTTAGACTGCACCGATATATTCATAAAACTTATTTTACTAAAATATTTAAAGGAAACAGCAAGGCGTCTCAACGTAAGCAATTCCGTCGTAACCCTTCCATCAGATAAAAAGGTAACGTTGGGAGATGTTATCTCCGTCCACCTCGACGCGCATTCGTCTCCGTCACAGTATTTGGCACAACAATAGTGAACAATCCTTAATCGTATCCGAATAAATCGGATATGTAACATTCCATACACAATATTAATGTATACTTATGTATGAAATAATAACAATATCAACATACTTTTACGGTTTGATCATTTTGAAAGAGTCTGTTTTTCAATTGCAGTTTATTTTCTGTCTCACTTGGTCTATTTTTGTACGTAGCCATGAAAAGGGTTAACGATTCACTTGATTTAAAGTAGTCATCGTCGTCTATAATAATGGCACCGAAGAAATCACCGACGCGGTGCCGACCGATACACTTTTTATTTTACGACTATTTCGGAAATGTCCTTCATCTTGGAGGAGATAAAACGAAAGAAACTCCTCAGCTCATGTTTTAAATTAATTAAGAAACAAAATAATAGAATAATTTTCTAACCTAATAGTGTCTAAAGGGACTGGAAGACAGATTTTCCTGGCGATCTTGTCAATCTCATGAAGAGCATAGCAGGAGAGAATGTTTGGACTCAAGGGTGGGAACATCTAGAAGCTTCACCAGTTGAAATTGTAGATAAAACATTAAGGCACGTTATAAAAACGGCTTCCAATAAAATAATTGGGTAACACATAGATGTAACGTGATCGTGTAACAGACGAAGCGAGATTGATGCGAGGCGAGATGGCCGCTAGATAACGTATCTTTAAGGATGGCGCCCTCTAGATAAGGCTCACCTAGGGGTAACTATTTTGTTTTGTTTACCTTCTTTTTGCGAAACCTTGAAAATTAAAGTTTTTTGATTTGTTATCATTTTTCCATGTTTATCTCTTCACAACTGCTAGCTTTTTCGTCAGCCCTTTAGGCTATAAAAAATAAATTTCATATGTTCTAACACGTACACTAAAGGTACATTAATGTCAGCTTTTTGCCTTCCCCATAATTAGACGACCCTGTAGCCTTGTTGATAGCGACTCTGCCTGCGAAGCGAGGGGCCCCGGGTTCGATTCCCGGTTCGGGCAGATATTTTGACAAATAAATATTTGTCGGAGATCATAAAATGGAACATCAAGCCGGGCCAGGCTTGGGTGTATTCGGATTGTGAAGATGGCAACACTGTGCTAATTAACTACTGTCATTGCCGCGGTGACGTGGCGGGAGAACCGAGGAAAGCTATTGACTTGCCAGCGACGAACGAACATTCTGGATACAGCCTTCGAGCTGAGCAGACGCCTAGACAAGAACGTTGTTACTTTTAAGACGGAACGCGACGTGTGAATTGTATTGTGAGATCAGATTGACGAGTAACAGGATCAGACGATTATGCGAGGCATTGGGGTGGCTGTAAGGGGTGATGGGAGGCCACTGGGCCGTCGTGCCCTATTATTTGTTGGCTGTTACTCGGATAATTGAAGACAATCAGTTCTAATGGCGTGTTTAATTATAACCAGTGTAAAACCTGTGTTAAAATGAGTTTCTGACTAAAGTGATGTAAACGCCCACTGTTGTTATTATTTCCCGAACCACCACCAATCAGGCATTATTTTGTGATGTGTTATGTCATGTGTCATCCATCCGTCCACCCGCGACTCAGGTAATTATCCCACTGCGGAGATATGAGTGTGTAAGCGTACCAAATTTCTTATGCTCCTTTCTTAAAACTGGTACAACATTTTCTGTTCACGAACATACCTACCTAACATATTATAGATACGAGTAGATGACCAAAATTATTATAATGTTTTATATCTATCAAAACACGATAAGACACGTATAACCACAACCCGATTGTCATCCCCACACTACGGCGAGTGCCCCTCGGAAATATTTCAACGTATTAACCAGGATACTCTCATTACTGGCGTCTTACCCCCCTGCGGGGTAGGGAGGCAGGGGAGGGGGGTGAGGCTAAGTGACTCCAAACGGAAATAAAGGTGCACGCGACTGGAGGTAATGTTAATTGAATTTCTGCAGACGCGTGCCTAGTGATGTGGGGGGTGAGTGATAGGTTATCGATAGGGGAATATTAGGTGACGGGAACTTCTTGAGGGGTGAGATGGTTTGGAAAAGACACGAGTATTAGTTTGAGTAGCAGTATATTAATATACTTACGCCCCAGCGTAGAGTCACTAACGGTTATTTAAATCGCTCCTTAGTACAGAATTCGTATTGTGATTCTTTACTACGAAGCGATTAAAGTAACCATTAGTGACTCTGAGTTGGGGCCGGGCGTTAGTAAAGTATTATATTATTTACGCTCAGTTATGCATGTTGATTTGTATGTTGTGAGGAGACTTATCTCTCAAGCGAATAAATTACTTTGCAATCAAGCTAATCTGTTTTTTATGTTGAACTATTTTTGTAACGAAAAAGATACCCTTGAAAAGGACACGCTAAGGACTCTCAATTGAGTAAACAGTTTTGCAATACGCTCGATCAAACAATATATATTTTTTTTTAATTTCAATATCTAAGTACCCGGATGATCGAGCTTTGCTTGATTTAGTGTTGCTTAACAACGCCATCTACTGAAATAGCTTTCGTGTTGCTACTCGCCAATAGATGTCAAGAAGAGTCTATTGTAGCAGTTTTTCATTGCCTGAAAACACAGATAAAACGACATTTTCTAAAATGAATCCTAGCTATTATTTCCCCCGAAACCCCTTGAATACTAAATTTAATGAAAATCATTGGAGCCGTTTTCGAGATTCAAAAAATATATAAACAAGAATTGCTCGTTTAAAAGTATTAGATAGATAATATTATCTAAATAGTTAAATTGATAACCGTGAAACATTTCTCATCACTAGTGTTGGCCGCCAAGTGATAGGTACGTACCAGTACGCGCGACCGCCGCGCACCACGCAAGATTAAACGTCACGAACCGTCAGATATTTCCTCCAGAAGTAGAGGGAGAAGACTAACATCTGCACTCTCTCTCGCCTCTAACACAACGCAATAAAGACCAAAATGGCCCCGGTAACAGCAAATCGATCACTGTAAACCAACAGTCACCTGCAAGCAACAACTTTTAAATATGACAACGGCGGAAATTATTTTTATGGCTAATTTATTTGCCTTGTTTGCTGAGAATAGCTTAGGGTGTGAATGATTGGTGAATAATTTTGTGTACAAAATATGGAATATGGAATAACTGGAATGTGCTGTACTACATATACTTGATTTGGGGCTCGCATAAATATCTCGTTGAATACATTAAGGTTTTGGTTATTGTGACCTCAGATTAAAGAACAAAATCTGATGTTGTGAACTTTAAGAAATTAAATAATTAATGGTTATTGGCAAGCTTGGATTTCAATTAGTTGAACTGTATGTATGTTACTTTTGATATATTGTAGATCCAGAGTAATTAATCCAAGTAATGTGTTTATATTTTTTGAGTGTATGGAAATAACAATCAGCCATATGTAACCTAACATGTACCTTATGTCCCTACAGTCCAAATACATACTCACGACTTACGAGTCATACATAGGAATGCTGAAGTCGGTAACAATCAAATTACTATTATATTATAAAACTATTCTAAGATTAAATAAATTCCTATTGGTGGCTCTCACTAATTCAAATACTGTTATGGTACTTTTGATAAGTATCTCTAATTGATTTATCGAAACTTCCTGCTACCGGTAATAATTCAAAATATTTGAATCAAAAATGCAGCAAACATGTTTAAATTTCCCACAATGGAGCAAACCACAGTTAAAGCTTTACAAATAAATCCAATCTCTCTAACATGTTCAACACATGGAAACATGGAAATAGTCAACTCGTTGAAGCCAACAATGTAGTCGAACAGAACGTTTTAACCGTCTGCAGATTTATGTTAAGTGCTCTGAGATTACCTGCTACGCCATTAAGGGCTCCGCACACCTTCTGAGTGCCCGGGAAATGGCGGAACAGCGGAGCAATTGAAAGAAATAGCGCCAAAAATTGCTCGCCTTGTGTTACGGCTTTTGAACAGTTCGTTGTTACGTTCGAGCGAATGAACTCGGGAGATGATTCGGAGACGATTCCAGTTTATTGTATCGCCAAGAAAAGGACAGTCGATGGCTGTGAATAAAAGTTGAACGTGAGTTTTGTAAGCATCTAACCTTCAGCTTAGATTCAGCTAATGGTAATATGTATATGGTTATTCCTATTGCTATTTCTATTCTATCTTGACCATTATTTAGTCAATAGGTTACAATCTGAGGTAATTTTGCCACGCAAGATGATTCACGATAATTAATAATAATTATTTTGAAAACACTGAAAAGTCCTAGATCGATTTCCTTGCTTTTTTATTTTTTGTTTTTATTTTCTCAACGAAAGCAGATTATGTTACAATTTTGTGAATATGTGTGTTGTGTTAATTTGTAAGAACTTTATGTACTTGTATGTATCACTAAACTAACTTTCCCAAATTGCTGCTCTCTTATTAATAATTAAAGGTAGCTAAGCAGGTTAGTGCTTCAAACCTTAAAATTACTGTACTACAGCCTAGTACACCTTCGTTATCGACTCACAAAATCGTCATTAAACATCGTAACTATATTCTGGAAAACAACCCCTAAATGGAGAGGTTCTGTTTTCCAGCAGAGCAAATAATATCCCCTCAGCTCCGGTCCAAATCGCAAACACCTGCGCGCGGTGTTTGCGCGCGGTAAAAGGTGGTGTCCCGTTGCAAGGATCATCTTACCGATAAACTTGGCTACTGTTAATGGTGCCAACACATTTAGACGGTGGATAATTTTATGATACATCTTTGACGTAGTAACATCACCAGTAATAATTAATAAATACATCATCAAAGCATCAAAGCTGTACACACACACACACACACACACACACACACACACACACACACACACACACACACACACACACACACACACACACACACACACACACACACACACACACACACACACAGTACAGAGAGAGAGATACACACACGAACTGTGTGATATATTTTTTTGGCTTTTATTGCTGGCTTAAGAGAATGTCGGTAGTTCCGATCCAAGAGGGTAACCGTTGAATAAAACCTCAAAAATGTCTCGCTCCCTGCAAGGTTGACTATCGTAAACTTTTTCATTTTTTTAACTCTTCCATAAGTAGAAAAATGAATTTGATAATTTTGATCAACTGACATTTATCGTAGTTGGTGAAACGTAAACGCCGGTTTAATGTGTCCGAGCCTTAACTTTGAACATCAGCGACAAATACACGGGAATCAATTACACGTTTATACTTTTTGCTTTATAGCTGTCTGTTTGCACATCTGACATATTTTGTTGCTCCTCGCATATCTATGGGGCTTTTGTTGAGCTACTGCTACTTTAAACTATTTGTTACCTTATTCTTCGCCATTAGTATCGCCTCGCATCCCACTTCTGAAATACTTTATTCTCGCAACTTGGTAAAGAGAGGATTAAGTTGATTACAAAGAAGACTACGATGGCAATACATAGATAACTAAATAAACATACATAGTGATAAAGATATTAACTACTTAGGACTTTATTTCGCCATTTCAAAATTTATTTTGAAGAGCAATAAATAGGTAGATACGCCGGTTCATAATATCCAAGAACGGCAAGAACTCAATCACTTATCACCGGCCATCCAAAAGGATGTCCTTATTTGCTACGTTTATTATCCATCCATATATTTTGTTTCAAAGCAAAAAAACTTGTAACAGGCCGTTTGATAGGACAAAATGTAATTTGTAGCTATTTGCTTGCGCCCGGGCGTCCCCGTGAGACAAGACGCAATGATTCCGCGATCAGTCGATCCATCAGCGCTGACGTTGATTGAGACGACGCTGGCTTGCACCGATTCTGTGTAATCTAATCTTGCGACAAGATAATTAATTCGGATAGATGATTTGAGATAATCTACCGGACGTATATACTCTAGTAACATCATTGAAAAGAATTTCACAGTAACTAGGACTCTCCCCGCGGCTGTGGTCGCATTTTACGGTATAATAGGTATCCTATGTCTTATTCCAGATCTACATATCTAGACATGGTCTAGGTCACTGTGAGCTATATATGAAAATCCGTTCTGTAGTTTTTGAGTGAAATACTAACAAACATCCATAGCAGTGGCGGTACAGCAACGGTACAAGCCGAAAAGCCCAGCTTACTATCATTGCTTTACTATCATCTCTCTGCAGCTGTTAACACTTCATATTATTTGTTGGACCATATTATACTTATGGAATGGAGTGTTTTATGTTGTCGGGTCAAAGATCCCGAGGTCCTAGGTTGTACGACATAACTGGGCTGGTCTAGGCACGCCACTGATCCATAGATACATCTTCATAAACGTTCACATTTATAATATTAGTTAGTATGCGTGTGCAACCCATTAATGGTTTTCTACCTTAGAGTATACATTATAGCTTACCTCTATGTATACTCTAAGATTTCTACAGACTTCGGAGCAGAGTCTTACCTTATTGAGGAGGTCTAGATACTTCACTACGCTTCAGGGTGGATTAGTGAAGTACAATTCTTTGTAATGGGCCAGTTCAGTCAGACTCGAAGTGAAATCTCACAATTCAGTAAAACTATAACACTGAATTACTGCTACTCGTTAAAGTTCAGATAATCTAGGCCTGTTTAGCTAATAAAATACTTAATTAGGGTCCGTAACTCAGTTCTGACGGAAGCAAGACAAAAACAACATTCCAACATTCAACTCTTTTGCCTGTTTATTTCCTTACTCAAAACATTCTCGTCCCTTTGATATTTCCATAGTATGGGTCACTTTTATCAACTGTACTAAATCTATCAAATGCTTCTTGGTATCAGTTCAGGTATATACATTTATCTATAGAAGCTGATGTAGGTAACTAAGTCTAGGCGTGTGTTATAGGGCGGAACTTTGCTACACTTGTGTGGACATACCTTGGTATGATTTTGCATGAACGAGATATTTTAAAAAAATGTATTAGTGTAATAAAGTAGTACTGATACCTGATGCATTGTTTTGATTTATTAATGAAATTAACACAATAATGGATCAATCATTATACGTTAGGTTCACATTAATATTAGTAACTAAAGTTTATTTTATAAACTATAAATTTTATTTTATCACTCATTTTATGTATGCAAATCGGAATGCTAAGGGTTGTTTGGATTATATAGGTGATGAATAAATTTTCAAAATCTTCGAGTGCATGTTGGAGGTAATCAATCTCGCGTATCCATATATTTAGAGAGTGAGAGAGAGATCCTCTTTTCATCGGCTTCCCGGGAGTTTTTTTAGATATTGTCATGGAAGGCATATCCACAGAACAGTAGCATCGGGTCCAGCAGTAATTGGTGCTATCAAGAGCGCGGCCGTAAAGAGGTGAGCGAGGTGGCGATCGACCGGCCGGAGCCCGGACCCTCCCCGTAGTCACCGTGGTAAATGTGCCAGAAGATTCTTAAACACAATCTTGTAAAAATCCTTTTATATTGGAGCAAATCTTTCGATGCTTTTAAAGTTTACTGTTGCGTAAGTATCTTTTACAGCGTACAAGTTTATATCGTTTTAAAATTTATTTACTTAAATATTTTTTGTTTTGTTAAAATAAATTATGAACATGTATCAATTATGCAGAAAATTAAAAAAATGGAATGCGAAATTGAGTAATAAATTGTTAATGTTTGATATCCATTTTGAAATATTAACCTGTGCATACGCATACGCATGTGCATATAAATTACGCTTTACACGAACCGTATTATCTATCTTATATGTGAACTGGTCTAAAATGAATATGCTCACTAATACTAATATTAACGATAAATCTACTAGTTAAGCGAGTCATGAATACAAAAATTTCAGAGGATGATTTCAAAATAATATGTACAAAAGTGCTATATTTACACATTTAATTATATGATAAATTAACTCGAAATTATCCACAAGACTCCAACCGACCAATGAACTCAGGAGAGAGCATCTTTAAAAGGTCACATTTGGGAGCCACCGCACGAAGTCCATGGCCCGAGATAAGTCCCTGCGGCTAATATATCGGCTCGTACCTTCGCTAAAAGGTTGTCGTTAGTGACCGCGATCGCTGGCTCAATTGACTGTCAATGAATGGATGTACCTTTGTACCTCGCGGCGGAATGAGGGTCCACTACGTATAAATTGTGCCATTTGTTTGCGCTCGCTAAGCCAGTTCGGGAACAGTTGATGTATTTCGGTGGGTTGTCTTTTGGTTACTTATTATTTGTTGGGTGGCGAATAATCTTGCAGTTTTGATTTCGTCGAAACTATTTTATCAATATTTACAATAATTGATACAACACTGGCATGTTGGCTTCTTGTATTTATAAAATAATCCTCCAAGTGATACAGACTATTTTTGTTGCGTTCCAATTTTTCATTTTGGGAAGTTACATAACACAGTTACATAATAAATAGCAGTGATAGCCTAGTGGTTAGAACGTTGGTCTCCCGAACGTGGGGGCCCGGGTTCAAATCCTGGCACGCACCTCTAATTTTCAAATATTATGTGTGTATTACAAGCGTATTATTACTTGCTTCGGTGTCGTGAGGAAACCTGCACACCGGAGAGTTCTCCATAATGTTCTCAAAGGTGTGTGAAGTCTACCAATCCGCACTTGGCCAGCGAGGTAGACTATGGCCTGTACCCCTCACATTGTGAGAGGAAACCCCGAGCCCAGCAGTGGGACAATTATGGGTTGTTGCTTTTTGCTTTTTTTTACATACACATTTTTCAAAGTTACGTGATTACCTATTCGACTAAGGTTTCAATTTGTTTACATATTATAGAGCACCCGTTCCCAAACGTTCATAGTACAGAGTAGTACAGACGTTACAAGTTCCCAAAATCAAATCACAACATTAAATGGTAAATTTTAAATACAGATCGTAAATCGAGTCACGCTTGCCTATTTATAAGTGCACAACGAGGTATCGAAGATAGCTGCCGTCCCCGAAGCGCTGTGGCGGTGCTCAGTTAATAATATTTTCACCTTGTTTCGTTTTCCAATTTTCCGCAAGTCAGTCTCCGGGGCACCGCGGCGTGCGGAAACAACGGACCGCGAGCTTATTTTTACGATCTATTGAGTTGTAAATAAAAGAAGTTAAAAGAGATAACTGCAGATTACTTCATTATTTTTACCTGGGAAAGTAATAGTCATAATTAATGCTAGATTCCTATCCTACTAATATTTATTAATGTGAATGTTTGAATGGATGTTTATCTTATCTTATTATCTTTATTCATGTACATAGTATATCAGTGGGTAATTTATGTTAGAAACCCTACTCAGTATGTGATAACCACAATAAGGAAAATTATGAATTTCTTGCTAGTTGAAACTTCATCGTATCGGTGGTGCGGTGGTGGAATTATGATTTAGGCTTTCAATAAAACAGCTGTTCAGGGCACTTAAAATGAAAGTAATAAAACACTAAGAACTACTTACCAAAATTGAAAAAGCTTTATGTTAATTGTTACGAACAACCAACTACGGATTAAGTTACCTATTTACTGAAAAAGATGCTAATAAATCATAAGTCAAATTTTGTATATTTTTCGCAGAATAATAAGAGTATTTTTGGTATGACAGCCAGCAAGGCAGAAATAATTTCATATCTCGTGTCCACCATTGTCCATTTTACGGCGCTGTCGTCTGACCCCACTTGTGGCAATCTAATTTAGGTCCTCTCCTTATCGTTGGACCAAATGTTGGCCAATGATTTGAACACGGTGTACCAGTTACATGGTCTTGTTATCTTGGCTAAAATGAATAAAAAAAACATAAAACATGAACAAATAAATATAATAAATATAAAACATGAACAATACATTACTGTAACGTTATATTCTGAGAATTTGAAACTTACGGTTTAAATTACTACAAAATAATTATTTTGTAGGAGATAGTTCTTATGAACAAAAATATACTACTAAAAAACTATACTACCGGAAATAACGAAGTGTAACGATTTCCACCTTGTATATATTTTTACGCAATAAAGAATTGAAAATTATGAATAAAATATAAAATAAAACATGAGAGGTGTCAAGGGACACCCGGATGGAACGAAGTTCCTTTCGATTTAAGTATTGTTTTGTTGTACAGCGCCATCTCTGTAAAACTCTCTGAATCACTTCAAAAAAAGTGTCGTCATTCGTAAGAATCAAAAAGTGTCGTAATTTTCCGTCTAGCCCCCTTTCTTAACGCGCGATAAGGAACTTCATTCCAAAATTAGTGTACCATAGTCTTTAAATCAAACAATCAAAATGTATTATGGTATACATCTAAAGTAATCCAAACATTGGCCCAAACACTGGTCCTAAGTACCAACATCTTACGACAAAAAGAGGCGAAGGGCTAGTGCAGGTAACCGGCGGCAAATCTAATTTCGCAAATTGAATCACACTGTCCACTAACTCCCGGATATATTTCTCTCCAAGTGCTCTCCGCGACATGTTATTGTATGAGATGATGTGATGGATGTCGGAATTCCGCTGAATGATAGCGATGGGACTTCCGTGTATTCAGTTTTTAGTTAATTGAAGGTAGGGCAGGGATCAATAGCTATTGTTACGATGGATTGTTGTTATGAGAATTAGTTTGGGTATATTTCTGTGAGTAAGGAAATAACTTGATGGAATGTGTTTTATACATAAGTATACTTAATGATGAATAGTCGCAAAAAAGTTCTATTTTTATTTACTTTTTCTTACTTTTATCTCATTTGGTGTTGGTGTTGGTCTTCCACAACACAGGGAATCCTAGTGTGGGACCAACGATCCTCAACCCCATGACTTTGTATAATTTGGTTCAATAAAGTTTATTATTATTTATTTATTTATTTATTTATTTAACTGCTTTGTATTGTAATTGATGCCCTCGAATAAATGCATTTCATTTAAATGCATTTCATTCATTCATTCAAAAAGTAAATTCCAAAACGGTTGTAGAATAAAAATAAGAATTCATAAACATGATTAAATTACATAATTAAAATTTACTTCCATTATTCAGTAGAATGTATGAGGCTCTCTATCATAAAAAAAAAACACCAAAATCATCTTATCTTGAAAACAAGAAGCTCGTGTTCGGTGTTATCTTATACCTTACTTATTACATTCATTCGATATTTCCCGTTTCAAATCAAAAGACAATTGAAGAACAAGACAAGAGAATTGGTCGTCATTAAAAATACATTAATTTAGTTTATAAAGTACATTTACAATTCCGTTTTTCCGAAGTGTGGGGCGGGAGGGCGCTGCGGGGCGACGTGGGGCGACATGGGGCGGCGGTTACAGCAGTTAGAAGTAAGGACCACGTGAGTTAGCTACAATTTATATGTAAATCAGGCGCGGGGTCTGACTAGACCGAGAGCTTGTGTGCTTATTAGAATAAAATATGTCACCTGATTTCTAAAAAGTAATCGGGACTAAACGATATATTTGCAGATAATTTTCAGAATGTTTCAAGATTTAGCATCCAAGATTTATTGGTATTTTTTAGGTTCCTCGTTTTGCAATTTGCTTGCACTGAAATTAAAATTATCATTATTATTTCTTCACTAAGTGTTTCTTCGTAGCTTCGCAATTTACATGTATCACGGGGTAAAACGAATAATGGTATCATTATAAACGTTAATCATAGCGTTATATTAGTTTTTGTAAAGTATATTGTTAATAAATATCAGTCAACTGTAACTGTATGTGTCACCAAAGTCAATGAAGTTTTACTTCAATCACGCGTAAAGATTACACGCACACACTTTTTTATTTTCCTTCTCTTATTGTAGCTCATAATTATCGGAATATAACTCATTACAACCTCTTAAAATTGTCTGCTTGCGTTAGCTAAACTTGACTAGTTAATTGAATTAAAGTCTTCAAGAAGGGAGTGAAGGCTTTTACTAAGACAGTTCGCTTACCGGACTACACTTTCATTTACTATCAGGTAAATTTATTTAGGCTAAACATAAAAGAATATCCATTCAAGAAAATAATAATTTAATCATTTATTTAAAACAACATCACATACAAATGACAAGCTAAATGCTCAATACATTCCCTACCATTGGATAAAAGATTGCAAGCTCCTAGTGTACGAATGCGGATCGTGTCAGTCTCCCGAGACGAATCTAATTGCATTTCGCTGAGGTGAGCGCAGTTCACTTACTTTTTACTGGCATCTGCACGACGAACAGATAATTCCCCCTGTCGACTCATCTGCCCACTAACAGCTGATCGTCGAATAACTTGAATAACTTACGTTACTTGCGTATTGATTGCTTTATTAACCAATAATTGGCTCTATCGCTAGTGCTGCACGGATATAGGTATATTTATACTTTTACAGATTACTTACATCAAAAAATATTTACATGAAGTATCTACAATTGAATAAAATTATTATGTTTTGACTCCACCCGTCCGCCTCTTGTCCCTCCACCAATCCGCACTGGAGCAGCGTGGTGGAGCATGCTCTAGGTCTCCTCAAGAGGAGAGACCCGTGCCCAGTTGTGGGCCATTAAAATGGGTTGAAGCCATTATGTTTTGACATAGCTGTACAAGATAAATATTTTAATAATACATACTCGTATTTTGACAATAAATATACACACAGACCATCTACATATATACTTCTCTACATACTTAACTAACGATCAATTCCTAAATATAAATAAAAAATGTCAATCAATCAGTGACCTGAAACGCACAGACGTAGATTGTATAACTACGTGTCATGTTTACAAAGATCCTATACCTACTTAATGCGTATAGGAAGATATGTTTTGAGGCAAGTTCAGTCCATGACAATGTCATAGCCCGCGTCCACATATCAGTTCGCACTAATACCAGGTGGCATGTGTCACTCCAAACTATCCGCCGCCATGTAATCCGGATCCCTGTAATCCGCGAGATCTGCGAGATCCGCCAAAGTGGTGCACTTTTTGTGTACACTAGTGACGTTCTTTTTGTGTACACTAGTGACGTACTTTTTGTGTACACAACTGGTGATTAAAACTTTGTTTTGTTGTATGCTTCCAAACTTTGTAGTGGCGTCGTTTTTGTTTAAGTTCGCTTTCAGTGATTATAGTGTACCTAGGTGTGTATATTGTGTCATTTAGAATAACTTTGTGTACCTAGATATTTATCAACTGTCACGACAGAGGTACGTAATCGATTCAAATAATTCAATATGTTACTTATGTGAAAAAGTAGGTTTTTCTTTTGTAACTTAATCGTCCTTAGTCGTAATGACAATCATGTTATTGTATTTATCAAAAAATATACAAAACAAAATGAAAGCAGTATTGTAATAGCGTTTATTATAACTTAAAATTAAGTCACAGCTTATGTTCTTGAGTAATTTTCCGACACTTAACTCAAAATAATTGTTAAGAAATTTTGAATCTTTGTGTTCTTTTTCCTATCGTAAAATTCATTAATGATGCATCAAAAATTAAACACTACAGAATAAACCGACTTTGTTTATTAGTTTCAGAGTCTGTATTTCGTTAAAATAAGAAAAACTAAAAAGAAAATTAGTTCGAAACAGTGCATTTAAAAACCCGTTCTAAAAAACAAACGCAATTCCTTGCCCTATATTCCTTAAACTACGAGTATAAACAGCTGTAAACTGAACAAGCGCAGCGCCATCTGTCTATAAATACATAATAAAATAAATCACGTCGCCGATCCTCATTGGACAAATTAAACATTATTCTTTTCAATTGGAATTCCTTCCCGGGGCTCTTATTGGAATTTTTGCGTATCCCGGTACGTGCCAATAAATACAGCTAAACGCTCAAACGAGACCTCGCCATTTAACTGTGTATGTCAATCGGCACGCACACACACATACACACAATCACATGCAAATCAAACGGAACACGGAATCCAACGTGTATTCTGTTTACTGTTGCTTCTCTACTAGGATTACATAGTTTTGGTCGTATAAGAACTTTTCACGTCTGTTTCTTTTTTAAGAATATTAACTAATAGTAAAGTAAAGATCTGGTACTTTAAAAATCAACGAACGGGTACGTTAAATATTGTTAAAACTCTTAGATGGCAATGTTTAGGATTTTTTTATTACAAGAATATACTTAAACATTTCTACTTTAATGTTGTATTTAATAAATATAAATAAATATTTAGACGATCACTACATTAAAAAAAGTCATTTAAACATTTTATCTAAATAATTACTTTTTCATAGTTTTCTACTGTATAGTCATTGAAGTAAGATTATAGATATTTTCAGTAAGGATTCATTGTTCAAAAGAGTAATTATGTCAAACGAGTGTATATTTGTCTGAGGTACTTGTGTAGCTATTTTTATCAATACATTTTCGTTGTTTTTGTTAACAGGTTGGTTCTTAGAATTTAGTGATTAACATTAATATATAATGTTTCGCTGTGGGAAACCTTTTCACATAGAACTTGTAACCGAATAACTTTCGACGTATAAAATACAATACAGTTTTCGAAGATATTTCAACCCAAAAACTTATAGTTCAACGATCAAGACGCACAATCCGCAACGATAGCTAGATCCCAGAATTGTCCCTTTAACACGCTCGGAGGCGAATAACAAAATAAAATACAATACAAAAAGCGTAAAAAGGCGTATTGATTTGAAGGCATTTTTATTAGGAGGTGTTACCTCACGGCGCGCGGCTAGTCTTGCGTTTATTGCTTTTTCCGTGCTCGTATCGCTACACGGATTTCAAACGCAGTACAATACGTGGTACCTCCAGTATTAGGAGTTAGAGGTTCATATCGTCCTGCTGTTTCGTTTTATGTTTCAATTTGTTTTATTGTAAGTGAAGAATGTTTAGTGGTGTGAATAAAAAAGGATTGGATCTTTTTCATGGTAACCGACAAATTAGTTTTGAGTAGGTTTTTTATTTAGTACCTAGTATGATGATTTTCATCAGTACGCTACGCTGGTAAGTAGTCACCGTTGACTACGGACATGAGCAACACCTGTATCCACCAATGCTTCGGCATTGACGGTCGCCATTGAGTGTGGCGTAATGGTTACCACTTACCATGCTGAATCGAAGTGTCATTGTCAAGGGTCCTGGGTTCGATTCCCAGCTAGGTGGAAATTAAAAAACCCCATTGTATCTAGTGCTTCGGGAAATCCTCCGAAGCGTTAAGTCCAACCTACCTATCCTATACTAATTATTACCCTACTGAACAAGCAAGGTACAGGATAAGTTTCCCGTGTTTCATCCTGTTGAAGCACATAGGTTAAGCTCAGCCTCGGGTTGGAACCGATGGTTACTTAAAATCACTCAAATACTAATGCATGAACAATAACAATACAGTAACAATATACCTTTGATTATAAAAAACCTCGTAGCCGAGTTAGTAGACCCTAGAGACATGCCTACGATTACGACACGAGAGCTTCTGAAAACTATAAAGTATAAATAAACTATAAAAGTTTTTCTGTTAAGTGGGTAATTTTTTTGATAACATTTATCGACATTAAATTTAAATACCTCGTAATTTTAAAGGTACTATCTTTATGCACCCAAACGCCTCCGACTTAAGTTTCTATAAACTACACAGATTACAAGCGGTGTCACTGCGGAAATGCCTCCGAAAAATAGAAAGAAATATTTTCCATTAGCGTTCATTTTTTCCCATCACACTACTCACTGTTCAACAAGGCATCAAGCTACAAATTTTATAATTATAATATTTATTACTCAGATACCTAACAGCATCTTCAATGTAGGTATGTAAATATAATTAAATCAAGTCAAACCTCCAATTCAAATTGTACAGTCGACAGAACAGGCGCAACTCGCAAAGTAAAAGAACCTCGCAACATTGTAAGGGCGTGTTTACACTAAACAAGCGCAAAAGGTACGGATTTGAAGATGTAAATCAAACTGGATGTTTTATTAAACACTCCGGTTGTGCTGGATATTCAAATTAAGTGGCGGTGTCGATGATGTGCTGCTGTGGAGAAAACTTTTATATTCATGTTATTTTCTTCCTAATATTTTTTGTTTAAGTATTTGGACAAGAGTTAATAATAAATCTATTTATTGCCATATCAAGTTACATTGATATTGTTGTATAAGGTATTTACAATGAACATAAAATATTTAAAATTAAATTAAAATGGCAATAGAAGCTGTTTCAACTTTTACTAACACGGGGCTGGGCTTCCGTGTAGCGTTGGTTATCGTTTATAATATGATTTTTGCAAATAAATAAATAAATATAATAATAGTAGTATTATATTACTATTTTAGAAAACAAAACACTTTTTACAGGTTATGCTGAGTGTGTGGATGATTAGTGCAGTTATGAATGGTTAACCCAAAATTGAACTAATAATTAATAAGCCAAATTTTATTAAAAAATTTTGAAAGCCTTCTCCATACTTGATGAACTTTAAGATTTCCAACTCGGCGTTCCCGCTCGTAATATTTACCCGTTACTTTCTGTAAATATTCTCTGAACATTGTGAATATAAGTCGTACAAGAAAATTAAGCTTGTTTAATGATGTAGGTACCTCTGGTACCGCCGCCCCCCCCGCGCCGCACTCCCATTCGAAACTCAATTCACTTATCACACCGGGGTATACGTACGACATTTATGTGTGATTTTAATAATTAAAATTACAATGAAAATAAATAGATGTATTTTCGAAGTAACATTTGTCGGTTAAGTTCATTTGATCTAAAGTTTGTTAAAAGAATACGGTGTGTCAAAAGAAATAAATGGAATAATGCACAAAACAATAAAATTTTTGTAAAGTCTTTAGTTAGTATCCATCCATCCTCCATCTCTAGCACTTCCTGCATCGGTGTTCCCTCCAAACTATGACATGGGGTTCTTCAAGAAGTAGGTCTATTGTTTTCTTCGAGGCCGGCAACGCATTGGTGAAGCCCCCGGTATTACTAATGTCCATGGGCGAAGGTGGTCACTTACCATCGGTGACCCGTCTGCTCGTTTGAGTGCTCAAGGCATAAAAAACCATCCGTTGAATTATGGAAAACAAAACCTGTTGAATTATACTTTAAATATGCATAATTCCATTTCCATCTGTGTTTTATTTCAGAAAAAGTGAACTTTCGATTGAAGTCATCTCGCAAAATTTTCTAAAGTAAGAAAGTTATGTTGATTTGATTAAAATTTGCCCTGAATTTTGTTTATATTTTGTGCAAAAACTGAACATAATCATTGGAAATGACTTAATTCACATTTGAAATTAGTAAAATAAACAATAGAGATGCGCCGAATAGTGGTTTCACCGAATAGCCGAATACCGAATACTATTCGGTTTAACCTTTACCGAACCGGATATTCGGCCGAATTATTCGGTTTACCATTTACCATTACCATTTACCAAAAATATTGTTTTGAGGTTTAAAAATAAATGCTCATTTAATGTTTAAAATAAATGTTGACTATACTAAGTAACAATAAGTTAAGAAATAAATATGTTGACTTAAGGTTTCAAATACGTGATATGTGATAAGAAGTTTAATTCCTTTATTTTGTTAGCTTTATTCAACAAATTCTTCATAGGATTTCTTTGACTTATAATATAACATAGATCTTACATAAGAGGTTTTGTCTTTTAGTTCTATACCGTGTAGTGTAGTCAAGAAAATAGAAATACTCGAACCGAATATATTCGGCACCAAAACCGAATAATTCGGCCGAACACAAATAGTGAAAAAGATGCCGAATACGCCGAATACCGAATATCAAACGAATATTCGGCGCATCTCTAATAAACAAGTACACATAAGTACCCTTAATTAACCTTATTTATTACAAAGAGTCATTAATAAAGAAGTACCAGGCGAGTAGAACTCAACTGGAGGAAACTTGGTATCTTACTTCCTAAACGTACCTACTGCAAGATGGTAATGAAGCGCACCTTTGTATATCTTTCCTTGTTTAGCATAAAAGGTTTGCATACGCACGTCCCTTTCTCCAACGCTGTCATGGGCACAACGCCGATCCAGACGGTGACAAGAAATTAATTAGGGGAAGCTGAGGAAAATAATGGTCCGCCGTGATTTTTAAATGAAATTTATTTTCTACACTTCATTTATTTCTCGGCGACATGACACTTGGGAAATTATTAGACTCGGGAGCGGTTTCTGTTTCGTAGGTAAGGTTTCAACTTGTTTACCTCCTGTATGATAATCTTGCTCTTGATAATATTTACACTTTATTTTTTGCGATTGATTTTTTGTCACGCTAACGTAGACCCCCGTCGAGTCTCCCGTGGACACCTGGTGGTCCACTTGGACCACTTTGGAAACTAAGGATTTATAGAACCTGGTTTAATTAACGCCTATCTGGGGGCTATTCATCTGTAGTCTGTACGCATAGAGCTGCGACACTTTGTCCTTCAACCTCTGTTTTTTATATCCTCATTGTAGTTAAGGATATTTTGCGCTTTTGAAAGCCACAGAACATATTTCAATGATCGCATAGAATACTGCCACCTCCTACTAACGTAACTAAAGTACCAAAATCGATTCAGAAGCTATCATTCATCTTCTACTGAGACACGTTAAACATGTTTAAAGGACTATGAAATGGCCCGAAAATTCTGTCCGTTGCGCGTCAAACTGTTGACAAGCTACCATTTTTCTACACCCGATTACCACTTTCATTTACATTCATATAGACTTTATTACGTAGGTATAGGATTGAATTTTGTTTGATTTGATGTTGTTTTATTTTTGTGTTTTTAAATAATATTTTGGTGATGTGAAGCTGAAAGCTTCATGTTTGTTGTCATGAGCGCAATTAATTTTGTTCTAATATTGATTATTTCTCCTCGGCTTGATGATACAAACATTTTTCGAAATGATTCAAAAGTGGTCTATACCATTGCAATCCTGTTAAGATGAAAGGAAATTCATATTTAAAGAAGTAGGTAGGTACATTAATATGGTATTTTGTAATTTTGAATGTTATGGGTTACTGACTGATGAAGCTGGTAGGAACCTACTGAAATTTTAAATAAAATAAATAAAAAATACTCAATTGGTTTTCATAACGACATGTTATGTGTTCATAATGTTAATGTGGGAGCTGACATTAGAAATTAAGATTCCCTGTGTCGCTGAAATATACAATGTACTAGTTACAATGTACTTATGTTAAAAATTTATGGAAAAGAAGCTAGGAGGCAAAAAGTTATAAACAATAATAACATGATAATAGTAGGAATTAAATACTTAGCTATGCATAAATTCCCGTCAATAATTGATGCACCCATAAAGTAACAATATGAAATCACGCAATGAAACGGTATTATACAAAATCAGTATTACGGTACGATAATAAAATGTTCACGAGCGATGGCTATCAGTCGATGAAGTGCCTCATTAATATTGACACGCTAGTAATTGTCAGGAGTCCGGACCCACAAATATGTATTAGTTATCGATGAAAACCTTGCAAAATAGACTTTATTCTATAATTAATAAGGGTCAGTAATTTGATACCTACTTCTATTTGAAAACACCGGCCAAGTCTGCATAGGAATCACACTGATCCGTAATTATGTTTTGTTTTTTTTTGTACTCAACATTAAAAATAAAACAGCTAGTACTTTATAAAAATCTTATCATAACTTAATCTTAAATTCAAAACAAGTTGGAAGATTAAGTATCATGTATAATAATTTCTAATATTCGTGGCATCTTGATCATTGTTGAATTTGTTTCGCAATAAAGCGTAAATAAAAAACAATAAAATTTAACTACACACGTACTTTCCCTGAAACAAAATTTTACTATATTGCGCCGTAATGATCTGATAGTAAACTGGAACCGATTAGTTGGTTGATAACATTATGACCGAACATAGTAGTTCATAACACGAACACTGGAAATTTAGTCGGACAAAATGTGTGTCGTGCAACGTCCAGTTTATCGAAACCACTGCTACATTTTTTAAAGACAGTAAAAATATTTGCTGAAATAAAACCATTTTTACAGTTACAGGATGTTTCCAGACCGTACCTACCAAATTCAAATTATCAAAGATGAGCTAGCTAGACAACGGAAATTACCGCGATCTACAAAATCTACAAAAAATAATTTATTTTCGAAAGTGAACGAAAATACAAAAGCCTATTTGATTCTTTTTTTGGAAACTTCGTCAATTCATGGCCTGAACCATTTTGTTGCACCAAGGAGACATATTTGTGAAGTGTATGGAATTTTATTATGTTCTTCGCTTTTTTTATAAATTTAATCTAAAATTAAAGTTCTTTTTAAACATCGTTTTAAACTCTGAAATAGATGGAAATTGCTAGTGTCTTGCTAAATAATTGCTTTTCTTTACTATCTATGTCTGTGCTATCACTAATATCCCATCCTAGTCTACTACTCGTAGATGCTTGAATTTTTAGTTCTTAGTCTAATGGATATTTGATTGATTGCGATTCTTGATCTCTCATATTTTTGAAGCCTGCTCTGGCTGGCCATCGTAGTAGTATCAGTGTTCGGCGCGGTCACTCTATCCTGGACCACTTGGATGCGGTACCAGTCCTCGCCCACTGTCGTCTCCATGGACCGGGACATGTTTGCATGGAACACCACCTTTCCTTGTGTCACCATCTGTCCCGAGGATAAGGTCGATCAAGACAAACTGGATTTGTATATTCAGTAAGTTTGATATTGACTTATAGTATTTTGTTGTGAGTTGCAAATTAAATTTTGGTTTTAACTACAAACTTTATAAAATGAAATGTGTTATAGATTTTGTAGAGACTTGTTAATTGCATTTACCCTAACCAAGTTAGCCTAGATTTAAAACATCTTCTTTTTGGTGGAATGATAACTTCACCCTAGAATTTTCTGTCGCAAATAATTTATTCTTTAAAATTGGATGTAGGTACATACTTGTAAAATGTGTATCTTTTGATCTTTTGATAGTAAAGATAATAAATGAATTAAATAAGAATATAAAAACTGTTTTGGTAGAAATTCCGACGCAGAAGACAAAGAGGAACTTGAAAAATTTATCAAAGTTTTAACAAACGCCAATTACAAAAATCTGGATCCAAATATGCCTGATTACGACGGAATATCTCCTGACAACTATATGGATACAATTTTAAATGTGTCTGTTATATTCCAACCTACGTTGACTATCGGAGCAGCAGGCGTAAACCTTGAAGTAGTGCCGACGATTACTGAAATGGGATTGTGTTTTGCTATAAATTCACAAATCGCAGTATATAATTCTCCAGAGTAAGTAATATTTAGAAAAAATATCAACTTCTTTGTTATTTGATTTTTGTAATGGTCAAGATGATCAAATATACTTATCAAGTTTGCTGTTTGACTTGATGCGGCATCCAGTTTGCATGAGATAGATTTGGCCAGATAGCTATAACGTGGCCATACACCGTCAAGTTTATTGAATGCTGCGTCAAGTCCGCTGCAAACTTGACAAGTATATTCGTGTATGGCCAGCCTTAACAGTGTATGGTAACCTTATTACTGCAACACAACACTTTATTTTACAGATACAGAAAGGCAAACAGATGGGACATTATAGATTCCAGCAACAATTCTTTCTTCATCCATCCGTTAGATGGAGAAGTATTCGCCACAGCCGTCAATTTGTCCACCCCATACAATGTAAGTAGGTACTATAGAAATATTAAAGTCATTGAAGTCATCCTTCCCTACTCACGGTGCACTCTGTTGAATATTTTATCAGCTACTCGAATCATCTTCCTTATAAAATCTACAATCTAACAGTCTTCGTGTAAGAGAGATAGTAAGTAATGCATATCCCATAATTTTGGTCAAAAAGATGTGCTGAGGAGTTCTTTAGGATTTCTTCTCCTCCATGACAAAGCACCTTTCCGAAAAGCCAAAAATTGACGTGCATAAATGTATCAGTGATACCTACTTGAATATTTTGACTTTGATTATGTTATCATACAAGGAAATTTCAATGGAAATTAATTTTTAGGCGTACATACATGGACCATTAGAAGTGCCAGATATCGCAACGAAATATGAACAGTCAACCATTAATTTTTATATGAAATTATACGTAACCGCAATTTCTGTTTACACGGGACCCGACGCAGCCAAGTGAGTTTGTAGTTTTGAGTAGTGTGATATTGTAAAAATATGTATCTTTGACTAGTAGCTGCCCTTACTTCCGAAGCAAAGCAGAAGAAGAAAGAAAGAAATGGCTGAAATCCACCAGTCGGAACACGACGAGTCGTATGGCTGCTTCGGCACGACGGTGGTAGCTTGCTAGGTAGCCTTCAGTAAGATAATAAATGATATCAGCAAAAAGATTAAGGTCTCAATAAAAATACTCATTGTAATCCTTGTGTCAAGCCTTACCACCAAGCGGTCTTGCGTCCCCATACCCAATACGACTAAAACATCTGCTTGTTTGTCGAATATCAACATGAAAAAGGAGATTAAAGTCATCAGAGATTTAGCAAAATCATCAAAGTTAATCTTTTTACCCACGACGGACGGAACGGAAGCGGTAGATATATGCGTTTGGGGTTAGAGGTTGTTTGTTAGTTTGTGTGTTTGTTTGTAGCTAAATATCTGTTACCATTTTTATGAAAACTACTGGGCCGATTTTATTGTAATTTTTGCATTCAACAGGTATCATTATACAGCAGGTTCATAGATATGTTTTATGGTGATAGATCACCAGGGGCGCTGCAGCCGTGGCGTGGGATTTTTCAAAAAAAAATTATTTGTATTTATTATTCCATGTTTAGTTTGATTACAGTTACATAAGTATGTACTATTATGTCTTGTGGTTTGATATAGTATGTTGGTTGTTTATGTTGTAGATTGAGTGTGAGCCAGCGTCGCTGCCGGTTCCTCCGCGAGAACAACTTGAAGCACAACACTATCTACACGTACAACATGTGTCGCATGGAGTGCCGGATTCGACTCTGTTTGAAGTTTTGCCAGTGTATACCGCACTTCTATAGGAGGATCGGTGCGTTACTTGACATACAATATTTAAAACATTTACGATATGTTCACCTGCGTGCGAAACTTAATAAAGACTATCAAAAGTAGATGTAAGAAAGCTAAGTGAATTAAGTCGTGAATGAAGTCGACGGCACCAACATACAATTTGGTAATACCTAGATGAACTGCAGTGTTCTTCACAATAAATATTTTAATGCGAGTAATTGGTTGAATTCGCGGAATGAGGGCCAGCTAATCAGCTCACCTCATTCTACAGTTAAAATTGTGAGAGTGATTCCGTAAAACTTTTGAGTATACATATAGTCTATATTATAGACCGTCAATAAAGTGTTTTAATTTTTAGTCTAATACGTGCAAAAATAGAGAAAATAAATGTGTTTTTAGTAGTATCCAAATCTAACTCCTAATTATCCACTGTAACAGTTTTTGTCATTGATGAATTTGATTGATGATATTGCTATTTGAACTTCGCAGGCGACGAAAAAATTTGCGACGTAAAGGGCCTGCGATGTTTAGCGAATAGAAAAGGTTATGTATATTTTCCTAACATTTCACTTTAAATTTATATAACTAGTTCAAATTCAAAATAATTTTTTCATATAGGTATCACTGATACACTTATGCACGTCATTTTTACTATAGTTAGTAACATAGTTAACAAATAACCTGACGATACTTGATGCTAATTGGCCACCGTCACCCATCGGCATTAATAATAACATAAGCATCACCAATGTTTTGCCGATCAAGAAATAAGAGAGAGAGAGAATGAAAGAACTGGCTCCCAAGCCCCCAGCAGGAACACGAAGACTAAATTTTATGAGGTAGAACCACCCTTAGATAAATTGCATAGTGCTATAATAATACTACGTATGATTGAGTAAAATATTATTGCTAAAAAATTACATTGGATAACAATGATCTTTACAGATGAATTGTACAAACTAACAAATAAAGACGGTAGAAGATTCGATTGTGGCTGCCTTTCAAACTGTGATGATGTCAATTTCATTATTCAATCCAATGTAAGTTGCTTTGATAATTACAATAATTTTTTTTTTTTTTTTTTTTTTTTATATGAAATAAGTTAATGCTTGACAACGATCCCACCTGATGGTAAGTGGCGATGAAGTCCAAGATGGTGAACGCACTAACTTAATAAATGCCTATTCACTCTTCTCTTGAAGACACCTACATTGTAGGTGGGCGGGAACACCCACGCAGGCAACTTATTCCAGTCCTTCGCTGCACGCACTATGAAAGATGAGGCGTGCCGCCTCGTTCGCAGCGGTGGGATGTCTACGACGTATGGATGGATGCTTGCCGTCCGACGGGTTGTTCGATAGAGAAACGGGGATGGGGGAATTAATTCGTGCAATTCCTGAGCACACTCTCCAAAATGTATCCTGTAGAATGCCGAGAGGCTGGCTACTCTGCGCCTGTGTGCAAGGCTTTGCAGATTGGATACTACCAGATCTGGGTCGTCAATGAGCCTCATTGCACGCCTCTCCATCGAATCCAAGGCTGAAAGGTGACATTTTGCGGCACCGGCCCAAACGTGACAGCAGTACTCCACACATGGGCGAACCTGAGCTTTATACAGTGTTAAAATCTGTCTCGGTGTGAAGTACTGCCGCACCCTTGCAAGGACCCCGAGTTTTCTTGCAGCTAGTTTAGCTTTGGATTCAATTTGTATTCAATTGTATTTATACATTTACATACATACATTTACATACATACATTTTATAAAATAAATAATTAATGCTTTCACAATTATTTCCGCTAGGACTTCCCATGTCATGGGCACAAATAATACATCACAAGCACCCTCGAGGCGTGAGTTCAAACATTGATCTGTTACAAAAATACCTACCTGCCAAATTACAGCTTACTAGCACTAAGGGTCCTGGCGGTTTGCTTCGGACAGATGGATGGACGGATAGACAGACGGAGAGATGAACGGACGGACAGACGTATAGACGGACAGACGTACAGACGGACAGACATGACGAAACTATAAGGGTTCCGATTTTACTTCGAGATCCTTAAAATGGTACAAAGAATTTCCCTTTGTATTAATATATCTTCTCCTTTCTTCTTTCTTTTCTTCTTCTTCTTCTTGTGTCTTTTACATACATATAAATTGCAGGTAATACAACCATGGTTTCTCGGCACCAATTTGCAGTGGGGACTGGTGACCTACCCCAGGCTGAGATATCACCGTGACATTATCTTCGGCTTCACCGATGTGCTTGGTAACTTCAACTGTAACTTCCTGATAGAGAAGTATATTGATAGTATAGATAGATGGTATGGTCCCCGCTCACTGTAGGAGCATGAGTTTTATAAAATGAATCCTAGGTTTACGATCGGCACGAGCGCGGCAAAGCTACTGCAAACATGCAGGGCGCAAAATGGTCTGCGTAGATACAGGACAATACAAATATTCCCGTATATCATTGTATCGATACAAAAATCGAGCGGATCGTATCCCATTGTATCGATCTATACTGAACGAATTTTGAACATCCCTATACTGAACGAATTTTCATGTTAGCACAAAGTTAGACTATAATCTGGAATAGGATAACATAGGGTTCTCATTATCCCACAATAATCAAAAATTTTAACCAAAAAAAAACCGCCTTCAAATGAAGCACATCCTTTCCAATAACAATAAAAAAAAGAATCATCGAAATCGGTTGGCGTGATATTGAGTTATTCGTCCATTTGTCGCGCACATACTTAATTCAAAAAGGCACTTTTGATTTAAAAAAGAATAATCAAAATCGGTTCAGCCAGTCGAAAGTTCTGAGGCAACAAACATAAAAAAATACATTCGAATTGAGAACCTTCTGCTTTTTTTGAAGTCGGTTAAAAAACAGGCAAATTCAACCTTCTAACATTGTCTGGATTGGTCCTCTCATTCCAGTGGCGGTGGGAGGCATGGCCGGCCTGTTCCTGGGCTGCAGCGTGCTCAGCTTCATGGAGATCGTCTACTTCCTCACACTGCGCTTGGTTTGCTATACACGAGCTACCACTGAAAAATAAACTCCACATTGTTATACTCGTATGTGGAAACTTTCTTCTGAAGTTACGTTAGATAAGTTACTTTCTTTATAAGGCATACGAATCATCTAGGGCTTATAGAATTGCTAACCAACATGGACTTTGTAACTTACTTTAAATACAAGTGGCGGTCTATTATGTCAAAGTCAAAGTCAAAATATTTTATTCATATAGGTATCACTGATACACTTATGCACGTCATTTTTTGGCTTTTCGGAAGGTGCTTTGTCGTGGAGGAGAAGAAAAGCCTAAAGAAACTCCTCAGCACATCTTTTAAAAAAATATTACAAAAAAAGATAATAATACAAAAGTATTTACTATTCTGAGCGGAACTGGTTGCAGAGCTGGTCATTTCCATGCGTCTTTGTCATTTAAATACTCGTCTACACTATAATATCCCTTGCCTAACAATTGTGTCTTTACACGTTTTTTGAAAGTTTCTATTGGCAAGTCACGTATTAATTTTGGGATTTTATTATAGAAATGTATACCAAGCCCTATGAAAGATCGCTGCACTTTACTTAGGCGGAACGAAGGCGTAACTAATTGATGCATTCTTTTCGTATGGCGATTATTAATATCAAAATTTTGTTTATACGCGTTTATATTCTTCCGTATAAAAACTACATTGTTGAAGATATACTGGGAAGCTACTGTAAGTATACCTATTTCCTTGAACTTTTCACGCAAAGATTCCCGAGACCTAAGTTTATAAATAGCCCTAACTGCCCGTTTCTGGAGTATGAAAATTTGTTTTATATTGGCTGCTTTGCCCCACAGCAAGATGGCATAAGACATAACACTGTGGAAATAAGCAAAATAGACTATCCTAGCAGTTTCGACGTCTGTATACTGCCTTATTTTCCTAACAGCATAAGCAGCCCTACCGAGTTTTGTCGCGAGATTTGTTATATGTGGGCCCCATTGAAGTTTACTATCTAAGGTCACCCCTAAAAAGACCGTCAATTCCTCCATATGCAATGTTTCGTTATTTAGTTTAAGAGATTTGCTGACTTTTTTAACATTAGGTAGCACAAACTCTATACTTTTCGTTTTTTTTGCATTTAATAGTAAATTATTGATAGTGAACCAACGCGACACATGCGAAAGAGCACTATTTACGTCGTCAAAATTTACTTTATTCCTTTCACACTTAAATATTAGTGATGTATCATCAGCAAATAGTACAATATCCGCTTGGTTCTTTACATAATGTGGTAAATCGTTAATGTATACCAGAAAAAGAAACGGACCCAAGATCGAGCCCTGCGGTACATCCATCACAGCCGGTGACCCCGATGACTTAATATCGTTTATGCTAACTTTTTGTATTCTATTACTCAAATAAGACGCGATCAAGCTAAGGGCCTTGTTTTTTATACCATAGTGGCCAAGTTTAAACAGCAATGTTTCGTGCTCAACACAATCAAATGCCTTAGATAAGTCACAAAATACTCCTATGGCATTATGTGACGCCTCTCATGCTTCAAATATATGCTTTAATAGCCTAGCCCCGGCATCGGTTGTACTACGGCCTTTAGTGAAACCGTATTGCTCAGGATGTAATAATTTATTATTGTTGAAATGGGTTAGCATTTGATTCAATATTATTCCCACCAAAAACATAAATGTAAAAAAGGAGAGCCAAGTTCAATACAAAAATTATGCTTGGCTGTGGGCTTCGCCGCAAAAAGAATGGAGATCTAAATGAGTGCCAAGTTCTATGCAAAATCTAAATATGTATTTATAGGAACAAAATAACATTATGAACAAGTATTAAACTCTATTTCTTTGCTTTATTGGATATCTATTACAATTGCTGTTATTTAAAAATGTGAGATCTTAAAGTAGGTTAGATTTGACTTGGCCAGTTTTTATCAGACTGACTTTTATGACTGATGTAATGAAAACTGGCCAAGTCAAATCTAACCTACTTTAAGATCTCACTTTTTTAAATAACAGCAATTGTTATAGGTATCCAATAAAGTAAAGAAATAGAGTTTAATACTTGTTCATAATGTTATTTTGTTCCTATAAATACATATTTAGATTTTGCATAGAACTTGGCACTCATTTAGATCTCCATTCTTTTTGCGGCGAAGCCCACAGCCAAGCATAATTTTTGTATTGAACTTGGCTCTCCTTTTTTACATTTATGTTTTTGGTGGGATATCATTACTTTTTGTAAAGAAAAATATATCCTGTTCACAAATCTTAGAGACTAAATTGACGTTTCATGGGTGGAAACGCGTAAAATTACGGGTGGGGCTGCGGTGCGGTCTACAACAGCTGTGTTCGAATATCTATTTGACGGACACTAGCGCCATTGATTAGGGTGGCGTGACTCAGCAAACTTCACTCCGTTTACAACAGCCATGTACATATACACAATAAAGGTCGTACTGAATATCAGTAGCCGTGGTTACCCTTTTTTTCTCCGGGGGGGAAAATGCATTACGCATACCACCCGGGCGCAGGGGGTATCTGAGTGGTTATGTGGGACTCCCGTATAGGCTAATGAGACCCACGGTATACCCACTAAAAACCTCCCCATCTTCCTTCTTGCCGCCTTGTGACGGGGTTACGGGAACGCTTTCGCACACATCCGCGACCCCGCCAGCGGCAGCCGCCTACAAGCGACTCCATCGCGAAAGCTCTCCAGGATGGGCGTACCAGATGGTAAGGTGCGCCTCCCCCCTCGGCCTCCACCAGTACTGTAGCAGACGCCCCCCAAGTTTGCTACTAGGAGGCCATGGATACCAGATAACTGGTACCCGGTGGAAGATTAGGTCTGTGGTTCTTCTACCGACCACACCTCGGCCGCAGAGGATAGGGCAAGCGGCGTACCGTAATACCGGCATGCCTCTTCTTCTGCGACCCCACCAGTGCCGTTTCGGCGGAACGGCCCCGCCAGCTCGCAGGGGGTAGGGGGAGTGGCGCACCGTAATACCAACACGCCTCTCCCCCTGCGACTCCTCCACGGCCGCAGAAGATAGGGAGAACGGCGCACCGTAATACCGGCACTCCTCTTCTTCTGCGGTCCCACCTCCACGCGCGTCCATAGCGAACTTGTTCAGCCCGCTGGGAGCGCCCTCCTCGGGCCAACCGGTGGCCCAAACTGGCCGGCCCTGGTTGCCTCTTAGCTTCACCGTGGGTGACCAGTCCACGGTTACTGAGCCCATCCGCCACGACAAGGCGGGCAACCCCCGGGGGGGAGCCCGCGGCATGTGCTGAGTGCGTACCTTTTTTGTTGAGCAGTGCTGCAGCAGGTTACATCGATTTTATAACTTATAATATTTTTTAAATGATTTATTTAGTGTAAATTTTATAACTTGTTGCAGTTCTTAGCAAAATAAATAATTTCTTTCTTTCTTTCATATATCTATTTGTCAAACACTAGCGCCATTTAGAAATGGCCATTATTGGAACCTCTATTTTTTGTAAACAGCTGGAAACTTTTTCAACTTTCCCTTCATATGAGATGTCCCTCGTTCTACCTCAATACTCCATGCGCTGAAGTATGTCATATTGAGCCCCGCGTGCACAGAGGCTTTAGTGCGAGTTTTACGTGACATAACGGGCTCACAATGCAAATGCGAGTTGGCTAAGATTTGTATGGGACCGAAGCTTTTCTTTGCACTGCCGCTAGATGGCTCTGCTTCGGTCCCATACAAATTTTGTATGGGGACACCACTTATTTTTCGACTTTTTTTAATTTTTTGATTTTTTCCTACGCTTACACACAATTACCGAGCTGGATTCCAAATTTCATCCTTCTAGGTTATCTGGAAGTAGGTTAGATTTAGGTACTATATGTCAGTCAGTCAGTGCTAAAATTTACGACTTTTTGACCTTCATATCTTTGTAACCGTTTGAGCTAGCTTCATGAAATTTGGTCTTCTACATGTCCATATGGCTATAATTAAACACACGTAGTTTCATGTGTTTACGTTAAAGAGGTTTTGAGTTATAGAAGGGTCAAAAGTGGCACCAAGTGGTTCGTGTAATATTACACTCGGCGCTGGCTAGCCAGTTCCTTTGCTTGAACTTGGCTTGACACGCTGCCGCGTGTCTAATATGAACTCTTAATTCCAGCCAAGTTCCAGTGTAAACGTCAAATTCGTGTTACCAAAGCGGTCACGTGACGGTCGTTTAAAGCCCGAGAAATGAATTGCCTGAAACATGAATGGTTTTATAAAAGTTCATAATAGGCCCCGCTGGTCTAACATATCGAAGGATTTCTAAGTTTTTTATACACATACGTGTCACAGATTGAAGAAACTAGCGTCAGGGTAGAATTAACTGTTTGGGTTTTAGTAGTTAGGCTTAGGACTTAATGTTCAAAAAATTGTAGGTACTGATTACACCTCACGACTCGTAATATTAATTCATACAATCTACTAAACCATAAACCTTATCAAGTCGTTAAAATAACGAACGATATCTATAATTTAATTGGCAATAATATATCCGAGGTGTAATTGAAACATAATGTAGTGACACTTCCAGGGTACAACCAACCCATTTCAGGTAAATTTAATTGAGGGTTAAGTTAATTGTAGCCGACGTACATCGGGTGGTATTAACACGCCGTAAATTCAACCCGTAAGCACCTTGCTAATAATTAAGATAGTTGGGTCCCTTTTGGCTGTTTGCTCAATTTAGCAATTCACCAACAATTGGGTCATAGCGACCGTTCACCTTTGTTCGATAAGTGTTAAGTATATCATGTGTTAACCGTTATTAGGGTTAGGATCAATTAAGTTAATTAATACATTTAATTAAAAGTAAACTTAATGTTTCTTTAATTTTAACATTTACGGAACATAATTAAACTGTCATTCGTAAAGGTAACCTTTACCTATAAAAAGGTAAGGTAAGGTTTACATATAAAAAGGTCAATATTATTATAGGTACAGTATAATGACTCAACCAATCCGCACTGGAGCTGCGTGGTTGAGTATGGCATTTTCAAGAGGAGAGATCCATACTCAGTAGTAGGTTGTTGGTAGGCGTGTCATTAATGGGTTGAAATGAAACCATGACGACTTGTATTTTTCGACGGAAATAAGGCCTACTTGGCTTATTATCTTCGAAAACCTTCCGTGGGAATTTCCTGTTTTATAAGTAAAAAGTGTCGTAATTTTCCGTCTAGCCCCCTTTCACAACGCGCGAAAACAAACAGTACACAAACTCAATCGGTAGTGTATGATGGGGATATGATGGGGATAGTAATAAGTAGTTGCCAGTAACTGGCTTCAACCCATTAATGGCCCACTACTGAGCACGGGTCTCTCCTCTTGAGGAGGCATAGAGCATACTCCACCACGCTGCTCCGGTGCGGATTGGTGGAGGGGTTAGTGGCCAACTCGAATATCGGAAGTTTTCATACCGCCCGAGGGCCTCCGACATGGCTTAACGACTGTTATCTTATGATAACAACCGGGACCGACGGCTTTACGTGCCCTCCGAAGCACGGAAACGCTCAAGAATTTTTTGCCACTAGCGGTTACCCATCCAACTACCGACCGCGCCCGCTGTTGCTTAACTTTGTAACTTTGTACTATATAACTATATAACCTTGTTAACGAAGAAACGCTAACGTCGGCTTACCACGGATATATTGCATCAACTATACGCTATGGCATTATATTTTGGGGTAATTCAGCTCAAAGAGATGTGATATTAAAAGCGCAAAAAAGATGCATCAGGGCTATGTGCAAATTAAAACCAACAGAATCGTGTAAACCTTACTTCATTAAACTAAAGATATTAACAGTGCCATGTTTGTACATCCTAGAGTGTACAACATTCATAAAACGGAATTCTGAACTATTTAAATTCCGTGAGGGAGCGCGCCATCGAGATAAGTTACAAATGGTCCCGTGTAAAAAGCGCATTCTCCAACAAAGTTTCATATGTAAAGCTCCAATATTATATAATAAACTTCCAAAGGCAATACGCAACATCGAAGACGCTCACTTATTTAAAAAAAATGTAAATGAATATTTAATAAAAAAATGCTATTATAACATTAATGAATTTCTTACTGACATGACATAAAACTAAGCATAAAACAAATGACGTAGATAAATTATAATTATATCAATTTGACAATTTAAATACAAATTAATTTAATCCGACAATGTAATTGCTCTTTTTATTTTAATGTTAATTTTTAGAATTTATTGTTATTGATTTATATTTTGTAATTAATATTTAATGCTTAGGTATTTAATGAATTTCTGTTTAATAATGCATGTTACCGAATTAAATTTGCACGCCTAACAGGCTAGGATAGGAGGTCTAAGAACACATAAACACCTATGTAACATTGTATGCATGTAACCTTATCCTGCAAATAAAGCATTGATTGATTGATTGATTGATTGATTTGTCGATCACTTAGGATCGACGCAAGCCGCTGGGCTATGAGCGCTGCCAGTAAATGGTAATAGGTAATTTAGAATCCATCGCTCCTTGCCGACTTTCATATAAAACGAAAACGCAATGGAAAGAAACGAAACGCTGATAATTTCGCAGAATATCCACAGTAAATTCTACAATTTAAGTTTACAACCCCATGTTACCTTATCGAGGGTGACCGCTACGAGACGTACTCGTAGTGGGAATTTCGTACATTCTCATAAAAGGCTTAGCCGGGATCAGCAGTCGCGGGTTGAGATTATTGTTTGAAGTTAGCGAGGTGTAATTTAATTCTAAGACGCCCTACCTCGTAACCATGTTAGATAGGGATGTGAACTAGACAGAATCGCATTTATCGATAATTTACATAACCATTGAGTAAAGTAAAAACGCGGCATCGCTTATATTTTTTATATGGATATCCTATTATGTCGTAGCTTTATCGTATGTTTTATATTACCTAGCGTCCATTCAACAGATTCTTGTTGTATATTTTTAAAATTAGCAAACATTTGTTTTTGTACCTAATGAAAAGCGAATAAGTTATACCACTTATAGCAAAATCTACTTACAAGAAATTCCGTGTAGCGGCGAATGGCATCTGAATGTACGCAGAGCTGACTTACCAGAGGTACTTTCCGTTAGTGTTTAAACTTTAAACTGTATTTGAATATTTTCATCGATATCGATAAACGAGTCACGCCATTACCAAGGTGGCGTTTATTAACTGTATATGTTAAGATTTTAATTGCGGGAATCAAATGGCTTCCCAGAAATGTGTATGAATAACTTGGGGTTGCCTTTGTTTTATCTCTCACCGCCTGTCCTAATGAGATGTGGTTAACTGACTGTGATGAAAACACGAAGGGGCTAAAGAGATCATGATTCAAATGTACTAGTTATCATATTTATTAGAATAGTATTATTTTTAAATAACTTCAAAAAAGGACATAATTCCATTGTATTTTTTTATGTAACCTCAGACCTTTCGATTGGGTGCACCGATTTTGATTATTCTTTTTTTAATCGAAAGCTGGTGCTTGTCATGTAATCTCACTTAGATTTGAGCGAGATCTGACAAGTAGTTTTTCAGTTATCCTTAATTTTGCAGTAGGTTATTTTTTTCAAGAATTATCAATTTTATACTTTACAAAGAATTGCTGTTCTAGGTGTTTTATTGATTTTAAACTAACGCTTTAACGGCTCTGTACACATAACGGCTGTGTACAATAGATAAATAAATACCCACAGTTAATAAGGACGCACAGAAATTCGCAAATAATTTTAGATTGTGGAAATGTTAAATGAAAGAATTTCGACGAGTGTAAAGTAAAAAGAGTTATCTACAAAACAACTACTTTGCAGATAACTTTTTTACTTTACACCCGTCGATTTAAATCATTTACAAATAAAGATAGCAATCGTGGCGCGCTGGCCACTTATTATAAAAAATATTACGGTTTGATATTTTTCTAAAAGTAGAAAAATGTACTTAAAAAATTATGCAATTTATATAAATGATACACTGCAATAAATAATAAGCTTTTCTCGTAAAATTATATCGACATTGAAGTAAACTTAGAGCCAAAGTAACGGTCACCTTAACTATCGCATAAAACCATTATAAAAGAGAAATAGCCATAAAAACTTCATGATATTGTTGATACAGAGATTGGTGGTGTGTGCCTGTTTTGGCTCTCGCTTATTTGAATCGTATTTAGCTTATTCTTTATTATTATTATATAAGTATTACAATATAGCATCACATACCAACCCAATAAATCGTTGAAAGTATAACTTTTATTTAAATAATTCAGTTAATGTAATTAAATTATATCTAGCTACTCTCATTTAACAATATTTTTGTTAGGAATATATATTATTGTTTTTATAATAATTCCATGGCACTTATAAATGAGTAGGTAAGTTAAGTATACCTACATACACGTATAGCAAAGTAAACAATAATAAATATGAAAGTAAGTATGAAAATTACTTTTCGTTAAAATGACCAAATGAAATGGACGAAACGAGAACAGCCCTCCTACCTTGAAGCACCCTATTTACCCCGACTCACCTTCAAGATTGCCAGATAAAAAAACATGATTTATGTTCAGTTTTCCGATAAATAGTTGTCTTAAGGGTCTGTAGGGCGCAGTGGGCTCATTTTTCGAAGGTGTATATAGCTTTTTCCTGATAAAGAAATGACGAATGAACTAGATGGGGTGTTTTATGGGGGTGCAAGTGGTAGATTTATGGTACGATTTATTTTTTCCTGCGGTTGAGATTACAAAAATAATCATAGATAGGTTAAATAGACAGTATAAGAATATTCATTGATACTACAAAAATTGCTGTTTACACAGGTTTTACTACCCTATAATCAGTGCCGGATTTATATTTTTTATGAGTGTAGGCCAATTAATTTTCGCCGCCCCATGTACCTTTCTAAATATTAATTTTCCATTCATAGTAAGGAAGGCACTGAATTAGTCACTAAGAAAGTGCATAAAAAGACAAGAATTACAATTTTTTGCGACACTTTTTAATAGCAAAATCATATATAATATTCATCTTCTGAAATTTGCCGCCCCTAGGCCGCGGCCTATACGGCCTATTGACAAATCCAGGACTGCCTATAATATATTATGTCGGTTCATTCTAAAAATATATTTAGTAAAAAATAAAAAGATGGAGTACAAACTTATCCATACTAACCTTTGCTTGTAATCGTCAACGAATACGATTAAAGCGAAACTTAACTTGAATACCGCGAGAGGGTTTATCAAATCTGTGTAACATTTCTGTACGTACGAGACTCGTTAAAAAGTTATTCGGCGGAAGCGATCCTTAGGCGCAGGCACAATGGAGGTGTGTGCCTATGCCTATCTATAGGGTGCTCAGAAATACATCGATAAAAATTATAAATAAAATGAATAAGTAACGAAGATTCATTCGTTCGTAGATACGTACCATTACCAATGTTCATGTATGGAAAGTATTAATTTATGGTGATACATTTATAGGTTTAGGTATTTTTATAGATGAATATCGTTAACATTCATACTCATTTCCTTATTCACTTTTTTGTATTTCTAAAAAAACTAAGTAGATAACAGTGAACAGATTTAATGTCAGATTTTATTTTCCATCATTGAATTGTCTGTTGTATAACAATATTTTATGAGAAAATATCGGAATCGAAACGAACTATGTTAGTCACTAGTGTGCATTAAGTACACTATAATAGCAAAGTACGAACTACAATTTTTTATCAGTATTTTTTTCCACATCCTCCTGAAAATCTTTAACGCTTTATAATTAATGTAATAATGCCTACTACATTACTGCCCTCTTTGTGAATGATACTTTACACGATAATAATCAACAAAGCTAAAAACATCATCCTGTATCCACGACTCAGCCACAAGTAAGCTAAGCATGTTTTGTCTCTAGTTAAATCTTTGTTCGCCCCCACCTTCCTGCCACTTGACATCAAACGCCTTCGGGAACCGACCGCCATTGTGAAGTTATACTGCCAACAGTAGGTATCTTTGATAATGTAGGACGTGAAGATGACTTACAACAATTACAATTACACAAGTGATTTTATGTGTGCCTTACTAACATGATGCCTAATTATGTATGTATTTTCTTATTTACGCATGGTTCAATCGGTATTCATACGACTCCGCTATCCGTCTGTCTGTCACTGTTATCTTTTGTACGGAACCCTTTGTGTGTCCGACTCGCACTGGGCCAGCACTTATTTCATCTTATTGCTTCCAATATTATAAATGAGAAAGTTTGTGAAGATATTTAGATTCTCGGGTAAGCATCACGCGCTAATCGTTGTATGCATTAAGATTAAACTTAAACCGACTGGCATACCTACAGATACAGTATGTCCATACTTAAAAAATATAGATTTTATCCCATTTGCACGTTCCCGAGAGAAGATTTGGACGTTTATATGTCATTGGCGAAATCTAGTACCTTTTTTTTATGCTTAGAGCAGGCAAACGAGCAGACGGGTCACCTGATGGTAAGTGATCACCGCCGCCCATGGACATTAGCGACACCAGGGGCGTCATCAATGTGTTGCCAGCCAAGAAGATGACGATAGACCCGCTTCTTGAAGGACCTAATATTGTTTTGGAAATAAAAATGCAGTATAGTTCCATCAGCGGTATTTATTTGGCTCGAGTATCATCGTTAGCGGTGACTGATTAAATTCGGCACCAGCATCTACCATACAGGCACGTGGGGTTGTCCGAGGTGGTGCATTGCAGCGAGCACGGGAAATCACAGTCGCTGTTCTGCAGGCAGTGCACGGACACCAACCCTGGAAATATTCAGAGTCAAAATCATTTATCCATTGTATAGGTATCACTGATACACATGCACGTCAATGTCTTACTTAATCTACCAAGGAGGAGAATAAATGGCCAAAGAAACGTCACCGCTACCGAATCATTTACTATGAAATATTTTTGGTTTATTCCGAAAATCCCCACCAACAAGCACTAAGGTAGTTTATCCACAAAAATAAGTATGTATTACGAAGTGGGGATTTAAAAAAAATTGAAAAAAGACATTTTTTGGTAGAAATCCATACAAGGTTATCTACATTAAAAATATGATCGTTCCCATCAGTTGCAAGTTCTAGATGGGAATTTTTGGAATAAGCCTTATAAAGCAATAATTTCTGAGAGGATATTTCTGGGGCTATTTAATCGATTAAAACCATAACTCTTTCAATAGCAAAATCTCAATTTTAGTTGACAATAACAAGTCAGTCGGTGTCGCACGTAAAGCCGTCGGCCCCCGTTGTTACAGTAAGATTCCAGTATATTCATATCCATATCAGGGGCTCTTGGGTGGCATAAAAACTTCGGACACTTGGGCCAATCCTAGTTTGAAGTCCAAAGCGGTTACTGCAACTTTACAATGTCTAAGCCCCTAACCCTTCCACCAATCCAGACTGGAGCAGCGTTGTGGAGTATAATTGTTCAAGAGGAAAGACCGTCGGTGGTGGGCTGTCAATGGGTTGAAACCAAGGCTAAATTTTACCTGATTTTGATTGAAGGTCCTCAGGAGCTGCCGAAGCAGTCATGATGACGAGGAGGAAGCAGAACAGTCCAAAGAGTTTCATGTTTACTTGTGTTAAACGAAACGTCTAATGCGGCACGAGTTATTATGCTGCTATTTATATTGGAATTTATGGAATGATGATTAAATATGAAAACCATAAAAAATCATAATGAACATACGTACCCAACATACGTAATGATCATGGTGGAACAAATGGATTACAACACAATCTACATAATCATTAAAATTTAAAGCATTAAAATTTTATTAACGCTAATTAATATTTTAACCTTTTCTATCACACTTTTCTTGAATGTGGTTGGTAAACCTTTCATTTTTATCTGAGTACTTAGGATTATTTAAACTAAGTTACACTTTGTTTGAAATTTAAACAAAGTCCAAAAGATGAAATAAATAAAAATCCAGATAAAGTTTAAGTAATTTATTTGATTTACATTGCAGCATTCAACCTACACCCTGCACCAACACCTGTTAAACAGACACGTTGGGTTGTCGTAGAAGCTGCACAGCTGGTTGCAGCCCAAGATGCAGTCCGTGTGAAACCTGCAAGCTATTCCCGGCGGCCCTGGAATCAAGATAGTGTATCTTTTTTGTAATGTTCCACTTTCACGAATAAATCAAGAATGAGTTAAAAATATAAAATAAAAATTTACTTTCGTCAACGGGGATCTCAATCTGCCTTAATTGATTTATATTGCAGTTAGCATTGTATGAACATTAGGGTCAAATTCATATGTAGGTACGAACTTCACATGTACCTATACTTGAAAGAATAAATAATTCATTCATTAAATGAAGATTACCTCCAGCTTTAGCTTCAATTTGTGCTTCAATTTCAATAGGTTCTTCAGCAAGCTCTTCAGGTGCTACACTCACTGTCATAGCAAGAATAAGAATAAGAAAGTAAAATAATCCAAAACACTTCATTTTGATTTCTGTAACACTTTCCGTTTAACATGTCAGTTGTAACCATAGTAGTATTTATACAAACAATATCCAGAAGCATGGTGAATTAACAATGACTTCAAATTATCTAGATAATACAATAACAAAGACATAATGACTGGGCGAAACAAACGGATTGTAGCTTTATGGTGACTATAAAACATGTTATCCAACTGTGTTGTGCAATGGAGTATTATATGTGTCGAGCGTATGTATGTAAGTTTGTTATTCTGTCGCAATTAGTCTATAATACTTTGCAACAATCAGCGGTTAACATGTATATATTAGGTCCTTGAATAGGTTCTCACTGTTTTTGTTGGGAAAATAAACGCTTTATCCACAGTAATGATTAAAACATACTTCAGTCAAAGTATTGCCTGTCACTAGATACCGCCTTTTCCCATCTTTTTGGCAGCAAATGAATCCCGCGTCGGAAAAACGAAACGTCTTTTCAGGCTATCCATGAATCAATCCATTTTTGGTATCTTCATACGATTGGAAATGCTGCTTTGATAGGTCATGTGTAGTTGGAAGGGGCTATATCCGATGAATATGGCAGGTGGGGTAAGACTTCCCATCGAAGTGTTTCCAGGTAAGTTTTCACTGGTGTCGTAACACGCGGCCGAGCGTTGTCGTGCAACAAAATCACTTTTTCGTGCCTCTGCTAGTAAAGTGAATGTTTTTCTTTCAGGGCTCGGCTTAAACGCATCAATTGTAGTCGATAGTGATTTCCCGTGATAGTCTCATTCGGTTTGAGGAGCTCATAATAAATAACACCTTGCTGATCCCACCAAATACAGAGGAGCAGCTTAAAACGTGAATATTTGGTTTTGCGCACGGTTGAGAGGCATGGCTGGACTTACCCCACGATTTTTTACGCTTAGGGTTATCATAATGTATCCACTTTTCATCGCCAGTCACGATACGATGCAGAAAAATTTTGTATCGTTGAAGCATTTGGCACATTACAAAACGCCATTCGATGACTCTCGGCTTTAACCCATTGATCTTGCTTCTGGACTATTCGTAAGGCTTTCGAACGTTTCGAAACGGTCGTATCATCTACTTGTAATGAACCTGCAAGTGCAGAATGACAGCGTCTGACACCGGTTTTCATCAAGTAATTCTTGTAATTCTTTGTCTTGAAACTTTTTCGGTGCGCCAGAGCGTTCTCTATGTCCAAGATCAAAATCATCGTTTTTAAAGCGTCAAAACCAGTCTCTGCATGTTGTCTCTGACAAAGCATGTTCTTTGTACATCGCTACAAAAATTCTGTGTGATTTAGGGGCAGATTTCTTTTGAATAAAATAATGCAATAAAATTCCCTGCAAATACTCTTTACTTGGTACCAAACTGGACATTTTTATCACTAGAAAAAATAACGTTGTTTACAGCGTGGCTGACTAACACAGACTAAAGTTCAAGTTTACAGAAAGTGGTTTCGGGTCCATGCGTTACCATCAGAAATCATATGCACGTAGTCCTAGTAATGCCATCTGTTTAAAAACAGCGACTACTTATTCGAAACCTAATAAATACTTTAAGACATTCGTGGCGCCTCCCTCCCTCCCACAACGGAAACATGCAATTTTCGTGTTTAATTTTCGTTCCATCACTATCCATCAGCACTTAAAAAAAAAAATTTGACATCCCTGCAACAAGCCCTTTTATTCGACATGCCATACCTTCGTCTTTGGCTCACAAAAAAGAGTACCAAATTGCAACTCATTTAGTCCAGTAGTTTCGGAGAAAATTAGCTGTGAAGGAAGGAACCGTTTGGAGCCTCTTTTGACCCCCTCATAACTCAAAAACAATTTCACGTAAACCTATCAAACTTGGCTCATTTATTGAGACATGCAAAATACATTAGTGCTCCATAAATCAGAAACTAGTAAATTTTTGTCATTATTATATTGTAATATTATTAATTAAATTAATTGATTCTATTAGGTACACTTACTTATAGTGCCTGTCATGTAAGAATTAGCAATCAAAATTGATGACAGCCGGTATTAAGTTGATTTCAAGGTCTTGTCGTAAATATTTATAACGAGTGGAATATTATACCACACCTAATTTTTTTAAATCCAAACACAATCATCAGTTTTAGTACTTATAACTAATAAGAGTATATTTAATATTATTACGTTATTATAACTGGGATTTAGTATTAATTGTAATATTATAATATTTCAATATTAAGCGGACATTGGTAGTGGAAGACTACTATGAAGGCCGTAGAACAGCGGGTTGCAGGTTTAAAATTTCATCAATATAGCTCAAACAGTTATTGATTATTAACAGCGTGCGGATCCTTGATAACGAAGAACTTGAAGGTGACTTATAACAATTTCAATTATAATACATAAGTCATTTCATGTGCATGATTCTTAAATATGCATTTTTTGTTTATCTACAAAGTAAGGTAAAGAACGGTCCCAACGGTATTCTTAAGACTCCGCTATCCGTCCGTCTGTCACAGGACTTTTGTCTTTGTACGGAACCTTTCGTGTGTCCAACTCGTACTGGGCCGGCTTACACAACTTATTTCATCCTCCCATTTACACATTCCAGTGAGAAGATTTGGGCGTTTATCTAATACCTTTAAACGAGCAATTCTTGTATATGTCGCAAATATGACTGGTGGGGTGGTGGTCCGGGAAATAATAACAACAGTGGGCGTTTACATCACTTTAGTCAGAAACTCATTTTAACACAGATTTTACACTAGTTATAATTAAATACGCGATTAGAACAGATTATCTTAAATTATCCGAGTAACAGCCAACAAATAATATGGCACGACGGCCCTGTGACCTCCAACACGCCCCTCATAGTCACCCCATGCCTCGCATAGTTGTCTGATACTCGGTAACAAAACTACACGGTAACTACGTAACGTGTGCACTGGGCAACGGTCGATGAACGAATGACTCGAGTTGTGCGCGTGCGCTGCTTTATCTGTATCTGTATCTGTATCTGTATCTGTACACATCATTCACGATCGAATTGCCCGTTGAACGCTGTTTCCCACAAAACATTGATGGTGGCGCCGTCATATATATATATATATATATATATTTTCTGAATCTCCGAAACGGCTCCAACGATTTACATGAAATTTAGTATGCAGAGGGTTTCGGGGGCAATAAATCGATCTAGCTAAGATTCATTTTTAAAAAATGCCGTTTTATTCGTGTTTTCAGGCAATGAAAAACGGCTACAATAGGCTCTTCCTGACATCTATTGGCGAGTAGCTACACTAAAGCTAAAGCAGATGGCGTTGTTAAGCAATACTAAACCGAGCTAAGCTCGGTCATCCGGGTACTAAATAAAAATCTAAGTGCAGTTCAATCAACGGTATTTATTTGTCTCAAGTATCATCGTTAGCGGTGACAGGTTAAATTCGGCACCAGCATCTACCATACAGGCACAAGGGGTTGTCCGAGGTGGTGCATTGCAGCGCGCACGGGAGGTCACAGTCGCTGTTCTGCATGCAGTACACGGACCCTGGAAAAATGTATGATTATACAGAGTCAAAGTCAAAATTATCTAATCACTATATACATCACCGATATATATGTGTCACCGATATATTTTGGAAGCACCACCATTTTGGAAAGGTGCTTTGACAGAATCTCCTCTATTGAATCATTTACTATGAAATTATTTTGGCTTATTGCAAAAATACCTATTCAAGGTGGCTAAATTGGGTTATTCCCATTTGTCCCCACCTCGTTTGTCACCACTGGTGACAAAGTGGGTATTTGTTGAAAAATACTGAGAATTTTTTTTTATAATTATCCCTGTCAGATCTTCTACATTAAAAAAAGAAGAAAGTTCTCATCAGGTGGGAACTTCTAGGTGGAGATTTTTGGAATGAGTCTTAAAAAGCAATAAACATTTTGCGTGTAGTGTTCATTCTGCGTTTTGTACATTTTGCGTTTTGTACATTTTGCGATTTGTACATTTTGCGTGTTGTGTTCATTTTGCGTTTTGTACATTATGCGCCGAAGGGTAATTTTTGTGGGAATATTTCTGAGACTATTGAATCAATTAATGATGAATGTTGAATGAATGAATTGATGGGTGACAACTAGTGGCAAAAAAATTTTGAGCGCTTCCGTGCTTCGGAGAGCACGAAAAGCCGTCGGTCCTGGTTGTTACCGTAAGATACCAGTAGTTAAGTCATAGGAGGCACTGGAGCGGCATAAAAACTTCAAACAGTTGGATAAGCCACTAACTTCTCCACCATTCTGCAATGGAGCAGCGTTGTGGAGTATGCTCAAGAGGAGAGACTGTCGGTAGTTGTCTATCAATGGGTTGAAACCTATGGGTTGAAAATATTTCATACCTGATTTTGATTGAAGGTCCTCAGGAGCTGCCGAAGCAGTCATGATGACGAGGAGGAAGCAGAACAGTCCAAAGAATTTCATGTTTACTTGTGTTAAACTAAAACGTCTAATGCAGTACGAGTTATTATGCTACTATATATATTAGAATTTTATGGGAAACAATAAAAATTAATAATGAAATACATATCAACATAATTATATAATGATCACGGTGAAACAAATGGATTACAACTTAATGCAAGGAACAATTTACATAATCATTAAAATTGAAACATTGACATTAAAATTATTTACTTAAGCTAATTATTCTTTGAATTATTTCTATCACACCTTGTCTTAATGGTTTCATCTATTGAGAAATATTAAGGCTTATGTTTAGACTTTCGTTTCAAATAGTATAAAAATTGTCCGAATACAGCGAATTGACGAATAAAGATGAAAATGAAAATCCAGATAAAGTTTAAGTCATTTATTTGACTTACATTGTAGCATTCAACCTACACCCTGCACCAACACCTGTTAAACAGACACGTTGGGTTGTCGTAGAAGCTGCACAGCTGGTTGCAGCCCAAGATGCAGTCCGTGTGAAACCTGCAAGCTATTCCCGGCGGCCCTGGAATCAAGAGTGTTCTGTTTCATCTACTTTAAACTTGATAGTTTTAAATGCAATTCAAATGTTCTCGTGGCAATTTTGTAACGATATAAAAAGAGCTTACAGGTGTAACGCACTTCGTCTTCTTCTTCTTCGTATCGCGGTCGTGGTATTTATGAGTCCATAGTACTACACTTTGGGTAGATGGGATTTAGATACTTCACTAACATTCACTCTCCTCATTATAATCCAATTAAAAAGTATCTTTTTAAGTAAGAATAATTGTAAAATTAATTTGATTTGTTAGTTTTTACAGACAGGTTACCATGTCAATAACATTAGTGAAAACATGAATGCACTACGATGACGATTTGTTTACTGTATGTGCTGGTGGCGCCATCTACGTCGAACTTTGCATAATGTTCCATGCTAACTTTTTTGTTACATAAAATTAAGGTCACTGGCTAATGAAGACGACAGAAATTTGTTTTCTATATAATAACAAGGACTGAATTGTAATCCAAGTCTGATAGGATATCGACTAAAATTCAATGTTTAGAATAAAATGAGGAAGTCTGACGGTAGTTTTCCGGTAGAACCAAAGATTCTGTTAACCCCCAAAATTAACTTGAAGATTAAAATGAACAAACCCAAGACCACCAACTAGCAAGAACTATGTCAAATGAATGGGTTCATACAACAATGAGCCCACGGGTATTAGTTATAATGTTTACTTTCAGCTATTTAATGCATAATTAATATGGTTAGCGCTATTTATTTATGCTGATTAACAATCCTTAGATATAATTGTTCCTTACCTTAAATATGTATAAATAGGAGAACATTTTACACCATTGTTTAATAAGTATTTCGCTTTGTTTAGTTACTTAACGAGCATTAGAAGTTCATTATTGAAGAAATGAAGTTCACTATTATTTTATTTCTTTTCTCTATGTTTTTATTATACGTGGCACCTGGAGCTGAAGGTAAATTTAAATATTTTAAATATTATGACAGTAAAATTAATTAATAAAAGACCTACAAATCCGTGTTATGTTAGAAACATTTTAATAAATTAAGTAGTTATTTCAATAATGATATAATTTTTAAAGATTATTCTTAAAATCTATCCGATTCAAGTTTATCTATCGCTTGACAGATCTCTATCAGACAATATTACCTATTTGGGATTATCCAGAAGTGTGCTTTGAAAAACTTCAAAAATTTATAGACAAATTATAATGACCACAAAGGTTTTGTTAATTCAAAAGTAGCGATCTTTCAACCACCTACGTCTATGATATCTCACATGGCCGTAATTTTAAAAGCGTAGCTGCTAACTTCACTCATGATTGGAATACCCATTAACAATATTGTGTATAACTTTATACAATGTATAAGATCTTCCAAACAAAATACGATTGATTTACGTTGTCGGTTTTGTTTATAATGCTAGTCTAGGACATGGAGGATAGAGGTGAAAAAGAACTGTCTCTTGTGAAAAAGTGTTCGTCAAACTGCGTTAAATTGTTGGCGTCACAGTAGAAACAAGGTAATTTTGGACTACGTTAGTCGTTAAAGAGCAGTGATAGCCTAGTGGTTAGAACGTTGGACTCCCGAACGCGGGGGCCCGGGTTCAAATCCTGGCACGCACCTCTAATTTTCAAATATTATGTGCGTATTACAAGTTAATTATCACTTGCTTCGGTGAAGGAAAACATCGTGAGGAAACCTGCACAACTGAGAGTTCTCCATAAAGTTCTCAAAGGTGTGTGAAGTCTACCAATCCGCACTTGGCCAGCGTGGTAGACTATGGCCTGTACCCCTCACATTGTGAGAGGAGACCCCGAGCCCAGCAGTGGGACAATTATGGGTTGTTGCTTTTTGCTTTTTTAGTCGTTGAAGTTACCTATACTGGACTGTCACTGTAACTCGGCATACTTCAATCCGTCAATAACTGCTACATTCATACACAACCCATTTCCTACGCTAGTGCCATTGTGGAGGGGTTTCGAACTTTTATTTACTGCTTACAGCTAGACACTTTTTCAACTTCCCCCATATGTGACGGTTCTCCTTTACCTCTATTCTCCATGATCCTCTAAGATAAGGGTCAGAGTCATGTAGGTCAATTTGTTTTCCAGGGTCGCACGCGTGTGCCAACAGCCGACAATGCCTGAAGACGTGCGAGTTGCTATGTCCAGACAGCGTCGGAGCAATGTGTTACCAAGGAGAGTGCTACTGCCAACCAAACTCAGCTATTATGAGCAAATCAGCGGAATAAGCAGTAGAATATAGTTGCCAAAGCACATAAAAATATATGAAAATAATCAATGTCTTTTATTTCAGATTTAAACCCATATTTATTTTAATCGATTTCAAAAATATAGTTTCTATGTAACAGGTATATAAGAATAAACGTATATCTATTATAATACCTATCTGCCTCTACACCTACCTATTTAAAGATATTGATAATTTATATTAATGCATCTTTTTTATTTTATAATACTTTTTACTTTAAATATAACAAAAAGTAAAGTAAAAAAAAAATTAAGTTAAATCTCCCAAGCGAGACAAATTTTTAAACCACTAGCGTATCATTTGGTTTTGTGTTAATGAAATTAGTCCTGAACATTCATTATCCATGACTGACGACCATGTTGTAATTAAGAAACATAATTTTAATAAGTAGTAATTAGGATACGTATAAATAACACTGCAGTTTTCACTACCGCCATCGAGTTTGCCCGTTGTAAACACACGACTCAAGATGAAGTTTGCTTCCATCTTTTTTATGTTCTCACTGATTCTGATGTACACTACATCGGGGGCTTACGGTATTGATTTTATTTTTGTACTAATTTTTTTACTAATTTTATGTAACTATCGACGTTTTAAAACCTTTAAACAATTGATTTATTTACTTTTTAGTATAAAGTCAAAGTCAAAGTCAAAATATTTTATTCATATAGGTATCATTGATACATTTATGCACGTCATTATTTGGCTTTTCGGAAGGTGCTTTGTCATGGAGGAGAAGAAAAGCCTAAAGAAACTCCTCAGCACATCTTTTAAAAACATATTACAAAAAAGATAATAATACAAAAGTTTACTATTCTAAGTGGAACTGGTTGCAGAGATAATCATTTCCATGCGTCTCTGTCCTTTAAATACTCGTCTACACTATAATATCCCTTGTCTAACAATTGTGTTTTTACACGTTTTTTGAAAGATTCTATTGGCAAGTCACGTATTAATTTTGGGATTTTATTATAGAAATGTACACCAAGCCCTATGAAAGATCGTTGCACTTTACTTAGGCGAAACGAAGGCGTACCTAATTAATTGATGCATTCTTTTTGTTTGGCGATTATTAATATAAAAATTTTGTTTATACGCTTTAAATAAAATAAATAAGAATATAAATAAATATCTATTAAATATAACTTCTATGATAATAATGGTTTGCAACCCCTGATCCAACGACCGAAAGGTTAACGACCGTTTATGTCATAAAGTTTTGCGCGGACTATAGTAGGTACCTACGTTATGATAATAAACAATTAACATCAAGTGTAATATTTTTGAAAGAGTAGTTCTGTTTTTTACATTGTGGCCACGGACGTGAAAATAATCCAAACGTCATCTTGTCTTATCGAGAGTGATGCCGCGCCGCCCGCTTACCATGTGTGCGTAATTTTTAGTGCGGTCCGAAGCGGTAATGGCGGCCGATTAATAACATCATGGTGTCAATGTGTGCGTGTGATACTTTTACGAATAGAGGAGTTGGTATTGCTATGGGTGCCTCACTGATTTTTTTGTTAACATTCCGTCTGTTCTTTTTTTAAGCCTGTGATTGTGATTTAATTTTTTAGGCTCGCAAGCATGCAGGAATAGCTTCGAGTGCGTCGGTGCCTGTGAGGTGCTCTGTCCAGTTTCCGTGAGTGCTCTGTGCCATGGAGGAGAATGCTACTGCCAACCGCCAGGATGGAATCACAACGCATAACGGCTGCATAGTTATTAATATAGCATTACAAATGTCTCCATATAACTATGTGTACCAATAAACGCGTGAGAAATTAATGTCTGCCTGTAATTTGATAATCTATTTCAATAACAACAAAAAAAGAATCATCTAAATCGGTTGGCGTGATTTTGAGTTATTCGTCCATGGTTTTCTCATGGATGCCATTGTCAAATCTCGCTCAAATTTAAGTGGGACCACAAGCACCAGCTTTCGTTTAAAAAAAGAATCATCAAAATCGGTTCACCCAGTTGAAATTCCTGAGGTAACAAACATAAAAAACAGTCGAACTGAGAACCTCCTCCTTTTTTGAAGTCGGTTAAAAGCAATCTTTCTGTGGTAGCCCGGTAACTACTAGCCCACTAGCCCCCAGCTTCCGTTTACAGACTCCTTATTACAGTATCCATGCAACATCGGACAGGGTATAACATTTTGACCGTGCCTTAAAATATACTATGATTTCTTTGCAATTATGCATCATATGGAATAGGCATTTCAGGCCATGCACAGGGGGCTAATAAGGCATTCCAAGCCCTGTTAAGGGCCTACGAGATGTCAAGGGAAACGGCAACCTCCCCATTTTTCTCAAAGGCCTATACAAGAAGATCTTTTGACTGAATCTTGAACTCGTACTGTTCTAACTATGCCATGAGGTGCATAAGAATTATAGATGGAGCATGGCGGGTATGAAAGCGGGTTCAAGGAGGGGATTCAAGTGTAAAGCAACAAGAATGTAATATATATCAGGGTAACAAAACATAAACATAAAGAACTGTTTAAACCGGGATGGCTTTCTGGCCACGAAGAAAACGGGAGAATCGCTAATCACTTTGACATTACAAGTGAAACACGAAAAAAGCATTTCATGGTTGATCCTAAGAGGCTAAGTACCGAGTCATGCCGGTATAAACCGTGCAATAAAAAAAATTACATAGCGATGATAAATAAAACTTACCACTGTAAAGTTATCAAGAGTTACCGTAAAGTTACCGCAAAACTTTTCATTTGATTGGCTGCATGCTCAATGAGCTGCGATCCGTCCGAACGATTCATGTGAGCGTTTCCGCAGAGCAGCCGCTGCGCATCAAATCAACCGTTTATTTGTTGAGATGCCCCAGTGCGGTGCGGAGTGCGGAGTGCGGAGTGCGGAGTGCGGTGCGGAGTGCGGAGTGCGGGGAACGGGACGTTCACGGTTGTTCTGCGGATATTAGTGGCTGCGTGTGATTGAATCAGAATAGCACCATGAAAAAAACTGCGGTTTTATTAAAAAATAGAACAGATCAATCGTTCGCTTTTCAAAGGGGTCGTTGGGGAGGTATTGCTATTTGAGTTGTGCCTTCTTTGATTAAACTTTTACATGACTTAGATTTTGTTAACCTGTATGTAGCAGTATATGCACCTGTACCTATATACATTATTTGAACTTGAGTTTAATTCACGTACAATGCACCGATGCACCGCACCGCTAGTCACGGGATTGTCGGGCTACGGACGGTCGCATATTTTGTAATCTGGACTGGACAGTGATCCGAGATATTAAATATTATCGCGCATATCCGAGTTTAATTAATTACCCGACTCCCGTGCCTCAACAGTAGAATTAATTACTGCCACCTAACAAAGACAACCTGAATCGACGGTTTTACGTATCCTCAGAGGCATGAAAGCGCTAAAGGTGTTTCCACAATAGCAGTGGTCCATTCAGCTACCGACCGCACTTGACATTTATTAATTTGAAATTGGGACACAAGCCACAGTATTAGTGCTTTCAGTTTAACTTTTTTCGTTTTTAAGCCTTGACTAGGCAAACGAGCAGATGGGTCACCTGATGGTAAGTGATCACCACTGCCCATGGACATATTAGTAACATTGGGGGCGCCACCAATGCATTGCAGGCGGAAAAGTAAACGATAGACCCGCTTCTTGAAGTTGGGTCCTTCAAGAAGCGGGTCATAGCTTAAAGGGAACACCGATGCAGGAAGTTCGTTTCATGGTTAACACGTGCGAGTTAGGAAATTATGTGAGAACCAAAGTGTGGACAAACGCTAGGTATTCAGGTGGTGCTGATGGAACCTGGTACACCGTGATGTGCGGTGACGAAAATCAACCGCAGATATTAAACCAAACAGTTCTTCAGAACATTCCTCATTTATTCTCAATCATACATACGGTAGAATACGCAAAAAGAGTCTACATCTCTCTTCTAGCGATTTTAATCCTTCTGTAAGCTTGGGATCATTGACAAGACAATTGGCTTGCCGTTGAGTTTAGTTGAACGGGTCCACTTGGCCAGCTGAGGTTCCAGCCAAAAGGTGGGTGCGGTACTCCATGTGTGGTCGAATTTGCGTTTCGTACAGTATCAACCTTTGCTTAGGCGTGGAGTACTGCTTAGCTCTAGTAAGCTCCCCCAATTTCCGATTCCACCTGCAAAGAAACAGCAAGAGAGACGTTAGTTGTACCAAGACAGCAGAATTCTGTAGTGAGTAGTGTGAGTCGTACGAACCTGTCGTGCCGCCGCCACGTCGCGTCGTATAGTTGACGTTACGTAATCAGATCGGCTGCGGCTGATCAGTATCAATGAGCCACACGACCGCTAAAGCCTTGTTGACAAACCGACATATTTGCTGTGTTGCACGCGGTAATTAGTTGCAAATGAACACACACAGTGTAATGGTGTGCAGTATGATAAGACTGAACTTTATAATTTGGGAAAGATAAATATTTATAATCACAACTTAGCGTTGCTGGACATTGATGAACTTCTTTGTCACAATATGAGAGGTAAATGTAGAATGGTAGACTATAGACTTATATTCTACTACGCTAGCCAAGTGAAAATATTAAGCTGAGCTATGTGCACCTAGTTTTATTCCGATTTGGTTCTACCTTCTTTCTTTGCCATTGTGTGTTTCGATAACAATGGCAGGTCAGTTAGCAGCTGATTGACAGCTTTCACCTTGACTGAAAAGGGATTAGGGAATGCCCCTGCCAATATTTAGTATTATAGGGCTAAATCATTTGTCTCATACAATCAAAAATACAGGTTTTAAACAATGATTTTGTTTGATTTTGAGTGCAGAAATATTTGTTTACACATATGATGAAGTGTATCCTGGTCCTGAGAACTAGCAATATATTTGTAATTGAATTTAAATAGTACTGCTAAAATGCTAATAAGTCCATGAGCTGCACTATAAACATAACAAGTAGATATAATTTTATTTTAATTTAGTTTTTATTAATTAATTAATATAAAAAATAACACGCTTATGAAACATTTGCCTACCGAATACCGATACGCTCAGTCTGTGGCACGTTCAGATTGTTTGATCGCTTCGCAAACAAATTGGTGGTGCTCATGTATTTTGTATCTCAATGGGGCGGCATTAACGTGCGGCGATTAATTCGATTCTCATTTACACGCCGAATTAAATACAGATTTAAGCGTGGGACACAACGCGATGTACCTGATGGCTTTGCGCTGCCATTGGCATCGTTAATTTAAATTAAATTGCGAATTGATACGTGCTAACAGAATCGATGTTGCATTAATTATGTCTCGAGATATGTCATCCAATGTAGGTACCGTCAGATTTTTGGTAGCGCTGTTTAAAGGTGACAATTGTCAGGAAACAGATCGAAACGTGGAAAATTCGATAAAGTGCTGCTACAAATATTTGAAGGAATAATTACAGTATGCACTTTCAGTTCGACATGTCTACAGTACTACACGCTGCTGAATAAATTGAACAAATCGAAGCACATAATTGTGGATAGGAAAGATAGAACAGTTAAATCAAATTAAAAAGCAAATAATTTGTTGATCAAAGAAAGAAAAAATACTTGAGAAAGAATTAAATAAACAATGTGTTTGTGTATCTTGTAATGAATAGCTCCTTTTAACTTAATCATTAGGTAGCTAAAAGCAGTCGACACATAATTACCTGTCATCCGATCGTCTCGAATCGTACAGCTTTTAACTAAATGCAATTTGCCAATTTGCGTACCTTATTATGATTAAAAAGCTTTGAGCTTAAAACAGCCGTCTTGTTATCTTGTGCGCGACGCGGCGACGGGGTGACAATTACTTTAGTTGCAAAATGAATGAACTGTTTGCGTAGGTGTGGCCGTAATACCCGCGAGTTACGATCACACGTCTCTTCTCTGACTCAACGTGGCATGTTTACAGGCAACGGTTAGGTCGTGGGTACATGCGTTTGTAAGTGTAATAATCGTATGTGTAGTCCAAGACTGCACTGGATGTCGCTTACATTCCGCGAGTTGGTAATAAGAAACACATCTAGTGAAAAGAATGAGGTTCAAACTTCAGTGTCGTCTCGTTTAAGAGTTAAATTATAACTAAGCAGTTAACCAGTAATCCCTACAGATATCCGAGTACAGAGTATATAACTCAGATTTACTTCATTAGTGGCAGTAGGTGCTCAGTAGTAATTGGGGATTGTGGAGGTATGTTACATTACTTAATTTGGAGCTTACATCAAGCCTGGATCTTTAAAAGATGATAAGCCACACTCTTCCAGCATTTTTTACTTGTGGTTTGACTGTCGCCTGTAATGCTCATCTACATGAGTCAGCCTATGCTGTAAGCTACAGTACCTAAGCTACAGTAGTACCCAACGTATGTGCAAACGTCTTTAGACGGCACACCGGAATGTTTGTTCCGACAAAATTATACTAACGAGACCCTAATTGGTGTTTATCGCATGCGCTTAAACGCGTGTGAATATTAACATTTGTCACTACACCTTGTCTCGGAATTAGCCGCCGACAACACTTCCTCGCAAACACACTGAAATATTTTAATGATATTAAAAACGCAACACTCGCGTATTTTGTTGTGAATCATGTTTCTTTGAATGAAAATTTATACAGTATGTTTTGGAAGGCGAGAGGTGGCTATGCTTAAAAATAATGCGCGATGCTTCTTGGACGGCAACGTCACAGTGACGAGCCTTTGTTGTGACTTGTCTGCTTGTTTGTTGGTTATTATCATTAAAAAGTGTACAAGTAGGTACACGTAAACTTACAGTTGTACACACGTACGAAGTGTATCAAGCTTCACTTTGATTTACACGAGCATAATTTAAGACAGTATACATATACATATTTTCAGGCATACACACATGAAAGCATTTTTAGCCTACTTATATTAAGTCTGTATTATATTATGTGTTCGTTGTTTTTTCACGCAAAAACAGATTTTCAATAAAGGATATGGCCAACATCTGTATAGGCATTTGCCCCACTTGTGAAATATAATGTACACATTTTAATTTTACCTTACATTAAAGCTTACAATATCTGCTTTGATAATTTCGTCAATAAAAATCTTCAGAACTTGAGATTCTCCTTTTACGGGGAGTTTTAGCTTTTGTAGTTTGACATTCTGCAAAACATAAGTAATTGTGGAAAAGTGTTTGAAAGAGAATTTTTTTTTGTAAAAATAGCGAGATATTCTATGAGTAATATTGCAATAAAAACATAGTAATATTGTACATTGCCACGTGAACCTAGTCTTAGCTGTAAGCACTACTTACTTAATAGTAAAGAAAAATGCCATACCTGTACTGCAGTGATCCATTCTACCAATATGGATTGAAGGTTTCTTGCTAGCGAAGATATTGAGTGACGCGCCATGCGCTCAATATCAACCGCGCAATTAATGCATCTCACGGCAAAAAATTAAACACAATTATTATTTTGCAGAAATCAAACTCAAAAATCAAATGTCAATATAGCAGACATTTGCATTTATGTCAGCCAATTGTCAACCAGCAACCTCCAGTAATAGCAATGGAGGAAGTAGAAGATTATACAACTTATTTTTATTGTTAATTTATTATGACTACTAATGGCGGAGTTCAGAAGAAAATTAAAATTCTAGTTATGTTTTAATAGATGGAAAACATGTCTTTTCAAGGGACTAAAACCTTGTACAAATAAGCTTATTTTAACCATTTCCGCGGTACATGTTGGCCACCTCCTTTGCACACAGATAGACTGTGATCCGGGATAAGAGATAGGTTAATTATCCTGGAAAACGTGGGCAAAGCACTCGAAAAATATGTATAATAAATACAGTGATTACTAAGATCAGTGGCTAGAGGTCTGTCTAGGAAAGTTCGCGACGTCACGCATTGCTCTCCTGTAAAATTGCAATTTTCATCTTATGACTTTTTTCCACTGAGCTGCGATATTGCGGAGACGCGCCGCGCCGGTAAAAAACATCAAGTGACGTTAAGCCGCGAGCGAGTTGAGGTGAACACGTGAAACCACTCAGAGCTATAAACGATGTGACCTCCTCACTCCTCACTATGACTGACTTATGGTTAGTGAGGTTCCCTATGAGTATGTTGCTTCCTTGTTCTATCTTGAAAAAGAGCTACAATTGTTTTCATGCTCACAAGTTCAAAAGTGTTTCAAAGTTCAAAAGTTTTAAGAATCATGAGCATTGAGCAGCAAACTATTATCAAGAATTTACATAAAACGGTGGTAATTTATTATCAAATCCCCAGTTCTTGTTTTTTAGTCTCATCTTTATACCTTCATGGTAGGTATGTATTATAAAAAAATACAAGTGTAATTTTGTACATAATTTCAGATGGCATACCTAGCCTACATATTGTGCATAGGTAGAAAAAGTTCCCTACATTACAAACCACCTAAAAATTTATAGCATTTTAATTTCAAATCCCACAGCGAGAAAGCAATACATTGTAAAAACTATAAGTAGGACATTAGACGCGTGCGCGAAGGTGAATTGAACATGTGAAACCACTCAGTGGGCCATTAGCGGCGTGTGAACCGCCCCGTGCGGTCTGCCCTTAAACGATATCCAGCAACGATCGGACAGTCATAGAGTAGTGTCACCTCCACGTAGCACTTTAAGATAAACAATACCCCCCGGTATGGATATTATTAACTTTAAAGGCCGTGCTACTAAACTAAGTAACCTTTACTGGTTGCAGTGGTAGCACCAGTCAACACCTTCCATCCATCCATCCATCAGCCCTTGGAGGTCCACTGCTGGACATAGGCCTCCCCTAACTTGCGCCACTCTGACCGGTCCTGAGCCTTCTGGATCCAGCGGATGCCCGCTGTCTTCATCAGGTAGCCAGTCAACACACTGTAAACCAAATACAAATCTATCGATCTGATGATATCTAAATGTCATGAAATATCTTAAACTTCAATTTGTACTTGACTTACTACGAAGAAATGTGCAGAGATAGAGTCTAGTTGTAGAAGACATTACCTAGGATAATTACCTAGTTACCTACCTACATTACCTAGTTTGAAAATATCCTGATAAATCAACCTCTATACACATTAGATAGTGTTTGAAGTTTTTGGTTAGAAATTAAAAATAGTACCCGGATGATCGAGCTTCGCTCGGTTTAGTGTACCTTGACAACGCCATCTACTGAAGTACTTAGCTTTAGTATTGCTACTCGCCAATAGATGTCAGGAAGACGCTATTGTAGCAGTTTTTCATTGCATGAAAACACGGATAAAACGACATTTTCTAAAAATGAATCCTAGTTAAATCGATTTATAGCCCCAGAAACCCCCTGCATACATTTTCATGAAAATCATTATAGCCGTTTTCGAGATTCAGAAAATATAATATATATTTTATATACAAGAATTGCTCGTTTAAAGATATTAGATAAATATGATTCAACGTTTTTGACACTTCTATGTAGCAAAATCTATCTGGATATTATGTGACTTAAATTCGAATCATAATTCAATTATTAGTATAGCAATCGTTAAACCTCGCCGGAGTATTTTATCCAAAGACACCCAAGGACAGATAAAGAGAGAGAAGTAAAAGTACTTGAACAGTATGTGTTTTGCAAGTTCTTACTTAATATTTTAATCATCTCACTGTTCTGCTCAGCTTCGGCCAATTTTAAAACGGCCTATTTCTATACATCTCCCAATTAAATGCGCCACTGGTGTGAATAAATATCAAAGGTTTGTTATGACGGCGTTTACGACTTTCTAAAGCATCGAGCTATAAATTAAACACTACTCAAAATGTTTCAACAATAAATACTCAATAACATTAAAAATAAATAATTATAAAACAGAAGGCTGATCATAAGGGAAAATTTTACTTAAGTAAAAATTAATATAATTAATTTGTATTATCCTTAAAACAATTTGAATACTCTACAGATTTTAATAATGTTAAGTAGGCCATACGATAAACGTTTGAAAACTTTTAATTTAATAAAATTTTTAAAATACTTATGTAATTACTAAATGATCTTATTTAACAACAACAAAAGATACAAAGATTCTAAAAGTTGGCATGGAAGATAACACCACTATTAAGAGTGGTGTCGATCAAATCAATTATTATAAAAGCCGGCCAAGTCTCTTCTGTTCTGTTTTTAATAGCGGCAACAGAAATACATCATCTATGAAAATTTCAACTGTCTAGCTATCACGGTTCATGAGATACAGCCTAGAGACAGACAGACGGACAGTGGAGTCTTAGTAATAGGGTCCCGTTTTTACCCTTTGGGTACGGAACCCTAAAAACAGCTTATAATAATACATAAAGAACGTTGTTGGTTCATATTATTATGATGTAGGAGATTAAAGTAGTCATTTTAACATGTTTAACGTGAGGAATTACAATCTACGTATTCAAAAAGATGAAAGTATTTGGGCCGTGGAAGATGTGTGATCTATTCTCATCGCGGTGAATACAGTTGTCTAATGGGGCGCAACTATGTGTAACAGTGTGCATTAATTAACCTGGATATGCAATATAACGGTCGGTTTCAAGTCTTAGCGAGTTCATACAAACATAATCTTATTAATACTTGAATCAATGAAAAGTTGTAGATTTTAACATATTAAGTTTTAATTGATTCTTATTTTCTTCAATAATTTTCAGTTCTAATATAATGATGATTTGTTTTGATTAAGACTAGAACAATTTCAGCAGATGCAAACTTTTAAATACCTAATTAAATTGGTAAAAATCACTCAAGTACTTAATAGTAATTGTCAAAGAATACACTTTTAGCTGCTCGTCGTTTTAGAATGTGTTCGGGATATATCGTAACCAAAGTCCGTATGCTGGTATTGGAACAAAGAAGGCTTCCTAAAACTAGTTTTCCAAGGAAAATGAATAGAAATGGAGAATAACTTTTGACCATCGGCCATAAATTAGCATAGCAAATGACGTCGGCTCGGCCATACATCACTGCAAGGGACTGCACGGTATATACTACCATTATTTATATTCATATTTTATGGCGATAACGATTTACAACTCCTTCTAAGATTGTTTACGAGAAATTTACGGGATTTTAAAATGCAAATATTGACTTTCCTGCATTTCTGTACACTGGAATTCTTTTTTTTTTGTTCGTACATACTGGAAACGATCATCATTTTTCTTATTTGATTTTGGGTATTTCTACAAATATGGTCCGAATCTTGTTCTAAGTTTTACGTAGTCTAAAAGTTATGTTAATTCACGAAAATACACTTTTGTCAAATTAATATTTACTAGCTGTTGCCCGCAGCTTTCCATACGGAAATTATGTTTTAACTTATTCAAGCTTTTATCCTCTTTCCCGGGAAACCTTTTAATTTTCCGGGATGAAAAGTTGTCTAAAATATGACCTAGGGTATCAGTAAGAACTTTACCAATTTTCATCGAAATCCGTTCAAGGGTTTTTATGTGATGCCCGGACAGACAAACAGACACTTTCAGTTTTATTATAGTATACATTCTAGCATCTAGTCTAACAATTAGGCCTGATTAAAAATACTGTACAGAATTTTCAGTTAAATTTGGTTTTATGTTAAATTGAGCATTTAATGAACTTTGTCACCATATAACTGTAGTTTTATTACAAAGAAAATTCCACGTAAAACAATTTAATTCAACAAATTAGCTCGTGAAATATATTGTGATGAAGTCGTTAGAAAAACTTAATGGGCTATAAAATGTGATAGATGTGGGTAACGAAAATATATTAACCAGGTATTCTGAAGAAAGTGGCACATCAAATAAACTCATCTAGATATCTTTTCTTATTTAGGTCGAAACGTATACTATCGAACTTTTAAAGAATTAATTATGAAAATTGGATATTGTGAGACGAGAGATCTCAGAAGCTTTACTGGCAGGAGAGGTTGGCTTAGACTCTAAAGTTTTGATTCAAGCTTGCTAGGTGCTCTTTATACCTCAATATTCACAAATAATGAATTAAATTTATTGTTCACTAGGGCTTAGGTTATTCCAGGTCATGGTCTAAAATCTGTGTGCTAAATTTTATGAAAATCCGATCACAGTTTATGCGTGAAATAGTAACAAGCACCCATACGTCCCTACATCTATAAAACAACTTTTTATCATTATTGACAATAGTAGGTAATAGGAATCCACCAGCCAAATTAGCTATTAATTATTGCAGTACGAAGACACCAACACAACGATAGCTAAATATTCTTTGCTACTATACTATACAGTCTACATGATTTGCATCTCAATTTTCATACTTCAGTACCAAGAAAAACAAAAACTTTACATTGAAATTGAAATAATAAGAATAATTTTATTCGAAGTAGGTTTGTTACAAACACTTTTCCAAAGTCACCCAACGCCATCGCTTCAACAAATCCCTACCATGAGTGGTCCCGGGAGAAGAAGCGGCAAGAAACTCCCGGGATATATATAGCTGCATTGATATACATATGTAGCTGTAAGCTGTACGTACAGTGTAAATACACCAATACCAAGCCCGTTCAGATAAGTGTAGTAGCACCCTTACCTCCGCCATTTGAAACACATGCGCGCAATAACGCGTGATAATATGAAGGGAAGGTGTTATTAATTGTTATTATTGTGATTTGCTTGCATTCCTGTTTTCTTCACCGACTAATTTTGTGTTTCAGCTTGTAAGTAAATTATTTACTGCTCTGAATCGGTTGTAATTTTGCCGTTCATTATAATTCGATTCCAATAGCCAACTAAAGGAACAAAGATTAAACAAGTGTTTCAGAAAGGCCACATAAAAGTATCTATTAGTGTTGCATGACATGTAGTATTTGAATCCAGAAACGGGAGACTAAGGTTCAAATCAGTAGGATGCATTCCATTCATTCTCTCATATGAATAGGACATAAGCGGCTGCTGTAGACAACAGGATCAAAGACAATCGAACGATTGTCAAAATTAATTATAAAGGGGATTAAATAGCTCCAACTCATATGAGCGCGTTCGCCGTACCGGGTAAAAACAGAATTTGAACATGACAAACTCGCTCCATCCAGACACCTGCTTCGCGAATCAGCATGTAATCAACATGTTCATGCCGCTGACGCGCTAAGCCGGAATCTGTGTGAACTGACATCACTATTAGTAACTATTAGCGCTAAGCCGCTCAGAGGCAGTAATGAAGACTAATCGACTATTAATTCAACAGGTTAGCGCGTCTGCGCTTAATCTGTGTCGATATTTCAGACCAATGGATGTCTTGTCGTCGCTTCGGGGGTAATAACGTATATAGTGAAATAATTGCTGTTTGCAAATTCCAAGTTTAAAGTCATTACTATAGATTTAATATTATATTTAATTTTAATTGAAAATACTATCCCGTATACAGAATAATGTTTAGAGCCGCGTCAGGTACAAATGGGACGTAATAGTTCCATCCATCCTTGAGTCTAAACCAATATCCTCTACTGAACGATGGACAAGGCTATTGCATCATGTTGGAGGTCTCTATGCTGGTTCGTGATGTAAGACTTTTTAACTTCTTATCCACCCTCCTTCTAAAATTTACCGTGAAATGATTTTACATTTCCAGTAATAGTATCGCCAGCCAAAATAAGCGGGTCTTCTTGACCAATTATTATATTACGAGAAGTACGCGAAAAGAAACACGCGTAAAGTATCCAAATCCCCTCGTAATTTCTATTAAGTATACATCTTTGCTTACTCTGTCACAAAGCAATTTAAATTAAACGATATCAATTCCATTAACTCCACTTCTAACGCACGTTTGAACCACACATCCATAGCTGTACAAAGCGCTTCAGGAAAATTACTAACATATCTCAGCAGAAATAATAAACCGCAGCTTGTCACCTCAAGATAAAAGGGATTAACTCACTCGTGAAACAGGTTGACTGTACTACGGAGAGGAGGAGCGTGAAAGTCAACCTTAAAAACCCTAGTTAAAGTCCTTTACGGCGTTCTCAAAAGCAATAAGCGTCTCAAGAAAATTAACAGTGTATTATTGTAAGTACGTAGGTGTAACGACGTATAATTTTGTTTTGTGACAACCCTTGCTAGGGTTGGGAGGGATGTTTGTATCGATGTTTTTGCTACATACAAGAAGTATTTGTGCATAGTTTGAGGTCAGATCGATCGATTGTTGATAGATATGAATGATTTCAAATATTCGACATTATTTACGACTATTATTTATTTATTTATTTATTACGACAATTTAAAATTGTATTACGAAAATCTTGATTAAATAACTAGTCACTATCAATTATATAAATTACAATCAATTGCCAATTTTGGTAAGTGAATTTCAATGGCTTCTTTTTTATATTAGTTGTTTAAATATCATGGCAATTTATGATACTTAGAGTATCGATAAATTGAATGAACCATAACATTACATCACTGTTTCTTAGATGAGCTGTGAATTTTAAGTGGCTGCCATCCAAAGTTGGCTTGTTGTCTAACTGGCTCCTCACAGGTGGAGTTGAGACAATTTACTCAATGATAACATTACATGTTTTTCATTGAGATAGACTCAACTTGCCACATCATTGTTGTTCCCCTAACTTTTAAGATGCCTCCATGTCTTATTTCCATTGTTAAGGAAATCTTGGGTAGGTACTTTGATTCTTCACATAAAATATACTTGTATTATGTACCTATTTCAGACTACAGATTTAGTCCAATAGGGAACACGCATTAGCAGTAGATTTTGATAAATATGTAATAAGTAGTTAAGTAATTAACTGCAAAATACAGTGCAGCACAATTTTTTTTATTTTTGATTTGGAATCGATATGTTTTGGTCGGTAGGGCAAGTCCATTTTGAAAGTACGACAAAATTTGAAAAATAATAATACCATAAAATAATACTCAAAAATAAAAGAAACTTTTGCTATGAGGTCATTCCCATAAACGCACTATTTAATATAGCTGTCGAACAAATTTCTTAATTACGCATACTAGAGCAGCACGAATGACGTCACATGTGTCTGGTGTTTTCAATGGACCGTTTTGGACTTGCCCAAAAAATGTGACTTACCATCCTTTACATCTTAAAAACCTTTTGGGTAAATGAGGTTATTTTTTCGCCATTATTTTCATCTTTGGGAGACCTTTCTAGAGAAATATAAATAATAATATGTGCATGTTCCCCATTACACTTCTATTTTACTTTAATAATGGAAATAACTTAAAGGTTTTTAGTGTTTTTTTTTTGCTATTTATAAATGTAAACATATTTGTTTATGCGAAAAGAATACATTTTGTTTGATTTTTTTTTTATTTACTCTTTATTAAGTGCTGTTCAACAAGGAAAATATATATTTTTTAACATCCCCTTATTCCCCATTCTTACTAGCCAGCTGTCAAACTACTTTTTTCTTTTTGATGGCAACAGTTTACCGCGAATGGATGCAAGTAATTATAGAAAAGTAACCCATCTGTCTATTAAAACTGTTTAAACAGATGGGTTACTTTTCTCTGCAGGTGAATGTACGTATTATACTATTGTGTTGTAATAACATAATAGTATAATATGACTTGAAATAACGTTCATATGATATAATTTTCATATGCTATAGAAACCATAAAAAGACCACAGAAGGATTAACAGTCATGACCCATTTTTCAACCAATCATATTATTATCTTGTTTGTTTTTTCCCAAGCAACCCTGTAAAATTAAAAAAAGTTTAGACGGGTCCCGACTGTTAATATTTCAATGGTGTAGTTGATCAGTATTACTTTTAACAATATTCTGAACTTGGCTTGCTTTTTTCTTTTTAGTTTATTGACGCAGTCGGGTTTTTTGTTTTTTTTAATATTTTTTTTTATTTCACACTTTTTAGTTTGGCTTCTTTATTATGATTATAAGACTGTAAAATTCGCAATTTTGTCATTTCATCAAGGGAGTTAGTAAATTAACGAGAATGGTCGTTTAACCAAATTTCACTGTCTTTATCGCCTCCCGTCCGGCAGACTTCTACAGTAAAGGGATAAAGAACCTGGCATCAAAAAGCCAAAATTATATAGATAATTTGGGTACTTTCACTAACTAAAATTAATAAAATCCAAAATTTTTATATTTTAAAATTTTCATACAAATCTCCAATATCATACGTAATGACCTAATATAACGCGTTTTTACGAAAAAAGGTAAGTTAACCACCTTTTTTATACCAGACGATTTTCTATTTATTTAGTTAAGGGGCCGTCCATTAATCACGTGAGGCTTGAAAGGGGGGGGAGGGGTTTGACAAAAATCACGAAAATATCACGAAGGGGGAGGGGGGGTGCAGTAAGATATCACGTGTATTTATTTTTTCGTCAAACGCGCGATTTTTTTAATAGAAAAGCAGCGTGTAGTGTGACTTTGACTTGCCGTTGCCAGGCAACAAACGAAGGCCTCACGCGCCGCCACCGACTGCCCGGCTCGGCATGTTTTGGATCTGTATAAAGACCTTTTTGCCTTTTTTGAGTATAAGAAAGGAAAAATACACGTGATGTTGGGGGAGGGGCGGGGGGGGGTAGTCTTAAACCTCACTACATATCACCAAGGGGGAGGGGGGGGTTAAAATATGCTAAAAAAAAGTCACGTGATTAATGGACGGCCCCTAATATGTAATTTTGTTAATCTTGTTGGAAATTATTAAATTGTTTTTAATTGTGGTTTTTCCATCCATGTAATGTAATTTACCAACATCTCTGGATAAGTAAGTGGGTAAAGTTAAAAACTAACAGCATTTTATATAAACGCTTATTAATTCAATTTTAGTTATAGTAGGTATTATATGTAGTTTTTCATAAGTATGATTCTTTATAAACCTTCTATAGCTTTGTTTATTTTTATGAATAAGGCGCTAACATTATAATATTGTGACTTTTTGACAGTTGCTAAGCTGACGACTGTATTGAATAGATATTGAGAACGACCGTAGGACTCCAATGCTACGACATATCTCAATCCAACACGTGCACATAAACATTTCTACACGAAACGTGCAATAAAGGCTAAAAATACACGTACGCAATATAGTAATAAAATTTAAAACGTACCCAATATCAGTGTATTGGTTAGAACGATATGAGTGTTAAATGTTTTAGAAATAGACGGTATAAAAATACCTTCGCAGGTAATGGTGATCGCGGCCGGATTGCGGCGCGCGCGCACCGACACGAAACACATGGCCTCATGTTTACGGGGATGCTGCGCTTACCTCGTCTAGGTACTTGATGGATTTTACAAAACACCCCTAGGTAAAAAAATACCAAATGGGAAAGAATAAAAAAAAATACATACTACGAGTATGTCATTAATGATTTTATTATAATTGTAATTTATTTATGCTTACTGAATGTTATATTGTTTTAAATTAGTAAGAAACGATAATTTTAAATTTACTGCATGCTAGAATACCTCCACATATACATAAATCACTGTTTGTCTTTGAAAATACATTCTTTAAAAACATTTATAAGAGTTTTATAACCCTGCAGGGTTGACGAAGATGCAGACAGGTAAGCCACCTAATAATAAGTGGTCCGTTGCTATTGACACGAGCAATATTAAAAGAGTCGGTTAAAATTTAATTTTGAACTAAGATGGGCTACTTAGATCTTAGTCTACTGTACGTAAGTACTATAAGTACTCTATAAGTTTACTTACGTACAGTAGAAAAATAATAATTAATTAAAATAAAATTTAATTTGGAACTTAGATGGGCTACTTAGATCTTAGTCTACTGTACGTAAGTACTATAAGTACTATATAAGTTTACTTACGTAAAAAAGAATAATTGCTACACATAAATCATTCTTTATTTGCCTCCAAAGAATTTGTCTTAGGTGGCACTGATTTTGATGATTAGTACTACATCAATATCACAATCCATACCTGTTTCATTGATCAACTAAGTTTTATGTCGCGTCGTTATTTTTTTTATTCACCAGACTTTTCTCTGCGAGTAAAATTCATCACAATTTTATTCTGCAACTAAAGAAGATTTTTATGACATAAGAAGAGATAAGTAGAATTCCATTATAAAATAACCAATTGACAGATTGACGACAATTGATATTCATGTAAAAGCATCAAACTCTCTCGGGCGGAGTACACGTGTCGATCACGAGTAAACGCATCAAACATTTCAGTAAAACCAACAGGTAATTCACTGACGGAGGCGGACGTAATACTCCGCTGTTATGTTTATTTTCCTTCTAAATCTATTTATTTTGCCTCCCGCCAGAATGGGGCCATTGATTAGTTTTTATTTCACTATCCCAATGTTTTTTATTTATTCTCTGTAAGCATTACACCTGTTCGCGAGGTGCTTGAATACATTTGGTTTTGGAATGTTTTCTCCGATCATTTTTGTTGCGATGATGTTTGTTGTAGTTTTCTTTTCAGTAATGATGTGTTTGAAAATCGTGATCATTGTTGTTAAAGATAATGACACTGCTGCTGTATAATAGAAATTTTAAAGAAGGGTGTCAGAACACTTCCATGTGGAAATCCTTGATTCCAAGCCAATATCTTGTTCTCTCCTTTAAAACCTCTTTCGCTATTTTGCCAGTAGTAAAATCTTTAAGTACCTAATTATGAAACGGGTTAAACTTTTCTTTTTAAATTTTGTCGTAGGCAGATTAGGATGATGATTTATGAGCATGGCACAGCCGCCACTACTTATCGATTATAAAATAAATAATATAGGATATGAATGATTCGTTAGTATTTATTTACAACATAGTGCTATCTATGCATTGCATGCTACGTAACTTTACGATATTTCGATTGTTAGTTGTTGTTGGTAATAAATACATAAATAAGTAATTAATAACAACACCGTGAACAGGCGCCAACATTTTGCTGAATGGAAGTAGTTCGATAATCTAATTTAAAGTCACCTTTGCGAAACAATTCAGTCACGATAAATTGCTACGCCGACGACGCGGGTGCACGCGGCGTGCCGAAGTTCCGCGACGTTCAGGAGGAACATCAGGCGTGCCGTGCGTACCGTGTGCGTTCCGTGCGCGTTCCGTGCGCGTTCCGTACGCGTTCCGTGCACGCCCGGCGTACCGCAGCAGCAGCAACAGCGAGGTGCGAATGATCGCTGTCCAATTAGATTTCTGGTGGACAAATAGATTGAACAACATGGCGGTTTTTTTGGTCGTTGTATTAGGAAGTGATGCAGGTGCAAGTAGGACGCTGGATGCCGCTGCCGTGTCGGACTAACACGTACCTAATGAATGTTAATGTCATCTGTAATGATTTTGTCTACTATAAGAAAAATGTTATACAATATGGATTTCGTAACTGTTACTTCATAGTTTTGCCAGGCCTGGCGCACTCCGCATTTTAGCTATGACGTTACTAGCCGCGTTCCACATGTCTGGCTAATTCAGAAAATTCATAATGGCTGTCAGACGTTCGTAATCTGTCACAAATATTAATTAAGACACATATTATTATTGTCACTAAACTTTCAGATTAATTTTATTCTTTCAAAAAAGACATCCCTGACATTGCCTTATGCGATAGTGTTAGAAAGGAAGGCAACTCATTACGCGTTTTTGATTAGCGCTGTGCGACATGAATTACACTTTATTGCGTTGGAGCTAGAGTCGCTATTTATTTAAATGATTTTGCTGAGTTCGCCTTCTGTACTTATTATAAGTACTTTTATTTTTCCTGTGGTTTTGCTAGTAGCATGGAGATATTAAAATCAAGGTCCTGGCCATACTAGTTCTATGCTGCTAGTACTACAGGACTGTCCCACTTCCTGAGAGCAAGAAGAGAGCCACCTAAGGAGAAGCAGTCATCGCCATCTATGGACATCCTTAAATCAAATCTACCGTGACGCATTTCGTGCTAAAAAAAGTTGTTGTCTGTAAAGTCGGTTTACGGACAATGGTTTTACGTGATAACGTCTATTTCGTAGAAGAATAATTTATGATATAAATATTGTCAATTCGCACATTAGGAACGGGATTCGTTTTAAATATCAGGAGCTGCGCGACATCTGTGATTTTCTTGACTACAACTAAAGTCCGAGTCGATGTACTGTGTAAAGTTCTTTCAAGTAGTTCATACCTATAAACAGAGATGACGCTATTGTAGATTTTCGTTTTCATATAATAATAATACGTACGAGCTACGAGAAATCATTTCTTTTCAAAAGATTGTAAAATAAAATAAAAATGAAATGAAAAATGCCTTCCAAGCGGACCGATTACGCTTGAGTGGGAGAGAGACGGCCGGTCTAGCGTGCCTCTCTCTCTAATGCTGCGCGCGCTTCCGTAACGTTACTCCGGCCGTTACTTGGTTTTCGTGAATGCCTCTCAGGCTCATCGTCTTTATAAACGTTATCACGTTAAAAATGACTTATCTAACGTAAACACGTAAGTAACTATGTTATATATGACTCTTAAGTTGTTATTAAACTTAGTAGTAAAGATCCCACAGTGCCTTTGTTCATGCTAACCTCAGCCGTATTGCAGCGATAAACTGTTTTTAGACATATTTTCAAACGATTCCATTACTTTTAAAACTAAAATACTAATGGCTAAAGGTAAAAATTTAATACAAAACACGGTTCACAGCGTTGTGGCCGGCGGCGTGTGCTCAAACATAATTATTTTAAAATAATGTCGGCAGCTGCAACCTATTATAATACGAGCTCGACAAAGGATTGAATGAGGTTTGGCGGAAAATTGCATGCATTAAAACTGGATACCTGTGTGCT